>BLSH010543451.1:1499493-1532265 GCA_018402905.1 Glandirana rugosa
TAGAAGTTTCACACACCCTTTTCGGATAACGTCTATGCGGCTGCAATAGGCTTTTCCCACACACTTTGAAGATGATTTTAGGACAGTAACATGGCTCTATGCGGCTGCAATAGGCTTTTCCTACACACTTTGAAGATGATTTTAGAACAGTAATTTGGCTCTATGCGGCTACAATAGGCTTTTCCCTCACACTTTGAAGATGATTTTAGAACAGTAATATGGCTCTATGCGCCTGCAATAGACTTTTCCCACACACTTTGGAGATGATTTTAGAACAATAATTTTTCCCTTAAAGCAACAGCTGGAGGCTTTCCCTGTACAGCTTGGAGAAGATTTTAGAATCTAAAATCATCTCCTAGTTTTATAGGGAGAGGTTCCTACTGTTGCTTAAAGGGACAGATTATTGTTTCTTGCACAACATTAAAAAGTGCATCTACATTGCTGGTTTAAAAAAAAACAAAAAAATTTCAAAAATAAAAAAAAACGTGTTGGCTACCTCCTCCTCCTCCACCGCCACTTTCACCACCTCCTCAACCTCCAACTCCACATCCACCTCCATTTTTGATTTTTTTATGTGATTTTAGCTTAAAAATTATTTTAAGTTATTTCCCTATCCCCATTTCTTTGTAGGGCACTTGTCCGACCCTTACCCCCATTTTCCTTGCTTTTGCAGACCTCTAGGACTTTCCAGGACTTTGTTACAGCCATTTTTGTGCCTAAAAGTTCGGGTCCCCATTGAGTTCGGGTCAAGTCCGGACCCGAACCCGGACTTTGTCCCGAAGTTCGGCCGAACCTGCAGAACCCGAACTTCCAGAGGTTCACTCAACTCTATTACTGACCAAAGCGTTTATTTTGTTTTGAATAGAGCAGGATAGAGTTCAAGCCCCTATCAGGTTTTTATCAACATCTGTGTCTTATTGGGTAGATCTGTTCTCCTTTCCTATCAAGCCAGGAAATAAGATAACATTTCTCCAACAGGGCAAAAAAACTGTTTCTTAGTTAGAACACATTTTTAGTGGAGTGGAAATGGACTTTTTTATTTATTTTTTTTTGCTATCCACATTTCCCGTTTCAGGGACAATCAATCCCACCTTTTCTACAAGGATCACATAGACATGAAGTAAGTGAAAATGTCCCCAATGGAGTCAGAGAAAGAAAGAAATATAAACTTTGAGCTCTTCACTACTCTGTCCAAACCCATGGAAAGGAAATTTGCTGGAGTTAGGCTTACATGACATGCAAACAACCTACCAATTTCCTTGATGAAGCTGATATAAAATATATTTCTGGAAAACTAAAAGCTATGTACCCTTGCACGTGTACCTTCAATATGTGACATGTCTTCAAGTATATCTAAATTAAGCAAATAAATAATAACTTACTCACATTGCACCTTGGCTTATCATGAAAGAATACAACCAAATAAAATCCTCTGGACCTTGAAACTTCCTCCAGTAATGCAAATTGTGCTATTTCATCTTCTTGATAAGAGTAATTTGTTTGGCCGTAACATATGTAGCCAGGTGCTTGGCTAAGAATGGAGAGTGCGAGAAACACTGGATGCAGCTGCTCTCGGTAGCTGCTACCCTGTGGTACTGAACAGCTATATCAGCAATTGGAGACAGCTGCTGAGCAGAAAGAGTTCAATAGACTCAGTCAGGCAGCACTGCACTGTGGGAACTGTAGTCCAGACGAGAGAGACTCTGTTGTCATCAAGAGCTTTTGAACTGCATTTCTCAGAAAGAGATGGCCAGGAAGAGCGACTATATTATTATTCACGTTACAGTTAATGCACTGTTTATTACTGACTTTGCTGTGAGCTAAACCCAGTCTAGTGGTACAGAACTCTATTTTGAGTTACCTTGGCATAGTGAATATACTGTCCAGCAGACTGTGTCTGAACCTACCTTGTGCGTGTTCAGTTATGCTCAAACCACAATTTGTTGTAATGCACCAATACATTGAGTTCATTTACCACTAAACAGTCTTGTATTTATTTCCTGGTGCTCATTCAAAAACTAAGTTAAAGGTACTGTATCTACACTTGTGTCAGAGGGGCTGAGGCCGTTCTTGGAGTTGAGGCGCAGAACAGAGCAATCAAATTACCAAGCGGCTCCTTCGGAGGTAGTGCTACACATATAAATGAAACGTCACCAATGAAAACAATAAATTCCGAAATCTTATAGGACAACTTTACCTATACAGGAGAACATTTATTATAAGAGCTGAAACATTTTTGTTTACCAAAGTTTTTATTGATTGCATATCAATCAGTTTGACAATACTCAAGTGTAGTAAGTACAACATGATTTTTTCATTGCCAAATTAGTATAAACTATAGGAATAATGTAGACAAGAAATAAGATTATAAGTGTTTATATCTCCATCATATGTCTACAAAAGAGAACAATTCACTGATATGCAACGTAGTCACTAGAAACAAGCTATTTAACAAATAACCTCTATAATTGCCCTCTTTGTGTATATTTCTGTTTTGCGGACTTGGAAGGGAAGAGGTTTCCTCTGAAATTTCCATCTTCTGACAGGACAGTATCAAGCCCTGAACTTTTCTACCTTTTAGACCCAGATATCAGTAGCCTTTTAGCTATTCCCAAGTGGATACCAATTGAGACCATTATACTGATGTTTTGTAACTCTTTCACTGCATGTATATATATATATATATATATATATATATATATATATATATATATATATATATATATATTATACACACACACACTATATAACCAAAAGTATTGGGTAGCCTGTCTTTTCATGCGCATGAACTTTAATGGCATCCCAGTCTTAGTCTGCAGGTTTAATATTGAGCTGGCCCACCCTTTGCAGCTGCTATAACAGCTTCAACTCTTCTTGGAAGGCTGTCCACAAGGTTTAGGAATGTGTCTATGGGAATGTTTGACCATTCTTCCTGAACCACATTTGTGATGTCAGGCACTGATATGGACGAGAAAGCCTCCAGTCTAATTCATCCCAAAGGTGTTCTTTTGGGTTAAGGTCAGGACTCTATGCAAGGCCAGTCAAGTTCCTCCACTCCAAACTCGCTCATCCATGTCTTTACGGACCTTGTTTGAGCACTGCTGCGCAGTCATGTTGGAACGGGAAGGGGCCATCCTCAAACTGTTCCCACAAAGTTGGGAACATGAAATTGTACAAAATGTCTTGGTATGCTGAGTTACCATCACCAGAACCAAGGGGCCAAGCCCAACTACTGAAAAGCAACCCCACACCCCATACCCCCCCCAGAGTCCTGACCTCAACCCAATAGAACACCTTTCGTATTAATTAGAGTGGAGACTGTGAGCCAGACCTTCACATCCACATCAGTGCCTGACCTCACAAATGCACTTCTGGAAGAATGGTCAAAACATTCCCATAGACACACTCCTAAGCCTTGCGGACCTTTTTCCTAGAAGAGTTGAAGCTCTTATAGCTGCAAAGGGTGGGCCAACTCAATACTGAACTAAGACTGGGATGCCATTAAAGTTCATGTGTGTTTGTAAGGGCAAGCGTCCCAAGCCTTTTGGTAATATAGTGTGTATACACAGTATATATATATCAGGGATCAACTTAAGCTCACTACTCACACTTCCCCAGAACAGGTGCCTCCTCCCAGCTTCCTCCAGACACAACCCAATGAGTGAGATGGCGCCTCTCAGGACCGGATCACCTGTGGTGTGGTTCTGCAATCAGTTCTGAGCAAAGTCCATTTGAGCCTTTGATCCTGGCACCTCTGAGACCTCCTAGGGCTTCATGTATGCTTGAACTACTTAGACCGCCGGGCGCGGGAAAACACAAAACACGTCAAAATTGCAGCATGATGTTACATCAATTTTGTAGTGATTTTGTGCATTTTGTGGCTGGTGGTCAAAACGTTCTTATCCTGAGAGCGATTCGTCCACGTTCCGGAGAGGGAGGTTAGGGGCGGTTGAACCTCCCCTAGCCTCAGCAGCTACTAAACAATCCTAAAACATGGACACATAGGCTTTTATGGAGTTGAGTTGAGGAGCTATTGTAAAAAATCGCCAAAAGCTCCTAAAGTCAAGTTAAGGAGCTGCTAGTGTACATGTAGCCTAAAGCAGCTGCTCAGTCCATGGGCTGCCTGGCAGCAGCAGCCCCTGCACCTCTAGAACCCTTCTAGGGGGAAGGAACCCTGCTCCCCAATGTCTCAGACAATTTATCTACACCCTACTAGACACTTGGCCAGGGCTTGGCTGGAATCTGATACATATTCAGGCTGATTAATCCCTTGATCAAAACTCGGGAAGCTACTTCCAGAGGCAAGAGGAAGCAACTGAACTCCCAGCCTGTGAGACCCTAAACAAGACAGACCAAACAATTAATTATTCCTTGATTACAGTAGAAGCCAAAGATAAATTTGCTTAGCCACCTACGACCACAGGCTACATGTGTTTAATCATTATTATTTTGTGCCATCATACTGTATAGTCCACGTTTTTTAGGTTGTATATTAATTTGTCAGTTTAGGATGATGGCACCTTAGGACTTCTACTCAACATCTCTCTGCCCCCCCCCCTTTCTTGACTCTACAATTGTTTAATTGTCAGCCAAGGCTCTGTTTAAAACAAATCTGGGGAAGGCATCCTTTATGGAGAGAAGAATATGGTTCATCAACTCTTTAGTATCTATTTTTTGTATAAATAGTTGAATAGAATATTATGAACACCAATTCAGTTTTTTTAACCCATCCAGAGCATCCTAAGCATCTAGATGCCAGGGATAAAATAGTTACAGTATGTATAGGGCCAGCACCTAGGAAGATAGGACAAATTATTACATCACTTCCACAAATTTTCTTTAAACCTTAAAGTACTTACTGCCAGTACATTAAGGATTCCTCTGACCCCCCCCCCCCCCGCAAACCTCCTGCCTTGAGGCAGAAGTACACTCTGGCCACCTAATCATAGCGACATTCCTAATTGAAGGATAATCAAGCCGGATATTCCCTGGATGCAGCATCAGCATCTCAGCTATGCAAACAGAATGCTCTGTGCATCTGCAAGAACGTCATCCCATGCAAGACAGACGTTCAGATGATTGTAGCAAGCCAATCCAACTAAAGAAAAAGGGTCTAGGCATTCGCTCAAGCCAACCTATGAAAAGGGGAGCCCATCCTAACAATGGAGTGATCTCTCTTGAGACCAGTTAATTCAAACTGGGATTTAAGGGAGGACTCTAGCTGCCTGTGATTGGAATCCCAAAAAGTGTGCATACCCTCAACCAATCTGGTTGTATTCCTGCTAAGATGGGTTACTGCTCTATCCATGGGGGAAAAGATCACTGACTACAAATTTCCTTTTACAAAGGAAAGTTCCAACTCTCTTTCAGGTGGGTCACAGGGCCTTTCAGGGTGTTTTTATTATTATTATACAGGATTTATAGTGCAGTGCCAACAGTTTGCACAGAGCCTTACAAGATAAAGACAAAAGTTACAATACTTATTAATACAAGCGGGTTACAAGCTTACAATCTAAAGGGAGGGGCAAACGGCATTCATTGTAAAAGATGAGTTGATGAAGAAAGTAGGATTACAGTTTCAAGATTGAGGCAGAATAGGCTTTCTTAAAGAAATTTGTTTTCAGAGGTTACCTAAAGGCGGGCAGAGAAAGAAAAATTTGGACCGTGACATGCAATCCCATCCCGTACACTGTGGTAAAATGCAGCATGTCTGCATTTTTTGCAGCATACTGCAGCATGACTCCAGGCTGCGTTATGAATAGGGCACATAAATATTGTTTTCTGTGTGTACTAGCGTTGACTGGCATGCTTCCAGTGCAGAAAAATGCCAGTCACCACTTTATATGTGAACTGATCCTAAGGCAGGAATGCTGACAAAGGTCCTGTTTTTATCTTCTCCCTCATCCAGTTACTTACCACTTCTATGCATGTGGTTGACTGCCACAAGAAGGGGGGTTTCTGAGACTGAGAACGACCTGAGGCAACTTTGGGTGCTCCAAGGAGAAAAATGAGGTGGTGGGCAGTGGGTGTGGGATGACCTTGGGTTTGGTCTGAACCCAGAAGCTGTCAGTGCTGGGCCAATGGGCTGCAGGCATGGGATTCTCCCCCCTGAAGCTGCATATGGGGGATCCTTGTGGCCATATTAGGTCAATGATGTCATAAGCATCCCTAAACCTTTGTGTGCTGTAGGAGCGCAGGAATCTCTGCCTGCAGCTCATTTCCCCAGCACTGACAGCTACTTTCGGGGCTCAACCAAACATGGATTCAGAATGAACCCAGAGCCGAACTTAAAGAGGAGCTCCAGGCTCCCCCAAACAATTAAAAGACAGCAGTTACAAATACTGTAGCTGCTGACTTTTAATGTAAAAGCACTCACCTGTCCAGGGTTCCAGCAATGTCCTCACCGAAGCTGATTCTTCAGTCAGCTTCAGGTGCAGGGGTCGGCATCTCTACTAAGGGAAACAGGAAGGGAAGCCTTGTGGCTTCACAGCAGGTTTCATACTGCACTGCACTTGTGAATGGTCCCATAGTCTTCTGTGTCCCAGAAAACTGCAGGGAAAGGAGGGGGGCAAACTTCCGGCTCAGATTGCCACGGTATCTGTCAAAACCAGGTACCCCCCAAAAAAGTTTCAAATGTGGCAGTGGGGGAAGATGCAAACAAGCAGAACTTCCACTTTTGGTTGAAGTTCAGCTATAAGCTTAACCTTGGTGGTTACACTGCGCTGACATTGGAAGGGGTACAGTTAAATAGAATCTGATCCCACTTACTGAATACGCACCACACATACTGTATGCCACATTCCTCGTACACACAAAATATACTTTAATAACTGTGCCACAAGCAAGAGTTTCACAGATATAGAGTATCTCACAAAAGTGAGTACACCCCTCACATTTTTGAAAATATTTTATTACTGTATATCTTTTCATGTGACAACACTGAAGAAATTACACTTTGCTACAATGTAAAGTAGTGAGTGCACAGTTTGTATAACAGTGTAAATTTGCTGTCCCCTCAAAATAACTCAACACGCAGCCATTAATGTCTAAATCACTTGCAACAAAATCGAGTACACACCCAAATTGGGCCAATTAGCCATTTTCCCTCCCCAATGTCATGTGACTAGTTTTACAAGGTCTCAGGTGTGAATGGGGAGCAGTTGTGTTAAATTTGATGTTATTGCTCATACTCTCTCATACTGGTCACTGGAAGTTCAACATGGCACTTCATGGCAAAGAACTCTCTCAGAATCTGAAAAAAAGGATTGTTGCTCTACATAAAGATGGCCCAGGCTATAAGAAGATTGCTAAGACCCTGAAACTGAGCTGCAGCATGGTGGCCAAGACCATACAGTGGTTTAACAGGACAGGTTCCACTCAGAACAGGCCTCACTATGGTCGACCAAAGAAGTTGAGTGCACATGCTCAGCGTCATATCCAGAGGTTGACTTTGGGAAATAGACGAATGAGTGCTGCCAGCATTGCTGCAGAGGTTGAAGGGCGGGGGGTCAGCCTGTCAGTGCTCAGACCATACGCCGCAAACTGCATCAAATTGGTCTGCATGGCTGTCATCCCAGAGGAAAGGCTCCTCTAAAGATGATGCACAAGAAAGACTGCAAACAGTTTGCTGAAGACAAGCAGACTAAGGACATGGATTACTGGAATCATATCCTGTGGTCTGATCAGACCAGGGTAAACTTATTTGGTTCAGATGGTGTCAAGCGTGTGTGGTGGCAACCAGGTGAGGAATGCAAAGACAAGTGTGTCTTGCCTACAGTCAAGCATGGTGGTGGCAGTGTCATGGTCTGGGACTACATGAGTGCTGCCGGCACTTGGTAGCTACAGTTCATTGAGGGAACTATGAATGGCAACATGTACTATGACATACTGAAGCAGAGCATGATCCCCTCCTTTAGGAGACTGGGCCGCAGGGCAGTATTTCAACATGATAACGACCCCAAACACACCTCCAAGGTGACCACTGCCTTGCTAAAGGAGCTGAGGGTAAAGGTGATGGACTGGCCAAGCATGACTCCAGACCTAAACCCTCCTGAGCATCTGTGGGGTATCCTCAAATGAAAAGTAGAGGAGCACAAGGTCTCTAACATCCACCAGCTCCGACGACTCCAGTGGCAATCTGTGAAGTTCAGGTGAACTCCATGCCCAAGATGGTTAAGGCAGTGTTGGAAAATAATGGTGGCCACCAGTGTTAATTTCATCAATGAAAACGTTTTTATCAAAGATTTTGTCAGCTGCATTTTTACAGTGACAAAAACTAAACGAAAAGTACAGCACATTTTCGGGAGGGAACTCTATAGCGCAGATAATCTGCACAGAGGGCACTCTCACTGCTGACCCAGGAGAGATTAATAGAAGCTTTTCTTCATATTATCAGGCATTGTATATTTTTAGGGCCTCATATGCCAGTGGAGATTTGACAACTTCTTTGGAGAATATTGACATCCCAGTACTTACCCCGACACATTCTGACAAATTAGATACTTGTATTACTGTACTCGATGCAATCTGGTAAGACCCCGGACCCGGACAGTATCCCGATTGAATTTTATAAAATGTACGCAAAGGATCTCGCCCCCAAGTTGTACCATATGTTGGTTAGGTCCCTGGAGCTGGGTGCCCTCCCCGATTCCATGTCTGAGACGGTCATAGTTGTTATCCCCAAACATGGAAAAGATCCAACACTGTGCTCTTCTTACCGCCCTATTTCACTCCTTAATGTGGATGCCAAGGTCCCATCTAAAGTCCTCGCCAATCGACTGAATACGGTAATTACTGCCCTTACGCACCCCAACCAGATGGGATTTATGACGGGGCACTGATATCAACATCCGATGCCTGCATACACACATAGTGATTGCGGACCCAGACAGTCCTGGAGTCGTGGCCTCCCTTGATGCTGAGAAGGCCTTCGATTCGGTGGAGTGGGAGTACCTGTGGGCAGTCTTGTCCAAATTTGGATTCGGCCCGCGATTCCTCTCTTGGTTGAAGATGCTATATGCCCATCCCTATGCTCGTACCATACCAATGGAACAGTGTCTGAGAGTTTCGCATTGGGCAGGTGGACGTGCCAGGGTTGCCCATTATCCCCCGGTCTGTTCGTCCTAGCCTTGGAACCTACTGCCACTATCCTTAGAGCTGACCCTGCAGTGAGGGGCATAAAGGTGGGTCCATTAGAGGAGATGCTTTCTCTCTATGCTGATAATTCCCTGTTATACCTGGCGGATGCATCATCTTCGCTGCAAGCAGCCCTGGCCCTTTTTGAGCAATTTAGCCGTTTCTCCGGTATTCGCATTAATTGGGAAAAGTCGGTCCTCTTTCCCCTACATCTCTCGCTACCCCGTATCGATACACAAACGCCCTTGCGATGGGCCGATGAGTTCACGTATTTGGGGGTGAAAGTATCTAATTCCCTCAATACATATCTAGAAAAGAACGTGATCCCAGTATTAACCCAGCTTACTCAAAAATGTACGACCTGGCGTTTGCCCCCCTCACTCTGGTAGGTTAAGTAAACCTTTTAAAAATGGGGTATCTCCCTAAACTCCTGTATGTCTTTAGACAAACAGTGGTCCCTATTGCTAAATCCTTTTTTTAAAAGATTGGACAGAGTAGTGATTTCCTTTATATGGGCTGGAAAAAACCCTAGGGTTCCTAAGTGGACTCTGTGTCTCCCCCTGTCATGTAGAGGACTGGCCTTACCCAATTTTGAATTATACTATTGGGCAGCAGTGCTGGTTACGGTAAGATGGTGGTTTTCACAGCAGACGCAGAACCCAGTGGTCACCCTCAAGGCCGCCCTGTTGGGATCCTACTTGTCCCTGTCCAACCTAGTCTTTCGGGGGGGCCATGGTCCATCTATCAGTTACAGTCCCCATGAAAACCACTATTAGGGTGCTGCAGTCTTCTAGGAGGAAATGCCTAAAACCGTCCCATGTTTTTCCACACATGCTGCTTTGGGTTAACCCTATGCTACCACATATGGCCACAATCCCTGACCTGGCGGTGTGGGCCAAGAAGGGGGTTATTGTTCTGAAACATGTGATGAAGGACAATATAATTATGCCTTTCCAAGAGATGCGGAGGGTGTATTCACTGCCTCAGTCTTTCCAGTTTCGCTACTGGCAGCTGGCCCATGCTGTGAGATCCCAGCTTCCTAGCCCGGTGGTTCTTGAGTGCCTCCTGACCTCTGGAGAGATGAGTAGGCCACTGTCGTCCTTATACCTTTACTTGACAGTAGTGTATGATGACAATAACTGTAGGTCAATGGACAAATGGAAGGCAGACATCCCCGAGCTAAGTAACGAGGAGTGGCGGGACTGTGTTTCTACGTACAGTATATACCCACATTGATTGCAGCCAAGGATAGATATATACAGCTGGAATTTCTCCTCAGGGCGTACTATACCCCACAGAGACTGGCCAGCATATATCCCAGCTTAAAACCATAGTACAACAGATGCACAACCGAACCTAGCACCTTTTTACATATGGTCTGGTCCTGCCCAGGGCTCCATTCATTTTGGCAGGGAATGGCGGAAACTCTCAGTGAAATGTGTGGAGTTTAAATTCCACTGCACCCTATTGTCTTGTTGCTGAGTTACTTGGAGCATATGGAGGGTGGCAGATATACCAAGTTATGTATTACCTTCACATTATTCTATGCCAGGAGGGAAATCCTACTCCGGTGGAAACTCCCAGATCCTCCTACGATAGACTCTTGGCGAAAGACAATCAATACTGTGCTACCTTTGTATAGACTCCCATATGAAAGTAGGAACTGTCCCAAGAAATTTGACAAAGTTTGGTCAAATTGGATTGATGCCTCTTGCTAGACACTGGCTGCCCATGGTCTGCCCCCCTCCCCCCCTCCTCCTGCTACCCCCTCTGCTTTTCTCCTCGCTTTTCCCCTCTCCATTCCTCCTTTTCTTCCTTTCTCTCTACCGATCTCCCCTCCCCTCCCCTCTCCAATGACCAATAATGCTGGGTTATAAAGTTGTTCAAAAATTGGAGGGGGATAAGGCGAGATATGTGCAACTATCACTGGGTGACATTTGGAGAACAATGCTCAAGAACTGTATATGATGACTAGGATACTTGCAACGAATGTTAGTAACAATTCACTGTAACTCATTGTACTATCATGCAGTTTTGATGTTGAGCATACATTGATGGTCTTGTTTGTACTGATTGTATGACTATTACAATAAAAAAGATTTCTGCTAAAAAATATGATGACTAAAATGGGACTAAAACGAAATCTTCATTTTAGTCAAAGACTATGACTAAAACTAAAACACTCGCAGAAGACTAATATGTTACTAAAACTAAAATGCCATTTTAGTCCTAAGACTAAAACTAAATCAAAATTTGCTGCCAAAATAAACAATGGTGGCCACACAAAGTGTTGACACTTTGGGCCCAATTTGGACATTTACACTTAGGGGTGTACTCACTTTTGTTGCCAGCGGTTTAGACATTAATGGCTGTGTGTTGAGTTATTTTGAGGGGCAGTAAATTTACACTGTTATACAAGCCCGGCCCTGTCAGTTCAAGAGGGGGGTCTGTGCAGCTGACAAGCCCATTTGCAGCCCCTAAGCTACATTCCATTTCACAGCCTCCTGTCATTTTCTCACCGAGTGCTCTGATGTTTTTTGCGCTCCCACTCTGCTCCCCCAATCTGACTTGTTCATCTTGCCTGTTTATCTCTGATTGTTTCTCAGCCTTTCTGCTTCCAGATCCTTCATGCATGTTTTCTTTCGATGTTTTGGAGCACTGCCTTTATGCAAGATTATTTTATGCTTACTTTACTTTGGGAACCCAAGCACAATGGACCCTTATTGTGAGATTGCCCACATACTTTTTTATATGTTTATGGACTATTTGCACTTTATAGTTTGTAAAAGGATACATGCATGTTTTTTTACATTGTTTCATCATTTATAAGAGTATTATTATTCTTTTTGGTTTTAACTGACTTAATGTTATTGTAGTATTGCTGTGGTTGCGCTGCACTTTATTCGAGTTTTGGTGACTGAACCCACCTTAGCACTAGACTGCACCACTTGTGATTGCAAATCTATCGGGCAAGCGCGGAGTATTTTATGGTCTATTGTTTTTAGAGCCGACGGTCTGCACTTTTGTAATAGCAATTGGAGTGGTTAACTAGGTTATTAGGTGATATTTTGGAAATCAAAAGTGTTCAAAACACTGATCTTGGTGGTTTGAATGCTTTCCAGGGCAGAGGAATTTGGGGTCTAATAGATATATCTGGCTGATCCTGCCTGTTTCTGTGCCCCCCCATGTCTCTGCTGGCTACGATAATCCTAGCACCTGATCCATGATACCGTGGTCAGTTTACATTCCTCTGTCACCCCCCTGTCTGCTCTCTGCCTCTCCCTCCCTGCCTGTCAGTTCCCATGCCTGTATGTAAGAGCGATCTCCTCCTTGCCCCTCCCCTCCTACTGCTCTTCCCTGCAGTGTTAATTTTAACGTCAAATTTCAATGTCGTTTTAGTTATAGTCTTTTGACTAAAATGCCATTTTAGTTTTAGTCGTATTTTAGACTTTTGACTGAAATGCCATTTTAGTTTTGGCCGTATTTTAGTCATTGAATTGTTTTCGTTTTAGATGTATTTTAGTCAGCTAAAATCGAATGGGTTTAGTTAAATTTTACTGCATAATTTAAGCATTTCTTTAGAATTGCCAAACTCATTATATACTGCTGAAGTAAAAATGTAATACCATATTATTATTTATGGTACTAAGGTGTGAACGAACTATGGACACCGATTTAGCCGTTGCAATATATAACATCTTCATAAATGAAACCAAGTTTCATAAACAAATAAAAATATTGCTTTTTGACAAGCAAAAGTACAACTTGAAAATATAAAAAAAAAAAACTGTAAACTCTATTGACTGTAATGCCATTTAAATAAAAATAAAATTCTTTTTCTTATTTTTTTTCTTTTAGCAGCTTAGTAGATGCCCCCTACATATTCTTGTGTGGTAGTGCAGTGTTAATTTTGATGTCAAATTTCAATTTAGTTTTAGTCATAGTCTTTTGACTAAAATGCCATTTTAGTTTTAGTTGTATTTTAGTCTTTTGACTGAAATGCCATTTTAGTTTGAGTCGCATTTTACTCTTTTGACTAAAATGCCAGTTTAGTTTTAGTCGTATTTTAGTCATCTCACTTGTTTTAGTTTTAGTCATATTTTAGTTGACTAAATAGTACTAATTTGGTAGACTTAAAAATTTTAGTTGACAAAATTAACACTGCTTCCCTGTCACTTGAAATACCTTTAAAAAGTAGCTTGCACCCCCCCAGTTTTATCATTATCTAAACTACTAGGTGTCTGTTTTTTAAAACTCTGTTAGTAAATACCTTTGCTCACAGCGGTCACGGTCAGGTGACATTCCTCTGCTGGCCAGCTGATGTCAGAGGGTTATCTCAGCCCCTCCCTTGCATTCCTTACATTAGGGAAAGGGGAGCAGAGGAAAGTCACTGACAACAAATCTTTGCTGTGAGATAAAGTAGTTACAATTAGAATTAAAAAAAAACAGGCACATAGTACTGTACATCTTGTTAAAACAGAAGGAATGGCAGTGTTTTATCCTGACTTTGCAACCACTTTAAGTTCTACTACTGCCAAAAGGAGTTGGATATGAACAAACCTTTTATTTTTTCCCCCTTCCTTTTACTGTGTCTGAAGGAGCCCCGAGAGTCTTTTTCCGGATAAACGAGACTGTGACTATACAACTACTGGTTCCAAGTGTTCCACTTTTTAAACACTTTATGTCACATGTCTAGAAGTTACAGACTTATCGTTTTATTGTTAAGGTGTAGCCTGGGCCCTGAATAGCACTTAGCAGACTCCGAGACTCTTTGATCACAACTATTAATGTAGCAATAAAGTCCCACAGGCCTTCCAACTGACTTTGCCTGACTAGAACTGTTTCCTTGGACTCTGAACTTGAACCTTGAACTTCAACACAGATTGATGCACATACCATCCACGTTGTGCAGATCTTGCCTTCATCTCACAGCCTCCCGCTGTAGCTTCACAAGTTTACACTTGCAGTATCCCAACAAGACTCATTGGACTCCCATTGCCACTGGGTCCCTTGTGCTTCACACAGCCAACTGCTGTATATCCTGAGTGTCCCCACGCCAACTTGCTGGGTCCCTTCCTCGGCTATTCAGCCCAACCGCTGAACTTTCTTGCAAGCGTCACCCCTTCTATCTCACTGGATTCCTAGCTTGACTTCTGCTGAGATTTTCCCACTTTTCCACTGGCCCCGATAAGTGAAAAAGACTGCTCTGGTACTCTCTCTCGGACTCTGAACTCTGGCCTCTGATAACAGGAGTGTTTTCCCTTGAGGGCGACAGTTTCCCCTTTACCTCTGACCCTGGTTCAAGCTTTGCCCCCGGTGACAGGAATAGTTGTCCTCCGCTAGCAACTCTGTCCCTTCACCTCCGACAAAGAGGGGTTCTCCGGCCGGTGGAACCCGTGCAACTCTGTTAGGCTTCTGACATAAAGCCCCAACCCTGCTGCTGGTCCTGGGTAGGCCTTAGATTGCCTAGTAACCAGGAACTCCCGGATAGGCCTCATACTTATGGCCTAGCAGCCGGGAGTTTTAACACACGTTCACCCAGACAGCAGTCCAGGTGGCACAGAACCACGATCACCTGACTCCTCCCAAATATATATACTCATTCACCCAGGATCGTTCCTTGTGGTGTCTTCTAGGACAGGTGCTCATGCGGCTTTTTGCTGGAGTACTTTGAAGATATCGGGTTGTTGACCGTTCAAGGGTGTGTCTCGCAATAACCCATTCGGGTGCCCCCTTTTGGGGGTGACTAGATGTAGATCATCGGCACCTCAACTCTCTCACCACTACTACATACTTTTGGTCTCTATTATTTGAATTCCCCTTTTTTGGTGATTATTTCCTGCCAGATCTATATGTGTCATCATACTAACCTTGCCCTTTCCCCTTCTGGGAACTCCTCTTGTTACCGTTTTTGGCAACTAATCGTGTTTGGCCAATTTTTGTTTGTTTTCCATATCGTTTTTCCTGACATCTGAAATATTTTCTGGAGTGGATGTCCCAGATTATAAGTATGAAACATCCGGTCCCGGATGATTTTTGCTTTTAATTACCGACCACCTACCCCTGAGGAAGATATCTCATTCTGTTACATCGAAACGCATTGGGTCTTGCTCTACCCCCTATGTGGGGCAGACCAGTGGTCTTGTAACCATTTCACCATTTTGTCATTACATTTGTCACTTGCTATCGTCTTATCATGGAGACACACTCTTCCTGTTCCCTTGTGCACTTATGTCTTATGTTGCTTTGATTATATGTGTTGTCTTATCATTTTTAATGTGTACAAATAAACTTTGATTGTTTTTATAATTTGTTCTCCTCTTGATGAGTTGGTTCTCCCAATTTAAAGTCCCATTTAGGGGGTTCTTGCTCTGTTTTCCAAACACGAGGGATGGGGTCAGCCTAACTTTCATTAGGGTTACTTTGATAATCCGCCCAAGGAATTCCCCTCTTTTGTCCCAAATATATAGAATCTCCTAGCAGGCCAGGGGGCCCAAGAAAACTCCTACACATTGGCTAGAGCAGCCTATCATTCATATTCCAAGTTCCTATACATCTTATCATTCCAATGCCATCAGCAACAGTGCCCACCCAATGGCAGAGGAGAAAGATGCACCAAACCCAGAGTCAGGAAAAGAATCAGGAGATTCCCCCAACAATTTGGCCAGGCCATTTACTGCCCAGCAAACCAAATTTAATAGTACCCCCGCTGTAAACCAGGGTGCTACACTCTCCCCCGGCCAACAGAACTACATCTCAGAGTTTGCAGGGGAAAAAACTTGGTTCTCAAGCCTGAGAATGGATGACCTGGCAAAACATGGATGGGAGGGGATAACAAAGAAAGGCAGCCAACAACAAGTCCACGTGGTGCACCACAAGGAACGAATTCACATAACATTAGTACTTTAGCAAGTGGCATGTCACACAAGGGCAGCAATGCAAAAGAGACACAATATTTACAAAGTCAAAGTGGCGTACCACAATAGATACATTCCCCAGAAAATTGGTAACAAATGACCTGACGTCCTAACTATCTATCTGGTATTTACACCTGCACAAAAAAAAAATGGCTTCTTTGACAGAATCATCAGATCTCCTTAGCCAAGGAGGGTGAATTGGGTGCCGGAACACAAAAAGCCATAGAATACATCCTATCACTATAGTAACCTTTAATGCTCTATATACTGTGACATATGCGAGGCGAGGTGATAGATGTATGCTATGTGTCACCTCGCATAAGTTCACATGGATTGGACTAGAGCGGAGTCCAACCCGGGTTTTTCCCAACCACCGTGACAGAGCTTGTCCCGGACTGGACTTTATGGTCCACTGGTGTCCACACTCAGGTGTTGCTTAAATAAACCAGGAAGAAAGCAAAGTTTGCTCTGCCCTGGGACTCTGAGAATGATCAGCCTGAGAGAGCTGACACACTGAGCTTTGTGCTTTGGGATTAAAAGAAAGGTTTGCACTAACATTGTTTTGTGGGTGTTTGAGAGAAACCTGACACTGCTTAGAAAGGTATCCTGAATTGTTTGGTTAGAGCCTGGATGGCAAGGATTTATTTCATGGTTTGTTTGTTTTAAAATGCAACCTTTGCTCCAATATACCTGACTGCAAGCCAGATTTTAATAAACTACTGTCCCAACTGACTTTTTCCCAGGAAAGGCAATCCCCCTAGAGCTAATCCCTCACATGTGGTGGACTCAGCGGACAGTTTCCTAAAAAATGGAGGAGGTTATACAAGCCCTGTTGCAGGCCAAAGCAGCCCAACAGGAGACAAACCAACAGTTTGCGGAGGCCCTGCTGGAGTTAAAGAAGGGACCCGCAGTATTAGGTCTGCCAGGAACCCCAACCATCACTCCGGTTTCCTGACCAGGAGTCTTGTTATTCCGGTATCAGGTGGAGGATGGTTGCGGTCCTGCAGCCTGAATTCTGGGACCTCTATGGTAAGTGCAAACAGACCCAATCAAGGAACAACAAATAAATAAATGACTCACGGTTAGTAGAGGGTGTAGTTGGGAGCCAAGGGTGAACCAATGTCAATCCTGTAGCAAATCCAGGCAGAGATCCAAGGGGTTTACTAGAGACGATGTCAGGGACAGGCAAAATTCGGCAACAATCGGTCAACGTAGTACAAGATGGCAATCCAAAGGCGTAGTCGGGAACAAGCAAAGTTATTAACAGGCAACGATAAAGTATAATGACTAGCAGCAACTGAAACCTATACTCAGGCAAAGACAGGAAGGGGAAGTGAGGGCTTATAGTGTACTAATGAGGTTACTGCCTACAGCTGGCCACTGGATGGAGCCAGAGTAGATACCCAGGATCTCCACAAAGATAGTAGTTATTCCGTGGCTAAGGCTTTTTGACCTAGCCCAGCTCACGAGGAAGTGGTTACAGCCAGAGACCTTGCCAGGCCCTCATATTGTGTAGTGTGTAGTAATGGACCAGTACCTGCTGCTCTGAGGAAGTGGGTCAGTCATGGGGACCTCAAAACTGCAACCCAACTTGCGCTGCTGAGGACCTGCTAACCCGGTCTGCGCCCCGCCTGGGTGAAAGATCGCCCGGCGGATCCGGTAAGACCGTTCCAGGGTATGAAGAAGATTGATAAGACTGCTGTTACGGCTAATGAGACTATGGACTCTAAACCTGGAGACTGGCCAAAGAAGCCAGAAAGGCCTTTGAGACCCTTGAGAGGACTGGGTATCAAACACATACAATGCTATCGTTGCCATGCATTAGGTCATATTGCTGCAAACTGTCCCCTAAATGATGAACCATTGCAGCGTGATAATGCTTTTATGAGAAGATGCATATCTCTTTTTGCACAGGTTGCAATTACTGCATCATGTTAGGGTCGCATAGAAAAGCAAATGTGTGTGACTTCTGTTGATGGAAAGTCAGTCACTGCACTGCTTGATTCTGGTAGTGTTGTGACGTTAGCCAAAAGCAATTGTGTAAATCATGCAAAATTTCACCCTAGCACTAGCGGGGTCATTTGCATCTATAGGCACACTCAGGACTACCAGACTGCGGTGGTTGAGAGTGACACCCCTTGGGGCAGTGTGAAACATTCAGTGGGGCTGGTACCTTCACTGCTTCATGAAGCCTTATTGGGGAGAGATTTTCCCCATGTTTGGAGGTTTTGGGAAGGCACAGGGAGTCTGGAGGATAGAGCTCCCCTGCTGGAACTCTCACCAGACCCTTTTTGCCAAATGGAAGGGGAGACTGTTGGCAGGACAGAGGAAGAAGGAGACCCTTTTCCTGTAATGGATGGGGAGCCGGAGGACCTGGAAGATAGCTCCCAGCTCGAGGTTGATGAACAAGAGAACATCTCTGACTCTAACAGTGAGAGCAGACAGAACATGGGACCTAACTTAGAGGTCAGGAGAGAGGATTTTTGTACAGAGCAATTACTAGATGTCACCCTCATTACAGCCAGTGAAAACGTTAAGATGATGCACGGGGAACCTGTGGATCCTAATTGGGGGGTGTCTCTTCCCTACATGGCTCTTAAAAACAATCTGTTGTATCAGGTGGTAAAACTCGGTGAGGACTAGGTAGAACAGCTAGTGGTTCCCAAACCCTTTGGCAGGATGGTGCTAGACTTGGGTATGGTCATATAATGGTGGGACAAGAAAGCACACAAGGGCGCACTGGCCTAGCGCATTATCCTCAGTAAAAAAGAATTTATTATAAAATCATAAAACATACTCACAAACAAGTTCAGATAACAGGCGTTTCGAGCACTTAACGGCTACACATCCAATCCACCGTTTACTGCTGGTGTCCTAGACTGGCTGGCTAACGCATTTTGAGGCCACAGCCTCTTCCTCAGAGCCTAATAATATAATGGGGGGACATCTGGGTATGGAGAAGACCAGGGGAGAATAACACAGATATTCTTCTGGCCCGGGATGTATTCAGATGTCAGTGAATACTGGGAATCATGCCCCAAGTGTCAAATATCTGCATCATCGCCCCATTTTCACAGTCCGCTTGTCCCACTCCCCATAATTGAAGTACCTTTTGAGAGAATTGGCATGGATCTGGTGGGGCCAGTAGTAAAATCTGCCCGGGGCCACCAGCACATTCTGGTAATCCTCGACGATGCGATATGCTGTCCTGAAGCCATCCCCTTGTGGAATACCTCTGCTAAGACTATCCCCAAGGAATTGGTCCAGGTATTTAGTCGTGTGGGGATCACAAAAGAGATCTTAACGGATCAGGGCACCCCGTTTATGTCCAGAGTTACTAAGGAACTGTGCAAGTTATACAAAATCTCTCATCTCTGTACCTCTGTCTACCACCCCCAAACGGATGGTCTTGTGGAGAGATTTAATAAAACCCTCAAAAGTATGCTGAAAAAGGTGGTTGACAAAGATGGGAGAAATTGGTATTTTTTTGCTGCCATATCTCATGTTTGCCATACAAGAGGTTCCGCAGGCGTCTACGGGTTTTACCCCATTTTAACTCTTGTATGGTAGACATCCCAGGGGACTGTTAGATATCGCAAAAGAAACATGGGAAGGAGAGGCCACCCCATATAGAAGCGTCATAGAGCATATCTCCTTGATGCAGGATCGAATCGCAGCTGTCCTGTCCCTTGTACGGGAACATATGGAGCGAGCCCAGGAAGCCGAGAGGAGGGTTTATAATCGGGGTGCCAAGACCCAAGCTTTCAATACCGGGACAGAGTCCTGGGACTGGTCCCCACTGTTGAAAGTAAATTCATTGGCCAAGTGGCAGGGTCTCTTTGAGGTTAGGCAAATAGTAGGGGAGGTAATATACAAAGTTTAACAGCCAGGGAAAAGAAAACCGGAGCAAATTTATCATGCTAATCTCTTAAAACCATGGAAGGACAGAGAGACTTTACTCAAAAGGACGGGGTATCAGTGACACCTCACGTCCCCATAACCGAGTCCTTGTACGTAGCGCAACAAAATGACGTTAAAGAGTTTGTGAGTAAAAATAGAGACTTTTTCTCCCCTTTACCCAGACTGACCTCAGTGATCCAGCATGACATAATTACGGAACCAGGTATTCGCAAAAATGTGAAGCCCTATAGAATCCTTGAGGCTAGACGCGAGGCAATGGCGAAAGAAGTCAAAACCATGTTAGAGTTGGACGTGATAGAGGAGTCCCACAGTGACTGGTCAAGCCCCATAGTACTGGTCCCGAAGCCCGATGGCACTATCAGGTTCTGTAATGACTTTAGAAAGTTGAATAGCATGTCCAAGTTTGATGCATACCTGATGTTTCGGGTTGACTAACTTATAGACTGGTTGGGAGGTGCCCTGTACATAACAACCCCAGCCCTAACTAAGGGCTATTGGCAGATACCCCTAACAGAGTCAGCAAAGGAGGAGACTACCTTTTATACCCTTGAAGGGTCGTTTCAGTACATGTGTATTCCGTTTGATTTACACAGTGCCCATGCATCATTCCAGCGCATGATGGACAAAACACTAAGACCACATCGCCCCTATGCAGCAGCCTATTTGGATGATGTTATTATCCACAGCCCCGATTGCGGGTCTCTTTTGCCCTGGGCACAAGCTGTAGTGGATTTGAGGATGCCAACTACCTTGGCCACATTATTGGTCGCGGACTAGTTAAGCCGCAGACCAAAAAAATTGAGGCAATCCAAAAACGGCCCCAACCGCTAACTAAAAAGCAAACGCGTGCCTTCCTGGGGATCACAGGGTACTACAGGTGGTTCATAACCAACTTTGCCACCATTGCCGTCCCTCTAACAGATTTGACAAAAGGTAGAGGGTCAGTCACGGTGAAGTGGAATCCTGAGGCCGAAAAGGCATTCCAGAGGTTGAAGCAAGCTATTTATGCACAACCGGTGCTTGTGAGGGAGTTTGTCATGCAGACCAATGCCTCTGATGTGGGACTAGGTGCTGTACTTTCCCAGATCAGAGACAGTGAGGAGCACTCGGTTGTCTACCTAAGCAGAAAACTGAGCAGGCATGAGAGAAATTATGCCATTGTCGAAAAAGAATGCTTAGCTATCAAATGGGCCTTAGACGCCATGAAGTATTATCTGTTGGGGAGACCGTTCAGGCTAGTCACCGACCATGCCCCCCCTGAAGTGAATGTGTGACAACAGGGAAAAGAATAGTCGGGTAACAAGGTGGTTCCTGGCTTTACAGCCATTTAAGTTCACAGTGGAGCATAGGGCGGGAAAGCTCCAAAACAATGCAGATGCCTTTTCCCGGGTCCACTGTATGGTTGGGACAGTTGCTCAACCCCAGAGGCTTGAGCAGAGGGGGGGTATGCGACGGTATGCCAGGCAAGGTGATAGACAGACGCTATGTGTCACCTGGCATACATTCACTTGGATTGGACTAGAGTGGTATCCAGCCCGGGTTTTTCCCAACCACTGTGGCAGGCTGGTTCCTGGCCCAGATTTTGTGGTCCACTGGTGTCCACTCTCAGGTGTTGCTTAAATAAACCAGGAAGAAAGAAAAGTTTGCTCTGCCCTGGGACTCTGAGAATGATCAGCCTGAGAGAGCTGACACACAGAGCTTTGTGCTTTGGGACTAAAGGAAAGGTTCGCTCTAACTTTGTTTTGTGGGTGTTTGGGAGAAGCCCAACACTGCATAGAGAGGTATCCTAAATTGTTTAGTTAGAGCCTGGATGGCAAGGATTTATTTTATGTTTTGTTTGTTTTGAAATGCAACCTTTGCGCCAGTAAACCTGGTTGCAAGCCAGATTTTAGGAAACTGCTGTCTCAACTGCCTTTTTCCCAGGAAATGTGATCCCCACTAGAGCTAATCCCTCACACGTGGTGGACTCAGTGGACAGTTTCCAAAGCGTGGACATGAGAAATAATTGACATGAGAAAAAGGGGTGGGGAGGTTGGGACTTTGAATGAAGCATGCATCTTTGAAGCAAGTAACACTGTAGTTATGTCACGCCATGCCCCATAGCCCCGAACGTATGACATCGACCAACAGCCAGCGTCATTGAGTCGGCGCTCTGTGGAATACATCCGGCGTCTACACGAGGGAGTCTTTTTGGTGGGTATCACCAGACGGTACACGCTCTGATGATGACGCCTTCCCCCCAATTAGTCGCCAGCATGATGTTGGCGGTCCTCAGTGGCCTAAGTGGCCCTTGTTTGAGGTACGGACACTCTCATTTGGTCTATGGCTGGTGGGTAGCTGTGCATCATCATTGGAACAAGTCTCTCACATGGTCATTTAAGGTAATGTTGATTGTAGTTTTTTCCTCTCTGAGCAGATTTACTCTTTGTGCTAGTCCTCTTTTCACACCACTGCTCTTTTCCTTTCATGCTTTTTACACACCAAATTGTCACTCTGATCAATCACCTTTGTCGTCTTTTTCTTCATCTAGTCCTTACACATTTATGATTACTTTTCATTCTTTTTTACTCTTACACTTACATCATCATTTATATTAGCCCAGTTCCATCTAGGCACTAGCTATCCATCACTATCCCTCTGATACATACACATAACTTTATACATTATATATTATATATATACTTCTTTCACAGACACCATGGGTGATCAATGTTACATCATCATGGATAGTCTAGTGGTGATTACTCTTCCAGCCACACCTCCATCCGTAGGTGCTACGTTGCTGCGCCACTGTTCTGGAATGTTTCAGCTCCCGTGTGAGAGACGATACCCACAGCCTGCCTTCAGTATTTACTATCACAACTCATAGTCACAATTAGCTTGTAAGTATGGGTGGATATTTGTTATTCATTTTCCCCCATGTTTTATCAGTCCTACTTATTGTCTACTCATATATTATTTAGATACCTCCTACACATTGCTCCCGATGAGTGGTAGCGAGCCGTTGACACCACAATCATGCGTCTACAATCTAGAATTTTATTGATATTTGGACTTTCAGGTTTTTACTGTACATTTTTATACAGTTCATGTATTTTATACCATGACAACATATTCTATGAACTGTTATTTTGCCACCCACCTTGCATCTTTGTGCCCTGTCACATGTGTATATGAATTTCCGCTTGCATTTATTTATTCATGATCGTTGTGACCCAACTGTTGTTTGATGCCTTGTGTAACAATAAAAAATATATACATATAGACATATCTACAGTGTTACTTGCTTCCAGGATGCATGCTTTATTCAAACTCCCAACCCCCCCTCCCCCCGTCCTTTTTTTTTATGCCAATTAGGGACGAAGGATACCCCTCACTCACCCGATATGGTCCTCATTTAAAGTCCCAAAAAACCTTGGGTTTGTTTTCTCCTTTCCTTTATATTACAGAACTAAGCTATAGGAAATACTGTTTAATAAAAGTTTTATTATTTTATGTGTCTTCACAGGAAGCAAGCTGTGGATATGTGATTGCTCTAATGGCATTATTCTGGTGCACAGAGGCCCTCCCGCTTGCTGTCACTGCACTATTTCCGGTTGTGCTGTTCCCTATGATGGGTATCATGGACTCAACAGCGGTATGAATCAATATTTTATTTTACTGTATAGTGATATTATTGAAAATTTTATACAGTCTAGCAGCAATATTTGGGTGTGATAACTAACAACAAAACTATATAAAAAAGTATAGCTGTATTCATACAAAAACCTCTAAAAGTATTAACTACACTGGGGGTCATTTACCATAGCGCCGGCCACTAATTAGTGGCAAAATTACCACAATTAGCGCTAAAATGCCACAAATTGCGCTAATTGGTGCCCAAACTGGATTCACAATAGTACTGCAGCAAAAAATACTCCCAAAATGGAATTCACTATAGCGCCCAAGCAACAGATATTGCCCAAACTCTTACTCCAGTCAGTACCTGGAGAATTGCACATGGAAATGTTTAGAGCATGATATGATCCCCTAAATGGTACTAAAATATTTGGTATGTTGTTTAAAGATAATCTGCTTTTAAATTGTGTGAAAAGGTGATTTCTACACTGAAATATCTTTAAAAGTCTGATAAGAGATAAATTCCCAATCTCTTTACAACTAGGTGCACAGCACAGCTGAGCACAACGGAGCATGCTCAGACATGAAACTGCTCTCATTTTAGCTCCAATTACTTTTTTACAGGGCACTATAGTAAATACCGAAATTAGCGCTGTTTTAAATAGAGTTTTTTGGGAGTGAAAAATTAGAGTTATGTAGCCCAATGCAAGTTTCAGCCACTGATTATAACGGTACAATTGTAACTTCCCCAAAGAAATCCTTTTCATGTTGAGATGAAATATATCTTTCTCTCAAAGAAATTGCCCTTGCAACAATGTTGCTTCTTCATCATCTCTTTTGTTTTCAAGCATGTTAGAATGGGTAATGTTTTCATGTTTTGTTAAAATATTTTTTTCTTATGTCTTTACAAACCACAAATAATACATTGCTTATGCAAAGTTAAAATGAGTCACAATTTTTTGTTTTTTATTATTTCCAAATGATCCTAATTTGAGCCCAAAAAAATGTGATATGTGTACCAACATCAGAAATAAAAATGTAATTCCCAAAAATCTGAGGGTAACATCACTATTCTACACTCACACACCAAGAACCACCAAATATCACAGAATAAATCAAGAAGAATAACTCCTGACTAATGTAATTCTGCCACCTATATGTCCACAGAAATGCAGTATATATGTGTAGGAGGGTTCCACATGTAGCAGCTCGGTGGTTCACAAGGTAGCACAACTGCCTATCAGCGCTGAGTTCCTGGTTTTGAATCCCAAAATGCCAATTCACGTAGAGATGTTGTTTGTTCTCCCTAGGTTGTTAAACATAGCTCCTGACTCAGGGCCTTAATTATGTCTAAATGTAGTATTTATGTGTAGGAGAGTTACACCACCATTGCAAATTGTGTCATATGTTTTCCATGGACAAGGACTCTAATCAGCCTTAAGATTTCCCCACCACCACTAATTGCAGCCTCTTACAAAGCCAAACCCCACAAAATGACAGCTGTTTATCTCTCAGCATGCTGGCAGTTATACGCCATAACCAGCCTTCAAAACAGGTGATGTATGCTAGAAATAGATTGTTCAATGGCTCTCTGGCCTTCCACGGTACATCTGCATTGATTAACTTCTAGCACCCTTGGGACGTAGGACTGTTTTATACCACAGAGATGCAGCCTAATAAACTATGGCAGCTTATTGGCTCACACAATAGAGCTCCCGGCTAGCAGCACTGAGTTTCTGAGTTTGAATCGCAATACTACTACCTGCCTAGAGGTTTGTGTGCAGTGTTGTTAAAATTTCTTTTTCACCAGTGCTAACATTTTTGAGGAGTTTCACATAATGGAACCCCAAGAAATCACATTATAAATCAAGCAAGTGTGGGATTGCACCAAATCTAGACTTGGGGTGTTTTGGCCAAGATATTTTAATGTTGTATGCTTATGATGAATGACAAATGTGCTTTGTTACCAATTTGTGTGAAGCACCCCTCACAATGTTGTCATTTCCTGTTTTGGACCCTCTTTATGCCCAACAACATACAAGTTTGATTTGGAAATGTTTGGGATCACTGATCGTGACCAGTGTTACATTTTTGGAGCTTTACTTAGATATATAGCTATGCACAGATATATATGCTGAGACATGTTTTTATTTGTAAAGAGTGTGTAATGAACAGGTGTGAGAGAGACAGAATCAATTATACTGGTGGGTGTGTTCTTTACTGGATGTGTGGAGGTGAGCAATCTTACCTAGGTTATTTAAAGGCCAGCACTTTCTTTCCACAACACCAAAACTTGTATCCTGCGATTGAAGATTTGGCCTCACACGGATGCTCGTCTTGGCTTAATATATTGGGATAAGTGCCGCCTTGCTGTCCTCAGAGGACCTCATGAGGGGTGCTTTGGGCCCCCCCCCACAGCACCTTGTCCTCATGTTGATGAGGACAAGGGCCTCTTCCCGACAACCCTGGCCAGTGGTTGTTGGGGTCTGCGGGTGGGGGCCTATTAGAATCTAGAATCCCCCTTTAACAAGCGATGACGTCATCGGATGGGCACACCTCATGGCTATGTAAGAGATGCCAGACAGCAGGTGACAACACAACTAAGTAAGGTGAATGCGATGGGGAGAGACAGCGACAGGAGATGGCAGCGGAAGAGACAGCATCAGGGGAAGATGGCGGCAGGAGAGAAGATACCGAGAAGAAGGCGGCTCAGAGCTATTTTACAATAAAGGACTTGTCAAAACCCGGCTATTGGTTTTTTTGGTATTTCACTGCTTTTTTCGGTGAATGGGTAGGGGTACAATGTACCCAATACCCATTCACATGGGGGGCAGGATCTGAGGCCCCCCTTGTTAAAGAGGGCTTCCGGATTCTGACAAGCCCCCCCGCCCGCAGACCCTGACAACTACAGCCCAGGGTTGTCGGGAAGAGGCCCTTGTCCCCATCAACATGGGGGCAAGGTGCTTTGGGATGAGGGGGCACAGAGTCCCCCTGCCCCAAAGCACTCACCCCCCCATGTTGAGGGCATGTGACCTGGTATGGTTCAGGAGGGGGGCGCTTGGTCGTCCCCTTCCTTTCCTGACCTCCAGGCTGCATGCTTGGATAAGGGTCTGGTATGGATTTTGGGGGGACCCCCCACGCAATTTTTAAAAAAATTTTGGCCAGGAGGGGTGTCCCCTCCAAATCCATACTAGACCCGAAGGGCCTGGTATGGATCTGTGGGGGGGCCCATGCATTTTTTTTTTGTTTTTGTTTTTTGTTCTTTTTACATTCAGCTGTCAACTGCCACATGAGCATAGTTGATACCATAATATTAATGCCTCAAATGCAAAACATTATTGTATGGAATGAAAAGAATCCAACATTAGTAATTGTATTTTTTATGTATAATTGTGCTTAGCTAGCTCTTAGCTAGCTCTGTAGCGTAGTGGTATGTCCTGCTGCCTTCAAAGGTTCACGGCATGGGTTTGAATCCCACCGATGGTATCACTTCCTGAAAACTTGCATTGTAATCAGCAGACATAATTATCCAATGCACATCAGTTTAGTTGATTCCATAATTTTAACTCTTCAAATGCATGCATTGGTATGTAAGTATTCAATAATATTATGGTGTGGAATTCCAAAAATCCAGTTTATTGAAAATCCAGACAAAAAATAGCATGGGTTCCCCCCAGTGCATACCAGGCCCTTTGTCATTCGGAGGCCCCGCCCCCTTGCAACATCACCGCCCCATCATGCACAGGATGGTGGCGTCACAATGGGATGGGACCTCCAGATGACATCACCGGGTGGCCCCACCCCATGACCTTATAAGTCATAGCACACGGCGGACGCAGCATTACACCAGGAGAGCATGTTGAGGCAACATCAGAGGAAGAACAGAGGGAGAAGATGGCGGAGAGAGAAGACCCGCCAAAGAGCAGGAAACTGTGTAGAGAGAAAACCCGGTAAAAGAACAGAAGATGGCAAAGAGACAAGTCCCGGCAAAAGAGCAGAAGGCGGTGCAGAGAGAAGACCCGGCAAAAGAACAGAAGACGGCAGAGAGAGAAGTCCTGGCAAAAGAGCAGAAGGTGGCGTAGAGAGAAGACCCGGCAAAAGAGCAGAAGATGGTGCAGAGAGCAGAAGAACCGGAGAGATGGAGAAGACAATGCCAGAGGAGGGAGAAGAACCGGAGGGGGGAGAAGAAGTCGGAAAAGATGCCGGAGCAGTCTTAATAAAATACTTTAAAAACCTGTGTACTGTGTTTATTTTTGACACTTTTTTTAGGTGAATGGGTAGGGGTACAATGTACTCATTCACATAGGGTGGGGGGTCGGCATGGAGCGCATATTGGCGCTATAGTAAATGACCCCCACTGTGTCATCATAAAATAGAGAAAGGGTCCAAACATAATGTAAATGCATTACATCATCTCAAAATAAGAATTACTAATACATAGATCATTGGATTGTCAATCCAATGCCTTTCCAGGAACAGCATTCACTTTATCAAGGATGAATGTGCACTTTAAAACATACCTATGAAAAAAAAAAAAGACACATAAATGTAGTTATTCCACTGTGGGTATATATATTGCGCCATATTGCATAACATTTGAACAATCAATGTTGGAAAACATACCTCATTTTGAAACAATATCACATATGCATTGAACCCTGAATTCAACATAAAACTATGTGCAGATTTAAGCTTTGGTCCCCTGTGTGATGGTATCACGCGTGAGACCCACGCGAAGTAATGATACCAGGCCCGAAGCGACACTGACTCCATCTTGGAAGAGAAGCTACTTAAAAGGTTACGTTTTGTTTCTCACCTTCCAACATGGTAGTTTGAACAAGCTTTTCCTTTACACCCCCTCTGTCTCTGGCCAGATCAACTTCAAAAGGGGCCTCTGATTATGGTTTATGGCTGGCCGGGAGAAGGCCTGTTCGCTTATCTTGAACAAACATACCACAAACTGATGTGGGGGATGCCACATCGTAAATCACCCCCCAGGAATTCTGACCCTTTCAATAACTTTGGAACAACATGAGAAGTTAGAAAAACTTACAGAGAGTCATAACTTCTGCTATACGTATGCCATAGTGATAAAACATACATATTTGAATGTAGAATTTCAGCCCGGATAATTCAAGTATAAACATTCACCCCTTGTTACCCAAGGAGGGATAGAATTAGTCAGTTCCCTCCCCAGGGTCCCAGAAGGTCGCCACACTCTCATGTTTGGAGTCATTTGAAAGCTTCAGGCAAGCTGAAATTAAATTTCTTACTGGGAGATGTGTTGGACGGTCCAATCACAAGTTATGATCCATGCATGATTATGAGGCATGTATCTCTACGGTCCTCCCTGGACATTGTCTAAGGAAATGCCCTCTTTTATCGAATGGCCAGAGAGGTATGGCTCCACCCCTGGTGATTCAGAGAAAAAGGACTGTCAAGATCAATTGGTCAGTTCTCACTTACCATCGATGAAACATCAGAGGACCAGGAAATCATCTTAGAAAACACTGATTAGGCACGGACATTTCAAATGCAAGGTATTTTTTCATTCTGTCCCTTTGCTATAAATTTGTCTCAAACTTGCAACCTTCTTTTATTTTTCTGTAAATATTTTACTGCACCTAAACCTTGACCTTTTCATTATTAAACCTTATTTTGAAAAGTGTTAATGTTGTCCCTAAAGCTCTTAATGCAACTATTACGAATCTGTTCCTTCAAAGAGCGCTACTGTTTTTAAAATAACGCATCTGAATATATCTGTCTGTGGTGACAGTGTGTGTACAGGCGTTGTTCTAAAATACTGGTATTGCTAACATAAGGGTCTTCTGGCCGGCATCCAGAAGTGGTTGCAGTGAAAGGGTTAATTGTTTGAATTAGCCCGGTAACAATCGCTCTCGGGCGGATGGCATTTAGATGGTGGTCCCGCAAACTGGGAAATCTTTGTGCTGAAAGCAGCTGAGAGTGGCATTGTTACGTTCGTCACAAGTGCGGTATTGGATCAGGGGGGTCCTCGGTCGCCGGTTGGTGAGGAGGGCAGCGATCTGATACCCGCGTTCGTCACATCCTGTATCCAAGTACTGTATATTAAAATGTAACACCCTGCCCTAGACTGGCTAAATTTAGTTTTTGGCTCTGCTGTACTCATTTGAGCAGCAATTTAGTTTTCAGATCTGGTTAGGCCTGTCCCTGAACCTGGTGGTTAATTACTCCTGCTTGTGTCTGGAAGAAGCTTCAAAAAATAGAGTAGGTTATGGGTTATGAATGTTTATCTGACCCTAGCCAATCCCTGAGAGGGAGGCCCAGAAAGTGGCCAGGGAGAAAATAAAGGTTTGGCATGGTCTGATCAGAGCTCTCTCTCCAGTGTTCTCCCCCGGCAGGCAGCCTGTGTGTTACAGGAAAGCTGTTGCTGTTAGGCCTCAGCAAGTGCTTGGCTAAGGTCCTTGGGGGAACCTGGACATAGACAGACTTTGCTGGAAGACGGGCTGAAGAGGGAACACTTTCACTGAAGAATGTCGCAGGGAAACTGGTTGGAAAATGTCTCTTGCCATTTTGAGTAAGACCTTTCTCCTAAAGCTTCAGGTGTACCAGTACTTCAAGGGTTGATGCCAGAAGTTGCTACAAGGACTGTGACTGCTCATACAGAGGTTCAGACTAGCTGGCTGTTCCCTCTACTTCCATAAATACTTAAGGCTGCTACTGAAGGGCCCTGGGACTGTCATTGAAACAGGACTTTCCTGAGAGTTTGTCCTCCTATACCTGCATGTGTTTTTGGAGTACCCTGCACCCCCATTCCTCTACCTACCCGTGTTCAAATAAGGCAAAAAAAATTCAAAATTACACCCCCAGACTGAGTCTGAAGTTTGTCAGTGTGCCCTGGAACTGGTACCTGGGCTTCTAAGGGAGACTCGAGTTATTTCCAGGTGGCTATACAAACATACCTGGATACGGGGGGACCAAAGTCTAAAAAAAGAAAAAGAAAAAAAAGGAATTTGGAGATTTGATGGAGGCAGAAAGCAAAATAAGGCACTTTCTTGCATTAGCCATACATACTTTAATAAAATGTGTTTTTTATTTTTTTAATTAACCACTTCAGACCCGTTCTAAAGCCGATTGACGGCTACAGCACAGATCTGAAGTGCTGGGGCGCCGTCAATTGACGTCTACCCCTTTGCGCGCTCCAGGCACCCTCTCACAGCCGCTGCGTGAGCATGCCCGCAGATCGATCCCTTCACAGAGAGCCAGAACGGAGAACCGCCGATGTAAACACGGCAGTTCCCCGCTCTGTGAGGGGGGGGGGGGTGACAGATATACTGATCCCTGTGATTGGGATTAGTTAGATCTGTTGTGTCCCTGTCAGCCCCGCCCTCACACAGTTAGAACACATACAGGGAACACATTTAACCCCTTGATCGCCCCCTTAGTGTTAACCCCTTCTCTGCCAATGACATGTATACAGTAATCAGTGTCTATTTTTAGATCTGATCGCTGTACAAATGTCATTGGTCCCAAAAAAGTGTCAAAAATGTCCGACATGTCCACCGCAATATCGCAGTCCCGATAAAAATCACAGATCGCCGCCATTACCAGTAAAAAAAAAATGCCATAAACCAATTTCCATAATTTGTAGGCGCTATAACTTTTGTGCTACCCAATCAATATACGCTTATTGCAATTTTTTTTACCAAAAATATGTTAAGTAAACTGATGAATAAATTTGTTTTTTTATTTTTTATTTTTGGATATGTATTATAGCAAAAAGTAAAAAAAAAGTTATTTTTTCAAAATTGTCGCTCTTTTTTTGTGTATAGCGCAAAAAATAAAAACCGCAGAGCTGATCAAATACCACCAAAAGAAAGCTGGGAAAAAAAGGACATCAATTTTGTTTGGGTACAACGTCACACGTCCGTGCAATTGTCATTCAAAGAGTGACAGCGCTGAAAGCTAAAAATTGGTCCGGGCAGGAGGGGGGTTTATGTGCTCAGTGAGCAAGTGGTTAAGTTTGATTTTAAAGTGACTATTTTTTCCATTACGCTTTTATTTCTATTTTACAACATATAAAATACACAAGCTTCACTTCAGGGAGTAAGAGGGATCAGTACAAAGCACATACAGAAAGTTAATTCCCAGTCTAATATACAGTACTGTATATTGATCACTCTGGGTTCCACTCTGGCTGCCTTGAGGCACATTACTGTTACTGTCTGTTAGAGCTACAGTGTAATGTTATAAACATATGCCAATGGTAGCCCTATCTATATATATAGTGGACCAAAAGTAAAATGTGGGCCAGTTGTGCCCTTACTTTACTTTCGAAATTGAACATAACCCTATAAGAACCAAAAAAAGGACCTTAAAATCGGTGCACAAATATGGGTCTAACAGTGGCAAAGTAAAAATGGTCCTGGGTTGGCGGTATCACTGAAATGAAAAAATGTCCCTAAGTCAGTGGTATCACTGAAAGTAAAAAATGTCCCTGCATTGATAGTGTTACTGAAAAGAAAAAATGCACCTGCTTTGGTCATGTCAGTGAAAGGAAAAAAGGTCCATGGTAGTATCACTGCAAGGTAAAAATGTCCCTGCATCGGTGGTGTCACCGAAAAGAAAAAAAGCACCTGCTTTGCTCATGTCAGTGAAAAGGAAAAAATGTCCCTGGTAGTATCACTGAAAGGAAATAATGTCCCTGCATCGGTGGTGTCACTGAAAGAAACACCACTACAAAGATCCCCCTACACACCGACCCCCCGCCCCCTTCCTGGCTACAAAGCTCCCCCCCACCCCCCCCCCCCCCAGTACAGATCTCACACTAGCCGCATGCTAAATCTCTTTTGAGATAACTGTCACTGGGAGTCCCCTTTTGGAAAATGTATCCTCACCTCCTGTTCTGATGGCAGCTGTAAAAGTTTGATTTTTCCCATCACTTTCTGAGATTCAGAATATTATTAAAACTCTAGATTTTTTTTTTCTTGTTGTTGGGTAGGTTGTTCTCCTTCTGGGGGTTTCACCATGTTTTTAATATCTCTATGGTCTTTTTAATTTCAGGCTTGCAGTCAGTATCTGAAAGATACCAACATGCTTTTCATCGGTGGGCTGCTGGTGGCCATATCAGTAGAGAAATGGAATTTGCATAAACGGATTGCCCTAAGGGTTTTGCTTATAGTTGGAGTCAAGCCAGCCCTGT
>BLSH010543451.1:1532275-1565966 GCA_018402905.1 Glandirana rugosa
TTTTTTTTAGATCTCAAAATTATTACTTCCTGGCTACAAAGCTTCCCCCCATCCCCCCTAGTACAGATCTCACACTAGCCGCATGCTAAATCTCTTTTGAGATAACTGTCACTGGGAGTCCCCTTTTGGAAAATGTATCCTCACCTCCTGTTCTGATGGCAGCTGTAAAAGTTTGATTTTTCCCATCACTTTCTGAGATTCAGAATATTATTAAAACTCTAGATTTTTTTTTTCTTGTTGTTGGGTAGGTTGTTCTCCTTCTGGGGGTTTCACCATGTTTTTAATATCTCTATGGTCTTTTTAATTTCAGGCTTGCAGTCAGTATCTGAAAGATACCAACATGCTTTTCATCGGTGGGCTGCTGGTGGCCATATCAGTAGAGAAATGGAATTTGCATAAACGGATTGCCCTAAGGGTTTTGCTTATAGTTGGAGTCAAGCCAGCCCTGTGAGTTACATCTATGAATGCCTGTATAAGTTCAGAAGCAAGGTTGTGGGTGTTATTATTATTACACAGGATTTATATAGCACCAACAGCTTGTGCAGCGCTTTACAATACAATTCAACACAGCAGGTCCAGAGGGCCCTGCTCTTTAGAATTTACAATCCAAAAGGGAGGGTCAAGTGATACAAAAAGGTAATAACTGCGGGGGATGGACTAATAAAGAAGATAGAAGTTTACAAATAGTATTGAAAGCCATGGGAGGCTATCAGCTGGCCCAGGGAGGAGGTGTGGATTGAGAATAGGAGAGGTCCAAGAACAGGACAGAAAAGGGAAGCAGAGAGGAGGAGGTAAAATTGTAAGTGACACTGAAGGTGTTGTAGAATAGGTAGGATGTGAACCAACATAGAGTACAGTCACAGAAGGTGAAGTTATTTCATGTGGATGGAGTGGTCAACCATATCAAAAGCAGCAGAGAGGTCCAGGAGTAGGACTACAGAGTAGTGACAATTGGATGTAACCATTAATAAATAATTTGTGAGTTTTAGGAGAGCAGTTTCTGTGGGGTGTTGAGGGCACAATCCTGACTAAAGGATATTGAGTAGGTTATTCTCAGTGAGGTGATAGCTTGGTTGGTTGGAGACCAGGCTTGTAATGCTTTTTGTGTAAAAGGGGAGCAAGGAGATGAGACATATGTTGCTAAGATTGGTGGGATCCATGAGGACTTTTTAAATATGGGGGTGACTAGTGCATGTTTTATAGAGTTGGGGAAGATGCCAGAATAGAGGGAGAGATTTGAGATGTAAGTTAGAGAGTGTAGGAAAGAGCCAGAGGGTCACTGTAGTATTTGCAAGGGAACAGGGTCCAGGAGGCATGCGGTTAGGTTGGCATTAGAAAAAAGTTTAGCAACCTCATTTACAGTAGTGGGGTTGAATGAAGGAAATATTGAATGTGCCTGTGGACCTTGAGTGTTAAGTGTGAGAGAAATCTGTACAGTGGAGATCTCATCACAAATTATATCAATCTTATTTAGAAGTGATTGGCGAACTCCTGGGCAGTAAGTGTTAGTGGGTGGAGGCAGTGGAGGATGAACTAGAGAGATAAAAGTAGGGAAGAGTTGACAGGGACTGGATGAGAGGGTATTAACGAGAGTAATAAAATAAGTCTGCTTGGCAATGTGGAAGCAGGAATTGTATTTTTGCAAGACAGCTGATTGAAGTCTTTCTGAGACTTAGTCTTATGCCACAGATGCTCGAGAGCGTGGCTAGGTTTTTTGAGACTTCTGATGTTGCCATTTGCCAAGGTTGTAGGGGTCGGGGCTTGATTCTGTGTGTTGTGAGGGTGTCCACAGAGGATAACAGTGAACTGTTGTAGACAGAAGTCGCCAGGTTGGGGCAGGACAGGAGAGAGATTTTGTCATAGAGGTGGTTTGTAGCAGAATGCAGAAGAGAAGGGTTAAAGTGACGAAGGTTTCTTTGGGTAATTGTTAGGCAGTTGGAGGAAGAGGAGGTAGAAGATAGGGAGAGTGTTGCTAGTCAAAAATATAGGTTAAAAATACATTTATAAGTTGTGATGTGGTGTTAATAAAACAAAAATAGAAATGGCTACATGTGTAGTAGATACTGTAGAAATTACTCTCTTATTGAGTTTTTTTATCTTCTAAAAACTGGCCACCCCAATGCGTATATATATCTATATATATATAGATATATATATACACACACGCACTTGTGCTCATAGGTTTACATACCCTGGCAGAATTTATGATTTTTTGGCCATTTTGAATGAGAACACAAAAACTTTTCTTTCACTCATGGTTAGTTTTTGGCTGAAGCTATTTATTATTAATCAACTGTGTTTACTCGTTTTAAATTATAATGACAACAGAAACTACCCAAATGACCCTGATCAAAAGTTTACATACCCTGGTGATTTTGACCTGATAACATGCACACAAGTTGACACAAAGGGGTTTGAGTAACTATTAAAGGTAACCACCCTCACCTGTGATCTGTTTGCTTGTAATTAGGGTGTGTGTATAAAAGGTCAGCGAGTTTCTGGACTCCTGATAGACCCTTGCATCTTTCATCCAGTGCTGCACTGACATTTCTGGATTCTGAGTCATGGGGAAAGTAAAAGAATTGTCAAAGGATCTGCAGGAAAAGGTAGTTAAACTGTATAAAACAGGAAATGGATGTAAAAAGGTAACCAAGGAATTGCGAATGCCAATCAGCAGTGTTCAAACCCTAATCAAGAAGTGGAAAATGAGGGGTTCTGTTGAAATCAAACCACGGTCAGGTAGACCTACTAAAATTTCAGCCACAACTGCCAGGAGATTGTTCGGGATGCAAAGAAAACCCCACAAATAACTTCAGGACTCTCTGAAAACATGTGGTGTGGCTGTTTCAAGATGAACAATACGGAGGCACTTGAAGAAAGATGGTCTGCATGGTCGAGTCCCCAGAAAAAAAGCCATTACTACGCAAATGCCACAAAGTATCCCGCTTATAATACGGCAAACAGCGCAGAGACAAGCCCCAAACCTTCTGGCACAAAGTCATTTGGAGTGATGAGACCAACATTTAGATTTTTGGCCACAACCATAAATGCTACATTTGGAGAGGAGTCAACAAGGCCTGTGAAACACAGAGGTGGATCGCTGATGTTTTGGGGATGTGTGAGCTACAAAGGCATAGGGAAATAGGTCAAAATTGATGGCAAGGTGAATGCAGTATGTTATAAAAAAATACTTGGGGAACATTTGCATTCATCAGCCAGAAAGCTGTGCATGGGACGTACTTGGACTGTCCAACATGATAATGATCCAAAACACAAGGCCAAGTTGACCTGTCATTGGCTACAGCAGAATAAAGTGAAGGTTCTGGAGCGGCCATCTCAGTCTCCTGACCTCAATATCATTAAGCCACTCTTGGGACATCTCAAACATGCAGTTCATGCAAGACAGCCGAAGAATTTCCAGGAACTGGAGACTTTTTGCCAAGAGGAATGGGCAGCTTTACCATCTGAGAAGATAAAGAGCCTCATTCACAAATACCACAAAAGACTTCAAGCTGTCATTGATGTTAAAGGGGGCAATACACGGTATTAAGAACTGGGGTATGTAAACTTTTGATCAGGGTCATTTGGATAGTTTCTGTTGTCATTATGATTTAAAAAGAGTAAACACAGTTGATTGATAATAAATGGCTTCAGCCAAACACTAACCACGAGTGAATGAAATGTTTTTGTGTTCTCATTCATATTCTCTGAAAAATGCACAATAAATCATAAATTCTGCCAGAGTATGTAAACTTATGAGCACAACTGTAGTTTTTAGTCTTTCAACTGCATTTTGGTGGTCAGACTTATCAGTTCTGATGCACGGTTCACACTGCTGGAGTTCCTTAGAGATATAAAAAGATACCTTGTCATTAACCTTTTAGCATATATCTGTTAGGTCAGCAAAGCAGCATAATATAGTTATTTATTTCTTATTTCTTTCAGGAAGTCTTGTACATTTGGATTATGTTGCCACCTATAAAAAGTATGGACACTGGCAAACAGAAAATTACAGACATGCCAGCATAGCCCTTCCTACTCCCAGCATGTCTCAGTTTTTTGCTAGTGTTCTAGAAAGATGGGCGTCTTTTCTCTGCTCCCGTTGATAAAAGTGTAACCTTTTTACTAGCTACTTTTTTCTTCAGTCAAGATTCTGAATATGTTTCTTATGAGCTGGGACCTATAAGCAGCTTTCCCAAACAGCCTTTCCTAAACTTGACTTTGGAGTGCCGTACACAGACCCCATTTGACTGGAGCACAGAGCTAGCCTGAAATGTGAACTTCAGGCACTGGACTCTGCATTGGGGCGCTTTTCAGACCTATGCGTACTAGTAAAATTTAGCCACGGAGTTCTTTCCAGATTCAGACCCATGGCATTGCCTCAGCACTTAACCCTGAAGACTCACTTTGTGAACAGGCTGTGTGGATGGAGTACCAGGAGCTACCTCATTGCTAGGACCACTGAGTATATTTTAAGTCTTTCATTGGTTCCACCGGGCATGGTCGTATCTTGTTCTATTCGCGGAGGACTTCACTGCAGACTTGCAGGACTTTATGGACCAAATAGCACTAATAATTGCTGACTCTAACCACAGAGGCCATAAGCACACTCCCCCGCCTTCCCCTGTAGAATCTTTCTTTGATATGCCCACAGCATTACAGGCCCTTGAGCCCTTAGCCACTTTCTGATGCTGAGTCTCTTAAGGCCCTGATGGAAGAGCCTACACCTGAGGAGTCATGGTCTTCTGCCATTACTCTCAAACTGAAAGAGACCTTTTCAGTGCCCCCTGATGTGATACACACCACTTTAAAACTTAAGGAGCAGCTCATAGCCTTTACCAGTGTTGTCTTCAGTCAAGGCTTGTACATGGTTAGTATCAGCCTTGTACTAGTTTGAGGAGGATTTTGTTAAAAAGTGACTGCCCCCTTTCTGGATCAAGCGGTAACCTGTCTTAATGAACCATCCACTATCACAGTGGAGGATGCACCTATCTCTAAGGAACCCATTAATAAATTACTGGAGACCCTTTCTAGAGCCTTGCAGGCCCTGCACTGCAACCTTTCTTGACTATGACCTTAATCTATCAAATTTAAGCTGACTGTTCTTTGGGCACAACCTCCAAGTCTGGCACCACATCTACAAATCTTGGAATGTCAAGTCTTTCAAACCCTAAGAAAGATATTTGACATGAGGAGGCGCCCCACTTTTCAAAATAGTGGGAAATCTATTAGCCTTTGCAGGCACTTGGCTATCTTGCATCTAAGATGCTTGGGTGCAGGTAGTAGTTTCCAGGAGCTGCAAGCTAGAGTTTCACTGGATCTCAAGGTCCTATATGTCTTAATTTAGGCCCAGAAATTACACATGGAATCCACCTTCATCAGGGAGACTTTCTGGCCTCTGTGGACATCAAAAACAGATACTTGTATGTCCCTATTTTTCCAGCTCATCAGTAAATCTTTGGCTTTGCTGCAGGCCCCCTATACTTTCAGTTTGTTGCCCTGCCATTTGACCTGTCATCTGCACCTCCGGTATTCACCAAGGTACTGGCCCCCATGCTAGCTAGTAATGAGCTGAACATACCTGGGTTCAAGATGCCAGATGTTTGATGAACCACACTAAAATTCCAATGTAAATCTGAACCCAATTGTAGTTAAAACCAATTCTGACCATTTTCAAGTCTAATTAAGGCAATGGATTATCAAACAAGGGGCACAAGGAGCTGAATAGTGCACAAATGCAAAAAAAAAAGATTTTTTAATATTCCGTTCAGCAGAGATCAGCTTTTTAAATAATACTTAAAGCGAAACTTTAAAAACAAAATTATATTCCTTTAAATAAGATGCTTGGGGGTTTCCCTAAATGTGGCGGGAAGGTTTGTGCGTGTATGTGGGGGTGGGGAGAGCTCAAAAAAAAATTGAGGGGGTTCTTAGTGCATAGGTGTAATTTTATTTTTGACACATTTTTTCACTAAAACTTTATTTATATCACATTTGGGACAAAAAAAATCCTCTATGTGATATATTTTCTTTTTGACAGGCTATTTGAGTCATATCAGGTGATCTGATGTCTCACCTGTCTTCCATTGAAGCTAATGGAGCACAGATCATGGTCCACTAGCTTCTTTCCTGGCTGATGCCAGTGACATTATACACGATTTCCACGTTCTTTACAGAAACCCAGCGGCCCGCTTCATGTGGGTCCAGGGCACACAGGTAGGGCAGCTGAGCCCAGGAAGCATGGCAAGGGAGGCACACTTCCAGGGGTCACAGAAATGGATTAGGTCGCTGTACAGCCACTAGATCAATTTCATCACAAAGTCGACAGTCTGCTTGTCGAGTGTGTGTAACCCCCCCCCCCCCGCTGTCCTGATGTATGGCATATGGAGGTGGTAGTAAAGGGGTTAAATTGCCAGTATATGACATTTCTCAGCTGCTTTGTACTGTTTGTAAACAAAGTGGTTGAGGATTCTTTTCATCTATACTGTACATGTCCTTAACCTACATCAGTGGTCTTCACACTGCGGCCCGGTAGCCAGATGTGGCCCTTTGATTGCCTTTATCAGGCTCTTGGGACACTACACCTCCCACTGATACAAGGCACTATTCCATCTACACCAACAATGGGGCATAATTCCTACCACTGACCCCAACAATGGGGCACTATTTTCCCACTGATACCAACTGCAAGGCCTTATTCTTGCCACTGACACAATGATAGGGCACTGTTCCTTTCAATGAAAGGCACTATTTCTTCCCCTAATATCAACAATGGGGCAATATTCCTCCCATTAGTATTAATAATGGGGCATTGTGTACTCCCATTGACGCCAGAGGATTCTCTGCTTCCACTGGCCACAGTCGGCCCCCCTTAAAGTCTGAAGGACAGTAAACTGGCCCTTTACTCAGAAAATTTGGAGACCCCTGGTGTAGATGATTAGATTAGCCTAGATTTGGTATAGGTGTTAAGGGGAAAGCCCACACACAAAAAAGGTAAAAGACCTTTATCACTGGACCTCCCAGCTGGAGGATCATCTGATCCAGATTTAATTGGACAATACCAAGGCAGCTTTGCTTTTCAGCCTTGTCCGCCATTTACATCCCTGGCCTACAGGGTCAACAGTAAAGTGAACAGATTGGTTTACAGGTAAATGGATCCTCTAGCAACAGCAATGGGTGCACTGGTAGCTCCATGGGATTATTACATTCTGATCTACACCTTTCCTCCCTTGAAACTCCTTCCCTTTTTGCTTTGCAGAATCAGGTTGGATGGCAGTCCAGTGATCCTCAAAGCTCTAGACTGGCTCAGGCAGAAGTGGTGCTCTGACCTGACAAGACACCTAACAGAAGCTACGCATCAGATCATCTAATTTTTCTGTCTCCTTACCTTAGGAGGCAGGTGACAAGGATCAGGGTAGGGCTGCTGCTCCTCACTCCGGGGCCATTGCTTCTCCTCCCGGATGAACAGGAAGCCGGTCCTGAGACCCGATTGGCCGGGAATCAGGAAGATTCATTATTCGTTATTGTCACACAACAGAGCAATGCTCCCTGGGCCCACTATTTTTTTAAGCCAATTAGAGCCTCAGGCTCTAATCATGTGCTTCAAAAAAACCAAATACCCATAGAAATCCATGCATCCGGCGCCCTGCATGTAGATTAGGGGCCGGGTGCATGAATTAGGGGGCGGCGCCCCTGCACCCCTTATGAACGAGCCGCCACTCAGAGGACTGTCATATCTAGAACACACTGGCACACAGACAGGTCACCTCCTCTGATCAGCCAATAGCAGAGCACTATCATATCTAGAACACACTGGGACACAGAAGGGTGACCTTCTCTGATCAGCCAATAGCAGAGCACTGTCAAATCTAGAAACACATTGGGACACAGACAGGTCACCTCCTCTAATCAGCCAATAGCAGAGTGCTGTCATATCTAGAATACACTGGGACACAGACAGGTCACCTCCTCTGATAAGCCAATAGCAGAGCACTGTCATATCTAAAATACACTGGGACACAGAAAGGTCACCTCTTCTGATCAGCCAATAGCAGAGCACTGTCATATCTAGAACACACTGGGACACAGACAGGTCACCTCTTTTGATCAGCCAATAGCAGAGTACTGTCATATCTAGAACACACTGAGACACAGACAGGTCACCTCTTTTGATCAACCAATAGCAGAGGCACTGTCATCTCTCTCCATACATGCCACGTGCTGTACACACAAGTGTTGGGTTCCTTGCCTGGAGTAAAGGGTGAGTCTGGCTCCCTTCATTTGGATTTCCCACCTCTACCTGGCCAGGTTGAGTACCTCTCCCAGGTGCATGGCTGCACCATCCCCCAGCTGTCCAGCAAAGCTCCCGAACTGATGTCCACAGTAGCAATGAGCAGCGAGCTGTGATCCGGGGCAGTAGCCAGTTCCCGCTGAAGTAGTCTTCTCCGAGCTGCAGGCCGAGCAGAGCCAGGGCTGGCTGGGACAGGGCCACCACCTTGGGCTTCTCTATAGGGGTGGGTCGGACCAATGAGAAGCAGACTCCGGGGACATGGCAGGAGTGCATGTCTCATTGTCCTGCCCGTCCCTGGCCTCCACCGAGAAGGATCTGGGGTAAAGCTGCTTCTCCACGCTCCGGGGTCGTTGCTTCTCCTCCCAGCTGAACAGGAGGCGGGTCCCGAGACCCGATTGGCTGGGAGTCCTAAGACTTCTCCCGGCCAATCAGGAAGTGGCTCCTGAGACCCGATTGGCCGGGAGGAGAATCAGGAAGACAATAGCGAACATTATTTTGCTATTGTTACACAAGTGGGTGGGCTCAGGGCGCAGTGCCCTGCGCCCTGAGCCCACCCTTTTTTGAAGCCAATTAGAGCGTCAGACTCTAATCATGTGCTTCAAAAAACCCCCATTGAAATCCATGCGTCTGGTGCCCTGCAAGCAGATTATGGGCCGTGCACATGGATTGGGAGGCGACGCCCCTGTGCCCCTAATGGACTGGCCGCCACTGAACACAAGACAGGTCTTTGTGCTTCTAATTTTATTTGAAAGACCACTGGCTTTCAATTCTTGATAAGACTCAACCAGTGCTCTCTGCTGTCATTCAGATCTGAATTTGGTTCTTTCTGTACTTCTAAACGCCCTTTTGATCCGACCAGGGATATTTTCCTTTCCACTCTTACTCACAAGGTTGTGTTTCTTGCTGTCATCAACCCTGTGGGGGTCTATGTACGAGCTGATAACCCTATCATGTAAACTGATCTCTTTCTGTTCTTACGTAAGGACAAAGTGGTGTTAGGCCAAGGATTTTCCTATCTAATGTAGTTTTAGCCTTTCCCCTCCAATGTCTGTATTTCTGGCTTTAGTTCATCAGAAGGGATTTCCCTCCATTGCCTGGATAAAATTTGTGCTGCGACAGTTTACCTCATAACCTCATTCAGAAAGACGGACCCTCTCTTTGTCATTCTTGATGGTCCCTATAGGGATGAACAAACTTCTTTTTCCACCATTTCTCAGTAGCTCAGACAGATCATCCTTCAAGTTTTTTGATTGGGTGCCATCCTTTCCTGTATAGACACACTCCACTAGATATGTGATTGCCTCTTGAGCCCTTTGGAATCAGGCTATGGTTTCTCACATTTACAAAGTTGACACCTGGTCTTTATACATTCTCCGAGTTTTACAAGGTGGATGTTCAAACCTCACATGATGCCAGCTTGGGGCATAAGGTCCTTCAGACGGCTCTTGAGTAACAGGAAGTTCCCTTGTTCTGTTGTGTTTTTTGTGGGCCTGTTAGTGTTTTGTTTGCTGTTGCCCACCTCTCAGTTGGTTGGACTGCTGTTGAATGAGAAAAAAAATGGATCCTTTTCTCCTGTAGACGCAGTATAACCTGACAGTACAAGACTCCATGTCACTCAGTGGTCTCCAAGAAAAGGACTTTACAATGAATAGAAATATCTTATTTTAACAGCCGTCAACACAGGCTTAAAAAAGTATTTTTTTGTATAATGTTGTATTCTGAAAAGTTCACTCACTACAAACTGAAAATATAATAAAATATAAAAAAAACTACCTTTTGTTTCCAGGTTGCTCCTGGGGTTCATGGTGGTTACAGCCTTCTTGTCCATGTGGATCAGTAATACAGCCACCACTGCCATGATGATACCAATAGCCCAGGCTGTCCTGGAGCAGCTTTACACTTCAGAAGAAAAACTAGAAGAGTGTTCAACAGCCCTTGATAATGTCAATCAAAATGAAAATCAAACGAATGGAGGCACAAAACGGACTTTTGAGGATAAAGTAACCAAGGAATCCAAAGCAGAAGATAATCAGCAAAATGGAAACATAAACCAGGCATTTGAAATGTATGAAAAACACATAGATTCTGATCTCATTAAACAGGAGAAGCCAAGTAAGTTAAAAAACAATTAAAAACACAAATGTTGTTTACAAATGTAATGTTGTTAAGAGTGTGACATGCTGATTAGCAATTCAGAGCTGGGTTTTTGGTAATCATCCAAAAACTGTTCTTTTGTATATCATTTTCTAGCAATCATTACAGTTAGACTGCATATACTACATTGATGTAGTTCTCTGCCTCTAGAGCAGTGGATCTTAAAGCATAAGTTCACCTTTTGTAACATGTTACACCCAAATTCAGGGTGTAACATGCAACGTGTTACAAATATACTGGCCCCCGCACCCCACCGAGTCCCTGTTTTGGCAGCAAGCTGGGGATCTTCTCCCTCGGCTCGCTGATACAATTTAAAGAAAACAGGGCCCCTCCCGGCTGCATAATTAATTTACACAGTCCTGTGAATTAATGGACTTTGCGGCTTTCGGCTTGTAGTTCTCAATGAGCTACGATGGCGCTGTTGAGCGCTCTAGGTAGTTCATTGATTCTTCCTGTCAGTGTAAAACTGTCTGCTAGTACAATGCACTCCCTGTACGATGTACGGGCAGACAGCTTAGGCTCCATGCACACTGGACGCTATCTGGGCTCTCTCGGTGTCAGGCAGGAGACGCTGCTTACAAAACGTTCTTTTGCAGCATTTTGTAAGCAGCGTTTACCGGTGTTTATCTGCGTTTATCGGAGTCAGTGTTTTTGGGTGTTTTTTTTTTCTTCATTAGCTTCCATTGACTGCAAAAAACGCCGGACACCAATAAACAGCTTTTTACTGGCGTTTATGAGCGTTTAGCGGCATTTTTTGTGTTCAAAAGAATGACTTTTGAACGCCAATTCAGGGCGTTCAGATAACAGCCCAAAAACGCCACTGCTGATAAAAGACAATTAACGTCCATGCGTGCATGGACACATAGGATAACATAAAGTGGCGTTTTTGGGCTGTTAAAAAAAACGCCCAAACGCCCAAAAATGGTCGTTTATCAGATACAGTGTGCATGGAGCCTTATACTGACAGTCTGCAGGAGACCTGCATGGCATCAGTGATCTGCTGATTGCTAGTGTAATGCTTTCCAGGCTCTTAAGAAAATATAGTAAATTTATTTATCTATTTTTTTAAGGTTAACTTATCCTTTAACCACTTCAGCCCCAGAAGGATTTACCCACTTCCTGACCAGGCCATTTTTTGCGATATGGCAATGTGTCGCTTTAATTGACGTCCTTTTTTTCTCACAAATAGAGCTTTCTTTTGGTGGTATTTGATCACCTTTGTGGTTTTTATTTTTTGCGCTATAAGCAAAAAAAGAGTGACTATTTTTTTCCTTTCTGTTGTAGAACATATCCAAAAAAAATCTAAAAAAACAAATGTATTCATCCTTTTGGCCAATATGTATTCTTCTACATATTTGTGGTAAAAAATCGCAATAGGCGTATATTAATTATTACAAACCATGACATATATTTATGGACTTTTATTTATTTTTTACCGGTAATGTCGGCTATCTGCAGTTTTTAGCGGGACTGCGACATTGCGGAGGACAAATCTGACCCCAAATTACACTTTTTGGGGACCAGTGACATTATTACATTGATTAGTGTTATAAAAATGCACTGCTCAATGTATAAATGACACTGGCATGGAAGGGGTTAAGGTGGATGTAAACCCGCTTCATGAAATTTGAGCTGGGCATATCTGTCTGTAGTGTTTTATTATCCCTCTTCAAATAGCTATGTCCAGTAGCTGTCTCCTCCTCTGTAGCTCTGTTATCAGCTCGCTTTGGTAGTCGGGACATAGAAATTAGAGTCGGGGGAGGTAGCTAAAAATAGATTAGCAGGCTGCTAAACAATACACAGGCAACCTCTGCATGTGTGGTAAGGGGGTGTGTGCCTTTCCTCCAATCAGCTTTCGCACAGTCTCTCACAGTGTCCAGGAATCATCTCCTCCTACATACGAAGAAGGAAGTGGAAATTCTAACAGAATATGCACTTTCTAAACAGTATATCAAAGTTAAAGCGGAGGTCCGGGCTAAAAAAAAAAATTAAAAGTCAGCAGCTACACATACAGTAGCTGCTGACTTTTAATATTAGGACACTTACCTGTCCTGGACTCCAGCGATGTCGGCACCCGCCGCCGATCTTCGGATCGGGGGACGGGTGCAGCCGCCTCCATCGCGGGTAAGGGAACCCGGACGTGTAAGCAGTACAGCTTCACGCCGGGCACCTTACCGCGCATGCGCGAGCTCTGCCACGCTCTGCTACTGGCCAGGCGGCCAGTAGCAGAGCAAGCAGGGAGGAGGGAGCCGGGCTTCTGACGTCAGCGGCCGCGTCCGCCGGCCAGAGCTCCCGGAAGTGTGGAAAAGGACACCTGTCTAAAGACAGGTGTCCTCTTCCCCCTCCCCCCCGAAAGGTGCCAAATGTGACACCTGAGGGGGGGAGGAATGCAACCAGCGGAAGTTCCACTTTAGGGTGGAACTCCGCTTTAAGACAGAAGATATCCATGTAAGACTTATATAGGGAGGTTTGTGTCATCTCTGTGTATCATCTGTGGCTGTTCACTTTACTGGGTATATGGAGGGTTTACACCCACTTTAATACTAGGGGGCGATAAAGGGGTTAACTGTGTTCCCTGGGTGTGCTCTAACTGTAGGGGGGATGGGCTGCCAGAGACATGACAGAGATCGCTATTCCTGATCACTGGGAACAGCAGATCTCTGAGATGTCCCCCTGTCAGAATGGGGATCCGCCTTGTTTACATAAACAGATCCCTATTCTGCCTCTGTGTACAACAATCGTGGGCGGCCGGTGGACATTTTGTGCACAGGATCCGCAGGCACGCTCCCGTCAACCCAGAATTTCATACTCCTTTCATACTCCTGATATGTGTCTGCCGTACCATTTTAAGGGTAGGTAAATGTATATGGGACTTTAAGTATGCCTCAGAAGGACATGTGAGACTCACTAATGATTATAAAAATACAAATTTTATTGATAACAGATAAAATATTTGTTTAAAAGAAACAGCTCCACAGGAACATGTGTAGAAAGTGGGTACATGCAAACACAATATTCTATATAGATTACATCAGAAAGACCAAAAATGCCATAGCTCGTAAAATGTTGAGTCTTGCTAATCCGTGTGTGGGACTTTACGCATTTCGCGGGGTCAGCAGCTTCTTCAGAAACTTGACACACAGTTTGTGGCATGTACCTCTAAAAAATGAGTGAAACATACAAACATAACTATATCAATATTTGCTGTTGGAATAACACAATATAATAAATACATCGCTAAGTATGTGACATGAAAAAAAAAAAGGGGGAAAGAGCAATATATCTAACCAGTTAATAAATTGTAGCCTTATTATGAAAAAGTGCTTACCTAATTCACATAAAGGGCACGGGAACAGCGGAAGACCACTTAGGAAGGAAGGAGATAAAATAGGCCTATCCCTTAAAAATTATGTATATCTGGTCCCTGCGTTTGCTCAGGGGTCCAAAAACCACCCGGGGGCACGTGCCTGCCGGCCCACGGGACACGATCCATCTGAAAACACATAGTTGGAGATACAACAATTATGAACACACAAAAAAAACACACAAAAATGGCTTAATACTAAAGTGCCAAAAATGTGAGTCAAAGAGTAATACTCTGTTACTCACAGAGAGATAATAATGGTAACTACACCCCAAAGTATGGAGAGTCACGGCAAGCATTCCAAAGTAAATCAACGGCTACAAACTCCAATGCAAGAGGTAGTAATCTATAAGAAAAAAAACAGAGACCATTTACTGGGAAGATCAGTGTACTTCTGTTTCTCCTCCCCCAGTTCTATAAGCTCCTTATGCAGCTTTAAGTTATGTGATCACTTAGAAAAAAAGGGCAAAAAGAGGTTTATAATTTTTTTTTATATGTATATACAAACCTTTTGCCTTTTATTTATATTTTAAACTGAATCGGTTGTTTTACAAGGTGAGGGTTTACATAAACTTTAACCTTTTTTTGAGTCACAGACCCATTTAAGAATCAGAGGAAAGATTTGGACCCCTCCCCAGAAATGTTTACATAAATGCAACTTTGCATGCAATGAATATATGTACTTATTTTTTTAAAAAAAATTGATTGCCTCAAATATACAGTACATTGTATATGACATGCACAAAGTTGGAATAAAGTAAACAATACTAACAAAAACATATGCCTTTTCAGGCAAAAAGTAATAGCCATTCATTACAAAAACGAAATACAATCATCTTGTGCAATTTTAACAAAACTCAAATCTACTACTACTACAAAATGAGAATTAGCATGCAATATGGCAGTTGGCCAGAGAATGATGATACAAAAATAGCAAAAATACAAAAAACAATGGTGCACAGGCCTAGCGCATTATTCCCAGAAAATTAGTTTAATAAAAAGTTAAAAACATACTCACAAACAAGCTTTAAAACCAAGCATGTCAGAACTTTTTGGATTTTTTCAGTCCATAGCCACAAACCCTATGCGGTTGGCATCTCACACAAACGGATGGCTTCGAGGTGTAGACCTCTTCATCAGAGCCTAATGAACATCAACAACTCCACAAATATGTAGACCAGATAATGACCAGAAAATTACATAGTGGGGAGGGTAGTCTTACGAAGCCCTGCCCCATTTGGGGTGGGCGCTGCGCAAGGGATTATTTGTATGCTCCACCCATAGACATTCCAGCCAAACAGAAGGATAGAAAGATAGTATAGTGGAAAATGATAATACAATAAATGAATGAATGAATAAATAAATACATACATAGTGATCTGATAACAATGTGCAATAAATCAGAGTTCTATATCCTCACTGTTCATGAGTGTAGTCTCCCAATGTTTAGGATTGATGATCCTTTTGTGCATGTCAAACATATTAGGTAAAATGAATACATCTTCTGCCTGTCCTGCAATAACAGCTTGCATAGGGAACACCAGAGATATAGCACCAAGTACACTCAAGGTTGGGCATAGAGGATTGCAGTGATCTAGAGCAGCCTTTCTCAACCTTTTCAACACCGAGGAACCCTTGAAATTATTCTCTGGTCTCGGGGAACCCCTGCAAAAAATTAAAAATCTACAACTCATGATACATTAGTGTGATGGTCAATGGGAGGAATGCTCCTTACACTAGTGGTCAACCTCTGGAGGAACCCTAGGGTTCCACGGAACCCTGGTTGAGAAACCCTGATCTAGAGGGTTAAAACAATCTTAGCATAGACTCACCCTTGGTCACCTATTGCGGATTGCTGCACTGGAGAGTGGGAGAAGACAAGAAAGACAGAGAGGGGCACTTGTCTCCATTCTGGCCAGCCCTAGATCCGCTCACTGTCACTGTGCTGTGCATGGTGTCAGACACCCACATGTGTCTGGAACGCAAGCTGGAGATGAGGACCAAAAGCTTCCTCTGCGTTCCAGACAGCTCCACCCACTCCACTCATCCCTGTCACATGTAGCTCCTCACATGATCGCGTCGGGGTCGGAATGGACAGTCCTCCCGACGCTGCTGCAGAGGTTTCTCTGGTTTCCATAGAGATGTAAATCCTCCCCAATGGGAGGGGGCTCTCCAAGGCTGAGCAGGGAATGTGTCACTAAATCTCAATGCCTTACAATCCCACTAATGGGGCATGTGCTGTATAGTATATACCATGCCTTATACAATGCTCAGTCTAAAGTGTGTGTATCATACATATTGAATGTATTGCCACTACTTTTTGTGCTATAATGCCCAGTAATTAACTGTAATGCCACTACTATCAATAAAGACAGGAGCAGTAAGACCCGCTGCTGGACACAAGCTATGTGTATCTCCCCATGTTACCACACTCAGTGCTAACTGCATGTAGATGTGGAATTTACGTGTACACTCAGGTGTAAAATTTTAGCAGAGGGACTGGATAGTCTGCACATACTTTGATAACATCCCTGATTGGCTGGAGATGCCAAAGAGATCAATGTGTATGGAACAACAAATATTAATTAGTTGGAATAATACTACAATGAATTTAAGTACAGGTATTGTCCGTCTATTAGCACGAGCTTCCCTGTTGCCAAGGATACCCAATGTCCAGAGTGTCTGACCCTGTGGTAGGTCTCATTGTAATGTGGTAATGATAATACAAATTGTAAAATTGCATATAAAAAACGTACTATTATAACTTGATTACAGACTGATTACCGTACAATAGGAAACCAAGAGATAAAATGTGAATTACTGTAATGTATTTATAAACAGAAAATGAATAAAATAAAATAAAATTAAGATGAAAATGAGAAACCCACATTCCCACTATAAATTTTATGTGTGTATACATATGTGTATATACGAGTTCCTTACTCGTACACGCACATGTACACATCCACATATGCACGCACCTATGCATGTACACATAGGCACAGGTATACACACATGTGTGCACCCTAGTAGCAGAAGATCTTATACTCCTCTACATTATTGTCCCATTATTACTGGGGAATACTTCCTACCTATATGGATGGATTTCCTGGTCTGGCTCAGCCAAATGTAGGTGTACTATTCTGGTTGGGATAACCACATACACACTCTTCCTATATTATGGAAGTGTGTATACAATGGTATAGGATATGAGATACTGTGCGGCATCTCAGTGCGGTGGCTGCCTGGGCCCAATTGCCTGAATTGTTGATGTTACCAGCCCACATACGTGGACTAGATACTTAGTGTTTGTCTCCATAAATCTAAAAGGTCTGAAAGATGACATAAAAACTGGAGTGGTGGTGTTAGAGTTGACTGTGTTTCTATGACTCGGTATGTTCCAGCTCAAGGATGTAATATGTGGCTGTATTACTGTAGACAAGACAGTCCAAATACTTCCTCGGAGCTATGAATGTATGGGCCCTGTAGGCCGGACATCCAAGTCTCTTGGCAAGTCTTCGTTTTGCCAACACGGACCCCAACAGATCCCAACTGGGTCCGTTGCATGGGTCCTGGCTGGAAAACCATATCATGAGGGAAATTGGTGGAGGAAGTTGAACGACGATGAATGATGTATATACTGTATGCCTGTATGCATATTGGAGCAAACTGTTATGAATGTAAATGAAGGAAGAGAGTGAATAATGGCATGTCTCCTGGTGGACAAAGGTGGGGGGAAAAGGGGGGAAATAACAAGGGGGGGCCCGGGGCCTGGGAGGGAGGAGTTGCTAGATAACTCCGTGGACCTCTAGATTTTCGCTCAACCCTCCAGGGGCCAAAGACCCCAGGGTGAAGATCCAGTAGGCCTGTCTCTGGCAGAGTTTCTTAAATTTACTCCCATCGTCAAACGTTTTGGATATGGCCTCAATGCCAAATCCCCTTAGGCCTGAAGGGTCCCCATTATGTTGTTGTCTGAAATGCCGAGGGACTGAATAGTTGTTTCTAGATGTGGCTTTGGTAAGATCGCTCTTGCCTAGGATACTACACTTGTGTTCACCAAACCTCACCCTTAGTGGGCGTGTGGTGCGTCCCACATACAGTAACCCACAAGGGCAAATGAGGCCTTAGAACACATGTGTAGTTCCACAGTTTATAAACTGTTTGGTCTTGTATGAGCGACCGTATAGTCCTAGAACCTCCCTCTTTCTATGCCACATGAAGGGACAGGAGCCGCAGTTTTTTACTCCACACTTATAACTCCCTACCTGGTCAAAGATAGTGGACCACGGGCCTCTGTTAGAAACACCCTTGTCTGGAGATTTGTGCACCCTACTGGGTGCTATAAGACCCCCCAGGTTTTTGGGTCTCCTGAAGATGATCTCCGGCCTAGGCGAGAGAATCTTTCCCAGGACCGGATCCTGTTTTCACGATTTTCCAATTTTTACGTAACACCTGCTGGATCTCAAAGGCCTTTACGTTGTAGGTGGTACAGAATATTATGGTGTCTGTTTGAGTCATGTGGGTTTCCTTCCTTTTGGGTTTAGCCTTATTATACCCCGAAGTTACATCCAGGGGCTTTATTTCTTTATAAAGCTCCCAATATCTCAGGTAGGCCTCTTCTATGTGGCTTTCTCCATACCACTTTTCCAGAAATTTCTTCTTTAGGGTGGCTCCCTGAGTTTCATAGTCTTCCCTCCTAGTGCAGATGTAATCTCCAATATTGGCCGAATGGAACGTTTCTGATCCAATTCGAATGGTGGTTACTTTTTGCATGTAAATAGGAATTACCTGCACTAGGTTTGAAGTGGGTTTGGGAGATGATTTGGCCAAACTGATCTACACGGAGTTCTAAATTTATGAAGGCTAGATGGGAGTTGTCTATTACATGTGTGAACCTGATTCCAAAGGGATTATTGCTACAGAATTCCAGGAATTCCTGGAACTGTTCATCAGTCCCTTTCCAGATTATTAGTATATCATCGATATATCTGGCATAAAAAGCCAGGTTTGCCAGAAAAGGGTTGTTGGCCCATATGCACTATGCCTCCCAGTAGCCCATGAATAATTTTGCATAACTGGGGGCAAACCTGGCTCCCATGGTTCCTCATATTTGTCTGTAGAAGTCCCCCATGAATACAAAATAGTTATGTGTCAGGGTGTATTCTATGGACTTCAACAAAAAAAGAAGTCTGTGAGGGATGTAATCTGCCATTCTTCTGGTAATGCTCAACTGCTCCCAGGCCAAAGTGGTGTTCAATTGATGTATATAATGAAATTAAATCAAGTGAAACCCATTTATATTCCGGGCTCCATTGGAAAGTGGACAAGATTTCTAGCATGTGGCTAGAGTATCTGACATATGAGGGTTGCCCAATAAGTAAATCTTGAAGAAAGTAATCTATATAACAACCTAGATTACTCGTGAGACTGTCAATATCAGCTATTATTGGTCTGCCCGGGGGATTGGTCTGGTCCTTATGGACTTTAGGGATGTGGTAGAAGTGGGGGGTCATTGGGTGTTGTTTCCACAGGAACTGATATTCACTTTTAGTAATGACCTTGACACTCAGTGCTCTATCCAATAGCATTTTAAGTGTGACCATATAGCTTGGTAGGGGTTCCCTCTGGAACCTCTCAGAGGTCCCCCCAAACCCAAGCAACCTGTGTGCTTCTCTTAGTTAGGACTCTATATCTTGTATTACAAGGCCCCCACCCTTGTCTGCTTGTCTTATTATGACCTGGTCATTGTTCCTTATACTTCTAATCAATTCCACTATCCCATCTCCTTCCAGAATCCCCAAGGTGTTTGACGTCTTGGGGTTTCTGGCAAACCTGTGCTTCAGTTCACTCAGTACCACCTCATAGAATGTAGGGATTAAGTTACCTTTAACCCAATGGGGGGAAAAAGGTAGACTTGGGCCTAAAGTGCGTATGTATGATGTTGTTTTCTTATGTTTCTGTCAGGGGCACGTTTTCTAGCTGGGAGCTGGTGCACCTCCCTTTCTCATAGAGACTTTCGAGGATGGCTAAGGCCTCATCCTCCCGCTCTATGCCCACCTCCAATAGTGTTATGTCAGGGGGCCCCTGAGTGGTAGTGGAGGGTTCCACCTCCTTGTCACTGCTAGCCTTAGGTAATTCTTTCTTGAGGGCATAGTACCTTTTGACCATGAGGTTCCTAATATATCTGGATGCCACCCCCTCATAATCCCTCAAAATAGGAGGCCCACATAGTAGTGTGAGTACCTCTGTATGTGCAGCGAATGCTGCATGAAGTACCCAATGCTGAGAATGGGGACCTCTGGTGTTGGTACATGGAATTGCACATATGGTAATATGCGAACAACAATGGGAAATATCCATAACAGACTTGAAAACAGGAAGGGAAACATATGATCGATGATGCTCAAAATACATCCCAATACATTTTGTTAAGAGATATACATGAATTTAACATATTTATAAATTCTTTTCATAAGCCCCCATAACAAAACCAGGTAGAAATGGAGTAAAGTTTACTGTTTCATCAAGGCCTGGTGGTTTGGTGGCCTGTAACTGAAAAATCAATTTAAGTTCATTTTGTAGTAATATTTTATTGAAATCCCCACGTCTCTGTCTCATATAAATGTGATCCAATGCTAGGAATTTTACCGTGGGGGTAAGTTCACCATGGACTAGGGAACTATATCTCCCCAGCGGAAGATCAGGGTTCTTTTTGTTTATACTCATAATGTTCTGGTAAATACGGTGCCAAAATTCAAGTTTTGTTTTGCCGACATAGTAACAGCCGCACTAACATGTCATAAGGTATACGACAGCAGCAGTTAACAAAATGTCGTGCTGTAAACTTCCCCATTAGGGAGTGTGATATTTTCCGTGCATCCATATACTTACAATTGCCACAATTTCTGCAAGGGAATGTACCTGTGGCTATTGGTTTAGGATTTTTGACTAGCTGGAACTCACTGCGAACCAATTTATCTGTTAGTGATGGAGCTCTTTTGTATGTGATCAATGGACAATCTGTCACAAACGGGGCTAGTTTGGGGTCCATGCTTAATAGGTGCCAGTACTTATTATAAATTTTACAAATTTGTCTGTGTTGTTGACTGAACTTTGTAATAATCCTAAGGGGTGCACTGGTTTTTAGCTACCATGGAGAACAGGTGAGACATCAAGGGTATAAAAGATCTCTGATATCTCATTAACCAGTTGCTGACTACCCGCCGTGGCTTGACAGCGGCAACTTGGCTCAATATTGCATATTGCCGTCACTGTGTAGAGGGGAAGCCAGGGAGCGAGTAGGGCGGACTTAATGTCTGCCAGCTACCCGCGATCGCTCCCCCACAGTGACAGAGCCCCCACACAGTTAGAAACACATCCCAGGGAACACAGTTAACCCTTTGATTGCCCCCTAATGTTAACCCCTTCCCTGACAATGACATTTACACAGTAATCAGTGCATTTTCATAGCACTGATCGCTGTATAAATGCCAATGGTCCCAAAAAATTGTCCGACATGTCCGCTGCAGTGTCACAGTACCAATAAAAATCTCAGATCGCCGCCATTACTAGTAAAACATTTTCAAAAATAAAAACCCCATAAATTAATTCTCATCGTTTGTAAACGTGGCAATTTTTGCTCAAACCAATCAATATATGCCGATTGCGATTTTTTTAATCAAAAATATGAGGACAAATATATATTGGTCAAAACGGATGAATACATTTGTTTTTCTATATATTTTTTTTTTTTGGATATGTATTTTAGCAAAAAGTAAGAAATATTGGATTTTTTGCAAAATTGTCGCCCTTTGTTTGTTTATAGCGGTGATCAGAAGTGACGCAGAGGTGATCAAATACCACCAAAAGAAAGCTCTATTTGTGGGGAAAAAAAGGACGTCAATTTGATTGGGTACAACATCACACGACCACACAATTGTCAGTTAAAATGACGCAGTGCCGAATTGCAAAAAGTGCTCTGGTCCTAAAGGGGGAAATCCTCCCGGGGCTGAAGTGGTTAAAGAGAACCTGTCAGGCCAAAATAGTGTCACATAGGGAACTTTTTGTCCCCTATGCAATAAAAAATGTACTCTTTACTTTGATTGCGCTACACTTGTATTACATATCACTGTGCATGAGTGAGCGCAATAGTTCTACATCCATTAATCATGGTTAACTGTGAACTGATGACCTGTATAAGCTTTTAAAGCGTTCCAAAATGTGTTGCCATTTCACTGCAATGTTAAGGCTTGACATGTTGGATATCAATTTACTCAGCATAATCTCATCTTTTTTATTTTACCAACAATTAGGTAGTACGAGGGGGTGCTGATAAGTATTGAGCCTTACCCAGAAAAAATTGAGCTAGGAAGCTGTAACTGCCACACTATTCTACATATTCCCCCAGGAAGTCAATGCACTTGCAACATCTGTCCTGCAGCTTCTTAAGTCCCTGCAAATAAAATTCTTCTGACTGCTGGTGTAACCACTCATTTGCAGTGTTAGTTGCCTCCGGAACACTCCCAAATCGTTTTTTGAGATTGGGGAACAGATGATAGTCAGGGGCCAGGTTGGGTGAATAGAGTGGATGGGGCATTACTTAAAAGTCTAAGGAGATCCGTTTTGCCATTGTTTCACCTGCAGTGATTGATGAGGCATTGTCATGCAACAGGATGAAACCTTTGGAGAGCTTTCCTCAATGTTTTTCCTTGATATTTTGTCTCAACTTCATTAATAAAGCGTGGTAATATGCTGCATTGAAGGTTGAACCCTTTTGGAGGTAGTCCATCTGCAGAACTCCCTTCTTATCCTGTTGCCATTCGCTTCTACACTGACCTTTGCACATGGCCTGGGGTAACCACTGTGCCTCCATTCCTTAAACTGTTCCTTTGTCACAGGATCATAACTAATTTTTGCAAAATGTTCCAAAACAACCACCAATGTCTCCACACGTTTCCTCTTCTGTTCGGTTGTCAAAAGTTTTGGAATCCACTTTGCTGCAAGCGTTCTCATTTCCAAGTCGTTGAGGATAATGGCACCAACTCTCTCACGTGATATTCCCAGATATGTAGCAATACTTTTGGCTGATATTCGGCAGTCCTCCATGATCATGTCATGGATGGCTTTCACATTTGCAGGCACAGAGACAGAAACAGGCCTTCCACTGGGTTTCTCACTTTCGACACCGAAATGGCCAGTTTTAAAATTGACAACCCAACGTTTAACTGTTGCATATGACCATATGCCACAGTCACCCAAAGTTCAAGAGATTTCATCATGGATCTGCTTATTATCTTTCCCTTGGAGAAACAAGAACTTGATTATGGTCCTATGCTCTTCCACACTGATTTTTTCTGGAGGTGCTGCCATGTTCACTTTGGACCTGAAAAAGAAAGATAAGTTAAAATTCTAGGTAGATGATTTTTGCACCATTGAATATAGACTAATTGGCCAGTACACCCTGCAATTTACAGCTTCCTAGCTCAATTTTTCTGGGTAAGGCTCAATACTTATCAGCACCCCCTCGTATATTGCGTTTGTGTGCCCTAAAATTGCCTTTTAATTTGTTGTTACTGAAATTTAGTCTCTGATAATGCATTGCACTAATATCACGTAACAAAAAAAATGGAACTACCACTATTTTATTCTTCAGGACCTCTATAGCTCTGTAGAAAATATATAATGTTTTGGGAGCTTTAAGTAGCCTTTGATCATTACAAAATTATTTTTAAAATGTGTGCAAAAACACAAAAATGGCTCTGGCAACAAAAGGGTTAAAGCTAATCTCTAGGCTCCGCCTTCTGTCACACTTATCTCCTTTCTCAATCCCCTTTAACTAATTGCTGGCATAAAAATAAAAAAAGAAGTCCAAATGCTCCTTTTACTCACGTGAATCCAAGATTACCTGATGTCTTCTTTCTTCTTCTGTGCACATTCAGGTGTCCATGTCACTGCCTGTATGACATTGACACTTCCTAGTGGCTGACCAATTTTGGGGGCCTCTTAGGATTCAGAAGAGATTCTGCAGGCAATGATATCAGCACAAGGGGACTGGCCGCTGTGGGCACATCTGCAGTGCTGGATTACATGGTCCTGTGCACCTGGAAACGGTGACCACCACCTAGGTAGTGGACATAGGTAAGTATTAAACTTTCCAGCAGCTTTAAAAAAGCCTGCAGAATGGGTTAGATGGGGGTTAATGTTAGACCTAGGATGGGCAATTAAGCATCTCCAACATTTGTTGAGTTTTCTGATATTCATGGATTTTCTTGTGGTCTTCATCCAGATCAGTCTTATTTAGATTAGGCTTCAGAACTGTGTTTATGCACTCAAAGTGTAACATGTTTGTTGAAAGAAAACAATTCCCTCTATGTACATTGCAAAACTAAATAACAAAATTTGTTGCAAATTCCTATTTTTTCCTGTTCTCAGGAAAAAGTTGTGTGTTTCAGTAAACCCTTCGCAGATAGATTGCTGAATGGAAGGATCTGGTTCATTATAACCACCTGGTGCACGCTCAGTATTCTGATGAGGCAAGCTGTAAGGTCTTCATCTCTTTAGGCCTCATTCACACGGGGTGTACAAAACCAAATGCCCATGGAGGGCCATGTTTACCCACAGAGGGATGCACAAGTGGTCTGTGCATCGCTGTACAGGCAGTCCCACTGCCATCAGTTGGGACGCACTCGCTGTTGCCAATGTGACATCCATGCGGAATGCACCCGCACAGATGTTACAGTGGGAGCAGCAGCTGTGTCTGTGCAGCTGCGGCGTCCAAATCAACAGCAATGGGACTGCCTGCATGTTGATCCACAGAACACCTGTGGATCCCAGTGGGGGTAAACACGGCGCTCCAAAGGGATATGGTTATATATGCCCTGTGTGAACAAGGCCTTAGAAGTACAGTAAAATCTTGGATAGCAAGTAACGCGGTTAACGAGCGTTTCGCGATACAAGCAGTTTTATTTTTTAAATCCTGACTCAGTTTGCGAGCGATGTCTCACAAAACGAGCAGGATTAAGCCTCTGTACATGCAATACCACATATGGCCAGAGGTGCCGGGGCGCTGGTGAGACTCGGAGACTATCGAAAGCCGTCGAAATACTCGGAAATAGTCAGAAATACCGAAAGTATCAACAGTTCCCGAGCGTTTCCGAATGATTCCAAGCGCTTCTGAGCCTCATACGGTATTGCATGCACCAGTTCCCCCATACCTATGGCCACATACAGTACTGCATAGACAAGCAGTCACTGTGGAACAAATTATCTGAGTTTCCATTGTTTCCTATGGGGAAACTTGCTTTGATATACGAGTGATTTGGATTACAAGCATTCACCTGGAATGGATTATGCTCCTAATCCAAGGTTCCACTGTAGTTAACCCTTTGCACATAAAATACATTTATATTGCAGAAGATTTAAAAAAAAAAAAAATGACTTGTGTCTTAGTGTAAACATCTGAAAAAATCAGTGAGCCAATTATAAAAGCAGAAAAATGACATTTCTGGGAGCACTCTATATACCATTAGTGTACAGAGCCCCTCCAGGTTGTCATGTTGTATTGAATATTTAAATAGTTTTAGAAAATTACAGATTGATATGGGAAAGGTATTTTTTCATAACATTCAAATGGCTTGTGTAGCAATTTTATACTCTATATTATTTTTTTAAGGCAATTAGATATATGCTATAAGTTGTGTTTTATTCCATAGGTGTCACAGCAGTTGAGATGGCTTTAGAGGATGAAAAATCAAAGCAGGAGCAACAAGCTTTGAGAAAACAGAAGCATCTGAAATTGTGCAAAGGAATGAGCCTTTGTGTATGTTACTCTGCCAGCATTGGGGGCATTGCTACATTAACTGGAACCACGCCCAATCTGGTCATGAAAGGACAGATGGACCAGTAGGTTGTATTCTTTTAAAATAATTTAGGTTTAGGTTCACAAAGTTTTCTTGACATATGCAATGCCAACTAAGAAAAATATATACCCTCTAATGCACTAAAATACATTACTAACTTCTATATTGATGCCATATGCTTATCAGGGAATGACTGAAAAAAATGACAACGTTTTTATCACTATACCATTTTAGACGTTATGGTTAATTATATGACATTTACCACATTACCCTACATGTTAGTTATTTGACTCAATGACATTTATTTATTGTTGTGTTTTTATTTATTTATTTATTTTTTTAAGGCCATCATGATAATGAATTTACATACATGTGGGATTATTATTTTTTAATAAATGATATGTCAAACATTTGGGTTTGGGTCTTTGTTTCTAGGTTACATCGTATTATTTTTGTGAATGAGTAGGGGTATGTACCCCTTACTCATTCACATAGGGGTGGTATATGGGGCCTCCCTTATTCCAGATTCTGATAACCCCCCTCCCACCAGCAGACTCCCATAACCACTGGTCAGGATTGTGGGGAAGAGGCCCTTGTCCTCATCACCATGGGCAACACTCTATGTTGAGGGCATATAGCCATGTATGGTTGAGGAAGGGGGGTGCATATCCGACCCCCCCCCCCCCCCAGGTTGCATGCTTGAATTTTTTTTTGCGTGAGGTAGCCCCTTAATACCAAAGGGTCTGGTTATATATTTTTTCAGTGGCGGCCATAGGGGTGCATGGGCGCTGCCCCCCTATCCATGCATCCGGCCCCTAATCAACATGCAGGGCACCAGATGCATAGATTCCTATGGGGGTGCTTTTTTTTAAACTTGTAATTAGAGCCAGAAGCTCGAATAGGCTTCAAAATAGGGTGGGCTCGGGGAGCGCTCCGAGCCCACCCAGTTGTGTGACACTAGCGAATGAATATTCGCTATTGTAACACTAATTCTCCTCTGCCAATCAGGAAGCGGGTCTGAGACCCATTTCCCGATTGGCCGAAAGGAGAAGCTATGCTGGCCGCTGGGCAGAGGAGGGAGGAGACACGAGGAGAGGAGACGCAGGGGAAGCTAGCTGGCCACCTGGAGGGAAGCCCGGGTAAGTGTTGCAGCAGACGGGGGGGGGGGGGGGGTGGCTGGCTGTGCACTGTTTGCTGCCCCCACCCCCAAAAAATACCACCGGCCGCCACTGATTTTTTTCTTATTATTGCTGTAGGGTGTGCTACAGCAAAAAGGGCATTTACAAAGAAAAAAAAACAGCACACAAACCCCCCTGAAGGTCCTTAAAAGCACATAGCTGACTTAGAGAGGTCTCATTTACTATACATTTTAAACACTTTTTCCTATGTAAATGTCAGTGCTGCTGCAGCACTTTCTTTACATCACTTATATGCACCCCTTCACAGGCAGGATTAGGGCACCAGGTATGTTATTTAAAGGAATTTATAAAGTTTCACTCTAAGCACTTGGAATTCCCTACATCATGCTATGTAACAATTTTGTTTTTGCATTGATACCCGTTCCCCAGGGCACTGGAATCCATAGGTACCTTGCTTTTCAAATAACAACCTCTGGTTACAAATTTGACCTATCATTGGTAGACTGGATTTCTGCACACCTTTGCTCTTTGCAGTAAAAACTTTTGATTACAATCAGCAATCAAACCACTGCTCTAGTATTTCAAATGAATACATATGGCAATGTTCCTAATGCCATAATTTATAACGAAGGATTAAAAAATGTCTAAATTAGTGCTTATAAAACATTATCACTGCTTTATAGATTGCCATTGTTTTAGTGATAAACAGACCTTCTCTTGCAGGTTGTTCCCTGGAAACAATAATGTAATAAATTTTGCTTCATGGTTTGGATTTGCCTTCCCTACAATGTTATTGTTACTTGCTCTCGCCTGGATCTGGCTACAGATTATGTTTCTGGGAACCAAGTAAGTCGGTAATATTGGCATCTATTTCTATGGAGTCATGGGCCAGTTTATTGTGAAATCAACTACCTATGTAAATAGCTGCAGCTTACTCCTTGTCAACCTAAATAGGGATTTATTACTCAGTTTATGTCCAAAATATTTTACGTTAGTATTCGATAGAAGGGGGAAAGAGTTAGAAAACCTTTTGGATTATTACCGCTGTCCAGGGCTCTGAAAGAAAGATTTTCCTTTGTGTTCTTTCCTGCTAACAATGGTTTTACCAGACAGGAATTGAGGAAAAATCTGAAACAGACACTTACAATAATAACATTTGACAGAGGTTCTAGTCTCCCCCTACTCTAAAATAAAACAGTTTTACTTCTAACTGTGTTGCAGTGTTAATTTTGACTTCGAATTTCAATTTAGTTTTAGTCGTAGTCTTTTGAATAAAATGCCATTTTAGTTTTAGTCGTATTTAAGTCTTTTGAGTAAATTGCCATTTTAGTTTTAGTCGTATTTTAGTCATCTGAATTGTTTTAAGCCCCGTACACACGGGACGAAGATCGCACGTACGATCGCGTCAAATCGTATGTTGGCTGTTGTATGTAGCATACTGACTGCACTACACGATCGTACGACCGCAGAAGAACGTTCAGGTGCATGTAATTAGCATCCAGCCATTCCTGACTTTGGAGCATGCGTGTTTTGCACAATACAACTTTGTTGTACCAACTTCTCTGTACACACGATACAACGGTCGTATGACCGCTTGTTGGTACCACCAAGTTTTCTAGTCTGCTCATACAACTCCCTTGTACAACCGTCGTATGTTCGACTGTTCAAATCGCGCATACGAACGATCGATATCGCATACAATGATCGTGAGTACGACCTGTTGTATGCGATCGTCATCCCATGTGTACGGGGCTTTAGTTTTAGTCATATTTTTGTCAACTAAAATCTCCAGTACATTTTAGTTGACTAAAATCTCATACATTTTAGTCAACTAAAATCTAATCAGTTTAGATAAATTGTAATGCATTATTTAAACATTTCTCTACAATTTACCAAACCAATTATATACTCCTGGAGTAAAAACCTAATAACATGTTATTATTTATGGTATTAAGGTTTGAACATGCACTGTAGACACAGATTTATGTATATGATATATGACATCTTTATAAATAAAACCAAGTTTCATAAACAAACAAAAATATTGCTTTTTGACAAACAGAAGTGCAACTTTAAAATACAAAAAGCCCAAAAAACTGTAATGCCATTGCACATATTACCTGAATATATTACCAACGATAAATATTAAGAAAAAAATAATTTTTCTAATTTTTTTCTCTTTCAGCAGCTTAGTAGATGCCCCTTACTTATCCATATGCGGTAGTGGCATAGTGCAATACATGTTTAAACTTTAATGTGCTACTATTATAGGCTCTGGATGGAATTGTGTTTCTGATATAGAAATGACCAGCAGAGTAGTGTTAAAGAGGTAGTAAACCCACACAAAAAAAAAAAAAACCTACAAGACAATAGCATAATCTGTTAGGATGCATCGCATTACATTATGAAATACTTACCTTAGAATGAGGCCCCCGATGCGCGACTCGGTCAGCGCTGAGGGAGCTGACATGATGTCTTCTTTCTTCTGGGTTCACGGCCCCGACGCTGTGAGTGGCCGGAGCAGCGAAACGCGTGCGCTCTGGAGTTCTTCTTTCCGGCAAGGAGCTCCGATTTTCCGACAGCCTCCGCCAGATCTTCAGAGCGCATGTGCCGCTGACTTTAGCGGCTGCATGCAGAGCGAATATCTCCTAAACCGTACAGGTTTAGAAGATATTCATTTTACCTACAGGTAAGCCTTATTATAGGCTTAGCAGTAGGTAAAAATCGCATTTCAGATTATACAACCGCTTTAATATTAATGTCAATTTTAGATTTTGTTTTAATCATAGTCTTTTGACTAAAATACCATTTTAGCCTTAGCGGTGTTTAAGTCAGCTGAATTGTTTTCGTTTTAGTCATATTTTAGTCTACTAAAATAGTGTTAATTTAGTCAATGAAAATATTTTAGTCGACAAATTATGGCTGATCATATACTTTAAATATTAACCACTTCAGTCCCGGAAGGATTTCACACACCACATTAGGACCAGAGCACTTTTGGGGAATAGGCACTGCGTCAGTTTAACTGACAATTACGCGGCCGTGCGAGGTTGTACCCAAACAAAATTGGCGTCCTTCTATTTCCACAAATAGAGCTTTCTTTTGGTGGTATTTGATCACCTCTGCCTCATTTCTGTTCACTGCTATAAACAAAAAAAAAAGAGACAATTTTGCAAAAAAAACAATATTTCTTACTTTTTGCTAAAATACAAATCCCAAAAAAATATAAAAAAAACAAATTTATTCATCAGATTTGGCCGATATATATATACTTTCTCATATTTGTGGTAAAAAAAAATATTGTGCTCGGCATTTATTGATTGGTTTACGCAAAAGTTGTCACGTTTACAAACCATGAGAATTAATTTCTGCCATTTTTACTTTTTTTTTTAACTAGTAATGGTGGCGATCTGCGATTTTTAACAGGACTGTGATATTGCAGTGGACATGTCAGACATTTTTGACACTTTTTTGGGACCAATGACATTTATACAGTGATCAGAAATTTAAATGTCCACTGATTACTGCGTAAATGTCATTGGCAGAGAAGGGGTTAACCTGCAGGGGGAGATCTAGGGGTTAAGTGTGTTCCCTAGGCGTGTTCTAACTGTGAGAAGGCTGGGCTGCCAGGGGCATGAGAGATCTAACTGATCCTAGTGACAGGGATCAGTGGATATCTCATATGCCGCCTGACAGAGCGGGGAACCGCCGTGTTTACAATTGTTTTTTCATCTCTGCCAGGTTATCGCGGGGAGCCGGCAGACATCGAGTCCACCGCATCCGCGGCCACACTGCTGCAGAGTGCGGCGGGCACGAGAGTGTACCCGCTAGCCGCGCACGAGCGAGCCGCGTTTATAGACAGTGAGACAGAGCCACTCTGCAGCAGTAAATGTACGCGACATGGTAGAGAACCAGTTAATTAGATATTTAGCACCCCCGCTCATGTACTTCCAAAAAAGTCAAGCAACTTTCCAAAGACTTTCATCCCTTCTCCTTTCCCTTGCTGTCCATTGGTGTCCATTGAGAACTCTATAGGGATTCTCAAATGCATGTCAGTCCAGAATTGTTTGCTGTTGGCTGATAAAACCGTTTGCACACATCTTCTATCTCATGAAAGGCTGAAAATAATGCAGAGGATGCCCTACTTCATATAGTAACAGTACAGAATGTCCTGTACCTTTCACGCTCCTGAATTCCACTGCTGTGTCTAAAGAATTTCTCAGCTATAAAAAGGACTATGTTGGGACAGTAAACACCCCTCAATGTAACAAACAATATGATGATTAAACGTACACTCCGCTCACATAGGGGCGACTTGCGATCCGACTTGAGTTGCCTCAAGTCGCCCCAAGTCGCTTGACATTTGAAATCCCATTGAAATGAATGGGAGCCGTCTTAATATACACGACTGAAGTGGCTCCGACTTCAAGGCGACTTCTGAAAAGGTTCCTGTACTACTTCTAGGCGACTTCTATCCGACTTGTGCCCATAGGATTCAATAGAAGTTGCCTCCAAGTCGGATCCCCATCTGCATGGAAGCGACTTTACAGTTAAAAGAATAGAATTTATTTTTAGGCAGCCCCCTCCCTTCCTTCTCTGATTGGTCAAGGCAAAGTCGCCTGGCAAAAGTCATGTTGTAAAGTCGCCTGAGGTCCTTGAAGTCGCGCTGGAAGTCGCGCTGAAGTCGCCTAGCAAAATCGCGCCTTAGTCGGGTCGCCCCTATGTGAATGCAGGCTTATCCTCTAGAAAACATGACTGATCATCTGTTTTCTGCATGTCTTCCACAGATTTAGAAAGAATTTTGGCTGTGGCGGAAAACCAGAACAAAAGGAGAAAGAGAAGAGAGCATACAAAGTCATCTTTGAGGAGCACAAGAACCTGGGCCCCATGACATTCGCAGAAATCTGTGTGTTGGTCCTTTTCACCTTGTTGGTTATTTTATGGTTCACTAGAGATCCAGGTTTCATGCCAGGATGGGCAACTATCAGCTTTAACAAAGGTGGAAAAGAGTAAGTTCATAGAAAACAGAAAAAAGTGTAAATTTGTGTACAGAGACTTCAGTGCAACACCAAATATAATTTTTAAATGCCAGCAGGAATTATATTTTCTACTTTCTGAAAGCATCTATAATTTGCATTTGTAGATTACTTTTGTGTAGCAATATACAAAGGAAGTCCAGCTGTGTTCCAGTCTTCACAAGATTTTTTTATGGTATTCATATAACTTCAACAGCATTTTCTAGAATGCATACATCTGTTCACATTAATTCCTGTCTCTCGATAAGCTCGCAATTCAATATTTTCAATAGCCTCAGATACATAGTATAGGTAATTTAGGGAACCATTGATTTATACACGTCATGCGACATGTGCTCCCAAAGTCTGAGCGTATGTCGCACCAGTGTGAAATCTCCATGACCAGACATGACTCATAACATTGGGGTTGATCTACTAAAGGCAAATAGACTGTGCTCTTGCACTAATTTTCCCCAGAGCTTAGTAAATGTGGTGAAGCTCTGCTGATTTCCATCATCCAATCATGTGCAAGCAAAAATGCAGTTTTTTACATTTTCCTTGCACCTAATTGGGTATTCTTTACAAAGTGAAGCCTCGCCACATTCGCTAAGCTCTGGGGAAAATTTAGTAAATCAACCCCAAAGTCTTTCCACTCACACAGGCTGTCTGCAGGCATCTATGTATGGGTCTGATTCATTTTAGAAGAAAATTTTGGCTTTCATAACTGCACTGATAATTTCATATGTTAAAAAAGGCAGGTTATGATTTGGATGCAATATTTTGGATTTGGATGCAACATTTCACTTATAAAGTAGCAGCTCTGTGTTAAAAATGAATCGACCATCATGGTGTAATGTCTAGAGTTGAGCGAACACCTGGACGTTCGGGTTCTGAGGGTCCGTACGAACTTTGGGAAAAAGTCCGGGTCCAGCAGCGAACGTTGCCCGAACGTTATCCCGGACACCGAACCCCATTGAAGTCAATGGGGACCCGAACTTTTAGGCACAAAAATGGCTGTAACAATGTCCTGGCAAGTGCTAGAGGGCTGCAAAAGGAAGTAAAATGGGGGTAAGAGTAGGGCAAGTACAAAAAAATGGGGATAGGGAAAATAAATTAAAATCAAATAAAAAAATGGGAAGGGGGGTGGATGTGGAGTAGGAGCCTAGAGGTTGACTAGGCCGTGACCATGGCAGTGTAGGTGGAAGTGGCGGTGGTCGAGGAGGAGAAAGAGGTAGCCAACATGGTATTTTTTATTTTTGTTTGTTTATAATTGGGGTAGCCCCCAAAATATTGAGGCCTATTCAAAAAAACAAATATATGAATGGCTGTGAAAGTCCGGTCTAAATGTTTATTCAGCACAAGGTACAGACAAGTCTTGTGGGATCCATGCCTGATTCATTTTAATAAAGGTTAGCTTGTCCACGTTGGCTGTGGACAAATGGCTGCGTTTGTCTGTGATAACGCCCCCTGCCGTGCTAAACACACGTTCCGACAATACATTGGCTGCAGGGCAGGCCAGCACCTCCAAGGCATAAACGGCAAGCTCAGGCCATGTGGCCAATTTGGAGACCCAGAAGTTGAATGGGGCAGACCCATCAGTCAGTACGTGTAGGCGTGTGAACACATACTCTTGCACCATGTTGCTGAAATGCTGCCTCCTGCTAAGACGTTGTCTATCGGCTGGTGGTGCTGTTTGTTGTGGCGGGCTGCTGACAAAGCTTTGCCACATTTCAGCCATGCTAACCCTGCCTTCTGAGGTGCTGGCGGTGCCACAGCTGCGTTGGTGACCTCTTCCTCCTCCTCCTTCTCCGCCTTCGCCTTGTGCTTCTGCTGAGCCCCCGGTGTCATTTGGGAATGCCCTCAGCAGCGCATCT
>BLSH010543451.1:1580415-1610809 GCA_018402905.1 Glandirana rugosa
AGAGGAGGATACAGTCGAGGGAGGAGGGAAGTGAGAGGGGCGTCATGTCTCCAATCCCCTCCCTTTGTCTCGTCTCACAAGGAGGGAGGGGGAGGGAAGACATGACGTTTCTTAATACCCTCTAAATCAGGTGTCCTCCCCGCCCTAACGGAATTTTTACTTACCTGTCTCACATTACCGGTGTTACTCCTCCACTCAAAGACTAGAGTGTAAAAAGTCTAATGAGTACCCATGTGTGAAAAATGTGAGATCAGAAACTCACCTCCTCATTGTGGCCATTACACTCTGTCCATTCATTTTTAAGGCAATCCCGCCCCTCCTGTGGACTAAATCTCCCATAATTCTTTGCAGTACAGAAGGGAGGGGGAGGGAGGAACACTCTGCTCTGTTTCCCTCCCCTAACCTCTGTACTGCGGGGAGAGTGAAGGGAGGAGGGAGCTGACATAGGAGGAGAGGGGCGGGACAGAGCAGAGCATATAGTGTCTTTATGACAGATGCAGGGGGCGGGCAGCTTCCCGGAGGGCGGCGGCCGGGAGATGAGAAGAGCCGCTCTATCCAGTGAATGAAACTCAGAGGAGGAGCGGCTTCAGCCTGTGTGCTGCTTGTAGCATCGCCTCCTCTGAGTATCATTCACAGGACAGAGCGGCTCTTCTCAGCTCACGGCCACCGCCCTCCGGGAAGCTGCTCGGCAGAGATCAGCACTGCAAAAGTGGAGAGAAAGGAGATTCTTACAGTTTGGCGCCCCCCAACCCATGGCGCCTGGGTGCAGTGCACCCCGGGCACCCGCCCAGGATCGGCCCTGATTTCATGCTACATAGGTAATATACTTCCAGATAATATACCGTACTCACCTAGCTTCATGTCAGACATGCTTGAAATGAGACAGAGATGGGCTACTCTTATGGTAAACTAAAACTTAATTTAACACTACTGTCTTGCTGTTAAATTTTAATATGTTGGAACATTGAGTCAATAGCCTATTTTTTTTCTCATCTAGGATTCAGGATTGTCGAGTTGGCTTGGAGAAAAACTCACACCATTGCAGAGTATTCCCCCAGCTGCTATTGCTCTAGTCTTGTGTCTGCTGATTGCTACATTCACAGAATGTACCAGTAATGTAGCGACAACTACACTATTCCTACCAATCCTGGCATCCATGGTAAGAAACAAAGTCAAATATCAAATGACTAGCATTTTTCTATCATTGGGGGCATACAGGTGAGCAAGGTGCAGAGTGGTGTGGCGGGCAGTAAACACACAGAGTCCAAGTTAGGCTGTAGTGATATATTGTAGAAAGTTCCAGCACAACTCAACAAGGCCTGGCGGGTAGGCACGCCTGTCCCGAGCCACTTACAAACTATAATATCGGTCTGTAGACTTGGAAGACGTCAACAGAGTCTGCAACATGGAGCGAAATGCAGCCTGGCTGGTACACATCCAAGAGTGAAGGCTTTCTGAAGCGAGGTAAACATAGTTCCTGCACTGTCCCTATTCCTCCGGAACCATTACCTATCTCTAAGGACTGACCGGGAACCTGTCCCTACACTAGCCATTCCCAGCACGCCAAACCTGGAAGCCGGAGTCCTAAATAGATTCTGCCTGACCTAAGATGGCCGTGGAAGTCTTGTGGTGTGCCAGCGTCCAATCAGACAGCTGTCTCCTTGTGACCGGAGGAAGACAAAGAGCAACCAGGTTTCGCAAACCTTTCTCCTGTTGCATTGCAGCTTCTGTTGATCACCATCTGCAGTGGGGAATAGAGACTGCACCAGCCTATGCGTGGTTTCCTTTTATTTACTTCAAAACAATGTGTCTGCCATAGAGTAGATAACCAGTTAAGTACCACCCTATATATACATGAGTCTGCATTTCTGCCTAGGGGGAGTGGGCCGCTAGAGGGCCACTTCTGCTGTGATTACTCACAGCAGTTGCCGATCTGTGGGTGCTGGGCACTGGATGTCTGCCGGGAACTGCCGATCATCAGGCAGAGACACATAACAGACATCTGCCTATGTAAACAAGGCAGATCTCCGTTCTGACAGGGGGTGGGGTGGATTTTGTGTCCCTGCAAAGCATTAGTACAGTGAGCCAGTGTTATTAGTACAGTGATAGTGCTTATGTTTAGCACTGAGCACTGTATGCGTGTCACTGGTCCCAAAGTGTCAGTTAGTGTCCGACTGTCCACCACAATATAGCAGCCCCGCTATAAGTTGCTGGTCGCCACCATTACTAGTATAAAAAAAATAAGTGAATAATAATTTCAGTATATATACCATAGTTTGTAGATGCTATAACTTTTGCGCAAAGCAATCAATATACAGGCGGTCCCCTAGTTACAAACATCTGACTTACGAACGACTCCTACTTACAAACGGAGGGAGACAACAGGAAGTGAGAGGAAATCTCCCCCTAGGAAGGGAAATTCACCCCTGTAAGAGTTTTGGGAAAAAAGTGTCTCCGCTGAAGCTTTATCACCAATCCTTGTTTCCACAACAACCCAAAATTTTCAAAATCCAATTATCATTGGGACAGGAAGTGAGGTGAAATCTTCTGAACAGAAACCTAGACAGCAAAACAAACATTACAGGGGTGTTACCCCTTCCCTATGCTATCCAAAAAGCTTAAAAATATTTTATTTGGCTGAAGCTACACTTAAAAAATGTACCTGTTCCGACTTACAAACAAATTCAACTTAAGAACAAATCTACAGTCCTTATCTTGTTTGTAACCCGGGGACCGCCTGTGCAGTATGCATATTGGGATCTTTTTTTACCAAAAATATGTAGCAGAATACATATTGGCCTACATTTATAAAGAATTTGAATTTTTTTATTGGATATGTTTTTTAGCAAAAATTAAAAAATATTGTTTTTTTTTTTCATAGTCCAAAAAATAAAAAATGCAGTGGTGATCAAATACCACCAAAAGAAAGCTCTATTTGTGAGAAAAAAATTATATCATTTTTTTTTCGCGTACAGAGATGCGCAATTGTCAGTTAAAGTAACGCAGTGCTGTAAATCTTCTGGAGGTCAAGTGGTTAAGAGGCCTACATTAATAGGATATACTGTATACTGTATCCAATAATGCTGCAGCAGAAAGAAATAAACATAAATGTCCTACTGAGCAATAGAACTGGTAGGTGGATGGGGCTTACCTATGCAGGTAGGTGGGGCTTCTGTAGCAATGTAAAAGTATATAAAAGTTTTTCCCATAGGAAGAGTTTCTGACAGACATAACTGAATGCAGCTTGGTTTGTCTCTTCTTATGCAACACTTATACAGTAGTTTTAGATTTTTCATTTTGGAGTGGGGGACTAGCTCACTTTAACTGTTGGGATAAGCTATCAGACACACTGATATTGTTTTCAATAGGTCAGAACAAACGTAAGTGAGCTATTTACCTATATATTTATAAACTACACATTGATAGGGTGTATTACATTACATGGATCCAATTACTTTAAGCCAACCTGTTTTACATGTGTGTATATAAAAAAAATGCAAAGGCTATGCATTCACATTAATACAGTACAGAGTTCTAAGCAAGAGCTTTTACTTACTCAGCCACCCACTTCCAATGATATAACACAATAGAGCAGACAAGAAATCATTATTGTGCAGATAATGTAAATCGAATTGGGTGTTAACAAAAAGTGGATTATAATGTTATGCAAACACTCATAATCCCATATCTATTTTATCCTATGTCTCAGTGGATTGCACTCATTGTTAATATAGCTTATATATAACTTTTCAGAGAGACATCTTGATATAATAAAATGTCACCAGTCTTCATTTATGACTTACCTAAGAAAAGGAGGAACTTGCTCCCCCAGGAAGTGGTACTAGCTGAGAGCATCAACAACTTTTAGATTAAAAGGTAGTGGTAGAGAGGCACTGGACATAGACATGCATTTTCATGGATTATCAAAATGTGGACAAAGTCATTATTTCAGTCCAACTAGCCTGTATTTGGCAGATCACCACAAAGATAGGGATCCCCCAGGAAAGGACATTCACCCATGTTAAGAAATTCAAGGTAATAGGTCAAAGAGAGCCAAATGAAAAATCCTTAGGAGTCCAAAGTCTTTGTTAAACCGGTTACAACACGCAAGGCAAGGGACAGCCAACATGTTTCGGGGGCCACACAATCCCCCTTCATCAGAGCTGAATAAAATGACAGAATGGTAAATGGACTCAAAAGTACTCCTAAGCAGACTGATCTGCAGGCAGAGGATGTTACAAACAACAATCAGTGCTGGTGTTCACAGTAAGACCTTGTTCACATTGAATGCGGCTTTGGTGTGACAGACCCGACAGGGGTGTTTGGAGGGGCTACAGGGTAGCCTCTTGCCTACTGACTATAGGCCCTGACCTTTGAGGGGGCTCTAACCTTGGGAGGTGTGTGCCTGGGGGAGTGCTCTTGCTTCAAATTCAAGTCCCTGTCTCCCCAAAATACATAGACTCTGGGAACTGGAGGACCCAGATACATATTTGGGGGTTCTATGCCCAAACCAGCCACGACTGCTTTAGACTGAGACTCAGATCAGATGTTGATGTAGTCAGCTCGGGACAACCTGATACTGGGGTCTCCTGCTATAATTAGGGTACTATGTGCTAAGTGTCTTTGTCCCATTGTGTGCCTCTTAGGTGTAAATTCCCATTGTTAATTGAGTTACCTGTTGTTTCTGTCTGTCTGCTCATCTCTTTACCTTGTTATTGAACCATTGCAGGATGTTTATGCTTATGATAATGTGTAATGTACTTTGTGTATCCAGGATTGCGGGCTTGGTGCCAAACAGTCTGGGCATCTAGGCTTGTTTAAGTGACTAGTTGTTTAATTAGCTTAATGTATTTGTTTATGTTGGCTGTTCCTTAGCTATGTTAATTTCCTGTTTACAGTTTGCATTGTATACGATAATGTGACCAGGCTCACCTGATCTTGGTGCTATATACAGTATCTCACAAAAGTGAGTAAACCCCTCACATTTTTGTAAATATTTTATTCTATCTTTTCATGTGACAACACTGAAGATATGACACTTTGCTACAATGTAAAGTAGTGAGTGTACAGCTTGTATAACAGTGTGAATTTGCTGCCCCCTCAAAATAACTCAACACACAGACATTAATGTCTAAACCACTAGCAACAAAAGTGAGTACACCCCTAAGTGAAAGTGTCCAAATTGGGCCCAAAGTGTCAATATTTTGTGTGGCCACCATTATTTTCCAACACTGCCGTAACCCTCTTGGGAATGGCATTCACCAGAGCGTCACAGGTTGCCACTGGAGTCCTCTTCCACTCTTCCATGACAACATCACAGAGCTGGTGGATGTTAGAGACCTTGCACTCCTAAACCTTCCGTTTGAAGATGTCCCACAGATGCTGAATAGAGTTTAGGTCTGGAGACGTGCTTGGCCAGTCCATCACCTTTACCCTCAGCTTCTTTAGCAAGGCAGATGGTTGTCTGGGAGGTATGTTTGGGATCATTATCATGTTGGAATACTGCCCTGCGGCCTAGTCTCCGAAGGGAGGGGATCATGTTTTGCTTCAGTATATCATTCAGTACATGTTGGAATTCATGGTTCCCTCAATGAACTGTTGCTCCCCCAGTGTCGGCAACACTTATGCAGCCCCAGACCATGACACTTCCACCACCATGCTTGGCTGTAGGCAAGACACACTTGTCTTTGTACTCCTCACCTGGTTGCCGACACACATGCTTGACACTATCTGAACCAAATACGTTTATCTTGGTCTCATCAGACCACAGAACATGGTTCCAGTAATCCATGTCCTTAGTTTGCTTGTCTTCAGCAAACTGTGTGTGGGCTTTCTTGTGCATCATCATTAGAAGAGGCTTCCTTCTGGGACAACAGCCATGCAGACCAATTTGATGCAGTATGCGGTGTATGGTCTGAGCACTGACAGGCTGACCCCCCACCCCTTCAACCTCTGCAGCAATGCTGGCAGCACTCATACGTCTATTTCCCAAAGACAACCTCTGGATATGACGATGAGCACATGCACTCAACCTCTTTGGTCGACCATGGCGAGGCCTGTTCTGAGTGGAACCTGTCCTGTTAAATTGCTGTATAGTCTTGGCCACTGTGCTGCATCTCAGTTTCAGGGTCTTGGCAATCTTCTTATAGCCTAGGCCATCTTAATGTAGAGCAACAATTCTTTTTTTCAGATACTCAGTGAGTTCTTTGCCATGAGGTGCCTTGCTGAACTTCCAGTGACCAGTATGAGAGAGTGAGTGTGATAACACCAAATTTAACACACCTGCTCCCCATTCACACCTGATACCTTGTAACACTAATGAGTCACATGACGCCGGGGAGGGAAAATGGCTAATTGGGACCAATTTGGACATTTTCACTTAGGGGTGTACTCACTTTTGTTGCCAGCGGTTTAGACATTAATGGCTGTGTCTTGAGTTATTTTGAGGGGACAGCAAATTTACAATGTTATGCAAGCTGTACACTCACTACTTTACATTGTAGCAAAGTGTCATTTCTTCAATGTTGTCACATGAAAAGATATAATAAAATATTTACAATAATGTGAGGGGTGTACTCACTTTTGTGAGATACTGTATATTCTGTGTGAATTTACAATAAAGAGTTCCAGTTTGCATCTAAGCTAGTGTCGTCTAGATCTTGGGTTCAATATTCAGCTATAATACCTGGTTCCTGGGTCCAGACTGGAGGAAACTGTAACTTGACAGAAGCACCACTCACTGGGTGCTGGACGTTTCGTCACAGTTGACGTTGCACCGATTTGAACAGTGCCACAGCTGACAATAGAGTGTGGCTTGTCATGCGATTTGACCTGTCAAATCGCATGACAAGTCACTCCAGTGTGAACGGAGACTAAGGCCCCTTTCACAAGGGCTTTCCGATCAGGTCTGCCTGTCAGTTTTTCATTGCCTCCCCCCTGTATGTGGTTGGCATATTGGCATCAAACAGCATGGTTCCAACACTCTCACATAGAGTATGGTTCATTCTTTCTGCAACCCTGTTCTGTTCTGGGTTGTACGGTACAGCTGTTTAAAATATAATGCCATGCTTTCTGAGAATCGCCTTTGTGCTATTACCTGTATAAATTCAGTTCCGTTGTCTGCTAAGCGAGATTGTGCTCTGAGCTTTTTGGTCTTTCTCTATCCATTCATCTAAAGGGTATTTTGGCTTGACTTAATTTATACATTTCCACATACCAGCATTTTCATCGTGAATGTCCAGAATTGGTAGTTCTGGTTCGTAAGGTTTGCAAATGAAAGCTTTGTTGCATCTATGTCACTAGCCATTTTCTTTTATTCTGTTGCAGTCTTCTTTCTGTTGTATCTTGCACTTGTTTTGTTTTGCTGTAGCTGGCTATGACTGGGTTCTCAGCCTTTTCTCTGGGTGGGTGTCTGGGCTATGCCTGGGCCCATAATCTGTTAGAAATTCTGTATTTAGCCCTACAGAACAGACAGACAGTGCACAGCCCACATGGGCTTTTCTTGCTTAACCTCTTTACGACCGCCCATAGCAGATTTACTGCTACAGGCTGGCTGCTCTGTGCAGAATCATGTATATACACACGATTCTGTACTTCGAGTTTTGGGCTCTCGCTCCCACTGTGATTTTACAAAGTGGGAGCTGATCAGCGGGTTCCGCGGACCCGATATCCCCCGGAACCCACCAATCCTTAGGCAGACTGTCATTCTGTGAGTACAGAAGACATGGGTCCTGTGTTCCTGTGAAGCAGGAACACCGATCCATGTCTTCAAATAGTAAAAGCACCACAGTTAGCAAACACTCCCTAGGCACACAGTTAACTCTTTGATCGCCCCTGATGTTAACCCCTTCCCTGCCTATTTTCCCTACATATTTTAGCACTGATCACTGTAATAACGTCACTGGTCCCCAAAAAAGTGTCAGTTAAGTGTCCCATTTATCCGCCGCAATATCACAGTCCCTCTATAAGTCCCCGGTCGCCGCCATTACTATTAAAAATAAATAAATAAGATAAAAAATAAATAAATAAAAATATCCCATAGTTTGTAGATGCTATAACTTTTGCGCAAACCAATCAATATACGCTTATTGGGATTTTTTTTTTTTTACCAAAAATGTGTAGCAGAATACATATTGGCCTAAACTGATGAAATTTGATTTTTTACATTTTTTTATTGGATGTGTTTTAGAGCAGAAAGCAAAATATATATATTTTTTCAAAATTGTCATTCGTTTTTCGTTTCTAGCGCAAAAAATAAAAACTGCGGATGTGATCAAACACCACCAAAAAAAAGCTCTATTTCTGTTGCACGACCGTGCAATTGTCAGTTTAAAATGGATGTAAACCCTTACATATACCCAGTGAAGTGAACAACCTCAGCTGATACACAGGGATGAGACAAATCTCCCTACATAAATTTTCAGCTGTATATATCCTTTAGAAAGTGCACATCATGTTACATTATCTCTTCCTGTTCAGCACTGGGAGAGGATTATTGGCATACAGCCAGGAGAGCTGATTGGAGGAAAGGCACACGCCCCCACTCCACATTGGCAAAGGAAGGAAGTAATGTGCAGAGCTCTGCTGTGACAAGTCAAGCTCTCTGCTAATCTATTTATAGCAACCTCCCACAACACAAATTTCAGGCTGCTTTTATCTCCTGTGTCGGAGAACGTGTCAGAAGTTATCAGGCTGATCACAGACCTACAGAGCAGGAGAAAGTCATGGGACTCAGTGCTTTGGAGAGAGATAAGAAAACACTGCAGACATACGTGCCCAGCACAAATTTCATGAATCTGGTTTACATCCACTTTAAGCAACACAGTGCCGTATCGCAAAACATGGCCTGGTCAGGAAGGGGGGTGGTAAACCTTCCAGAGATGAAGTGGTTATAGCTGAACTCCATCTTTTGATATACTTTACATAATTTATTTGGGCCAGCTAACATGTGAGGCTGCTGGATGTGCGATATAAACTGTGTGTAGCTGAGGCTACATTCAGCAAACCGCACTGTATCCTGGGTTGGAGCCGAGACTTCCTGCCTCTTACCTGGGACACAGTAGAGTCTATCTGATCAGCACTCAGCTATTCAGAGAAAGCAATGTATTCTAGCAATGTATACAAAGCTTCCTTTGATTGGCGGAGCCAGAGAAGCGGGCTAATGATGTCACATCCTCTGCCAATCAGAGGAAGTTTTATATTCATTGCTAGAATTTTCTCTGATTGGTGTTCTGAGTGCTGATCAGATAGACTCTACTGTGTCCTAAGTATTTATTATTCTAGGAGACATGTGCATATCACGGACCACAACCTCCTCTCACATTGAGGGGATTGAGTGTAGCCTCTCGTAAGCTTCCAGCCGACGGTGGAACGCCTCTGGGGGGCAGATGGGGGATGACTTGTAGTGAGCTTCCGCTGCTTTCTTTTACATGAACCAACATTTTATTATGCTCTGGCTTTTCGGGACTGGTATGTTGCAATCATGTGTCTTTAGCAAATGTAAGTTCCATGAAACTCCCTATCTCACACTTTTAAATACAGTTGATGTTGTATTTATGGTCTAATTGTATCTCTTTCCAAACACTTTTTTAGAGAGGGCTATTCTTTTCCCCTGAAGAAGACCATTATACACCTTTACATGGTCGAAACGTGTTGAGGATATGCAGCCATCTGGCTGTACAGTATGTTACCCCCTTGTTGTGCTATAGACAATATTGTGTATGCCTATTGTACATGTCCTATGTCCATACAACTAGAGCTCTCTTTTTAAAATTTCTATGTCTAGCCAACATTAATAAACTTTTGAAAGGATTTTTTTCAGCATTTGTATTATTTGGTTCAATAACATAAAATGTTTTTATATGTTGACTGCCATTAAACCCTTTCTTTGGTGGACGTTGCCACATTCCATTGAGACAGGAAGTCTTGGCTCCAACCCCGCTGTGGTATGCTGCATGTAGCCTCATCTACACACAGTTTATACCGCACATCCAGCGGCCTCACGGTTTAATGAGGGATATAGTTTGTACAAACTATGTAAAGTATATCAAAAGCTGGAGTTCAGCTTTGACTCCAGATTAGGAAACTTTATTATACAGAGAAAAGACATAAAGTTTATCATAGAGCAACTACAAATGTATAAATACTGCCATCTACTGAAAAATATATCTGTAGCTGTTGTACAAAATACATAAGCAATGTATTCCAGCAGACACCCAGTCCCAGTCACCCATTGGCTTAGAGACTTTGGCTAAATTGTTAGATTTGTCTAGGTACAGACTGCTTGTAAGAACTGTAGACATTACATATTGAAATAATTCCACTGGTGGTGGAAGAAGTTATTTTTGAAGTCATCACAGCTATTAATAAATTTAAAGCCAGTGTGCCATAGCCATAGTATATAAAAAGCCCGCCGTTATGTCCAAAGATCAATAAAGCTTATTTTTTTAAAACTCAATGGCAATTTAGGATGGGTAGACTCTTCCCCCTCTAGCCCACACAGGACAACCCCTGCTTAGCAGGATCATTCTGTAGCTCGATTACTCTTAATACGTGGGCATCCTATGCTGCCATAGAACACTTGTGTTAGTATAACAGAAATTTCATATCAAACACTTATACTAACACAATTGCTGATTTACTAAAATATAGCAGGCTCAGGGTAGAATGTGTATAAGATGAAGTTACTTTTGCCTGTTCTGGATATTTAAAAGCAGGGATGATTGATGCTGGACAACTATTTCTAGCCCATAGTCCCTCCCAGATAAGACCAACCTGTGTGACATAAGCCATAACGTCTGTAGTATGCAGCCATTCTGGCCCAGATTAGCATGTTATGTGTCTAGTGTGTTTTGAGTACCTTTTGGTTGCAATATATAGTATCTAACAAAAGTGAGTACACCCCTCACATTTTTGTAAATATTTTATTCTATCTTTTCATGTGACAACACTGAAGAAATTACACTTTGCTACAATGTAAAGTAGTGAGTGTACAGCTTGTATAACAGTGTAAATTTGCTGTCCCTCATAATAACTCAACACACAGCCATTATTGTCTAAACCGCTGGCAACAAAAGTGAGTACACCCCTAAGTGAAAATGTCCAAATTGGGCCCAAAGTGTCAATATTTTGTGTGGCCACTATTATTTTCCAGCATTGCCTTAATCCTCTTGGGCATGGAGTTCACCAGAGCTTCACAGGCTGCCACTGGAGTCCTCTTCCACTCCTCCATGACGACATCACAGAGCTGGTGGATGTTAGAGACCTTGCGCTCCTCCAACTTCCATTAGAGGATGCCCCACAGATGCTCAATAGGGTTTAGGTCTGGAGACATGCTTGGCCAGTCCATCACCTTTACCCTGGGAGGGGATCATGCTCTGCTTCAGTATGTCACAGTACATGCTGGCATTCATGGTTCCCTCAATGAACTGTAGCTCCCCAGTGCCGGCAGCACTCATGCAGCCCCAGACCATGCCACTCCCACCACCATGCTTGACTGTAGGCAAGACACACTTGTCTTTGTACTCCTCACCTGGTTACCGCCACACACGCTTGACACCATCTGAACCAAATAAGTTTATCTTGGTCTCATCAGACCACAGGACATGGTTCCAGTAATCCATGTCCTTAGTCTGCTTGTCTTCAGCAAACTGTTTGCAGGCTTTCTTGTGCATCATCTTTAGAAGAGGCTTCCTTCTGGGACGACAGCCATGCAGACCAATTTGATGCAGTGTGCAGCGTATGGTCTGAGCACTGACAGGCTGACCCCCCACCTCTTCAACCTCTGCAGCAATGCTGGCAGCACTCATATGTCTATTTCCCAAAGACAACCTCTGGATATGACGATGAGCATGCGCACTCAACTTCTTTTGTTGAGGCCTGTTCTGAGTGGAACCTGTCCTGTTATACCGCTGTATTGTCTTGGCCACCTTGCTGCAGCTTAGTTTCAGGGTCTTGGCAATCTTCTTATAGCCTAGGCCATCTTTATGTAGAGCAACAATTCTTTTTTTCAGATCCTCAGAGAGTTCTTTGCCATTAGGTGCCACGTTGAACTTTCAGTGTCCACTATGAGAGAGTGAGAGTGATAACACCAAATTTAACACACCTGCTCCCCATTCACACCTGAGACCTTGTAACACTAATGAGTCACATGACACTGGGGAGGGAAAATGGCTAATTGGGCCCAATTTGGACATTTTCACTTAGAGGTGTAATCACTTTTGTTGCCAGCGGTTTAGACATTAATGGTTGTGTGTTGAGTTATTTTGAGGGGACAGCAAATTTACACTGTTATACCAGCTGTACACTCACTACTTTACATTGTAGCAAAGTGTAATATCTTCAGTGTTGTCACATGCAAAGTTATAATAAAATATTTATAAAAATGTGAGGGGTGTACTCACTTATGTGAGATACTGTATATGCATGTGCATGTGTGTATGCATTTAAGACCATTATTTGGGGGTAAACTGGGAATCTAAACATTGACATTAATCACTATATCAGTTAACCAATAAGATATCAGCATGGCTGTAAAGTGACCTAAAGTGAATTCTGGGCTCTAATAATCTTTATTCTTTTCTTTTCTGCTTTGTTTTTTTTTTTTTTTTATTTCAGGCAAAAGCAATACAACTGAATCCATTATACATAATGCTCCCATGCACACTCTCAGCCTCTTTAGCCTTTATGCTACCAGTGGCCACACCCCCAAATGCTATAGCCTTTGCATATGGGCAGCTCAGGGTTGTGGATATGGTACGTATCACCAACATGTCATTTCGTTCTACAATGCTATACAGTTAGAGCAGAACTCTATTTTCATACAATTCCTGTAGAATAGCTTGGTAAAATTGTGCATGCATACCTGCAAAACTTTCTTCCCTGTGGCTGTATCAAAAACCCATACCATCTTCCAGAAACCTCTTCTGCTACTTCTCCTCTGAACTGATGATGGAGGGGCCCACATCAGAGGGAATAGTGAAGTGGTGTAATTTTTTCCTTACTGGAATGAAATACCCAGCAACTACTGCAATTTTTTTGTCAGCCTTATCTAAAACTTGTGGATAGCTATCAAGCCAGAAAGATCCATCAGCTAGATGTCAGAAAGGTAAAGGCAAGCAGGGAGGTTCAAGAAATGCCTGAGCTACAAATATACCTTTTCTCAGGCTGCACAGGACTACCATACACTGATATACAATGATCAGCCTTATCTTTATAGTGACCCACCTAATATTGATTTGATCCCCTTTTTTGCCAAAACAGACCCTTTTGCAGCCAAAACAGCCCTGACCTGTAACAGCATGGACACCACTATACCTCTGAAGGTGTGCTGTAGTATCTGGCAGACCCTTTAAGTCTTGTAAGTTGCAAGATGGAGCCTCCATGGATCAGACTTGTTTTTCCAGCACACCCTTCAGATGCTTGTTGGATTGATCTGAAGAATGTAGAAGAAGTCAATACCTTTAACTCAGTGTTCCTCAAACCATTCTTAAAAGATTGTTTGCAGTGTGGCAGGGTGCAGTATTCTGCTAAAAGAGGCAACTGGCATCAGGGAATACCGTTTCCATGAAGGTGTTTATAACAATGTTTAGGTAGGTGGTATGTGTCAAAATGACATCCAGATGAATGGCAGGACCAAGGTTTTCCAGCAGAACATTGCCCAAAGCATCACATTGCCTCCTCCGGCTTGCCTTCTTCCTATACTGTATCATGGTGCCATCTCTTAACCAGGTAAGCAACACACACCCGGCCATCCACAGGATGTAAAAGAAAATGTGATTCATCAGACCTGGCCACCTTATTCCATTGCTTCGTAATCCAGTTCTCATGCTCACATGCTCATTGTAGGTGCTTTTGGCTGTGGACACGAGTTAGCATGGACATCCTGAATGGTCTGTAGCTACCCAGCACCATAGACAACAAGTCTGTTGTGTTTTTAATTAAATTGACTATTATGTTATTTACCACTGCTGTGCATATAACCAATGCTGTTGACCCTTGAGCAGATCTACTCCTCTGTATAGACCTCATCCTTTCTGGTATTTCCCATTTGCTGTATCCTCAATTTCCCTTCCTTACTGAACAGGTCCTGGGTGGGCACTGCCACCAAGCCCTTTGCAACCATTTGCTCCCTAACAGCCCTGTCCTGTATACATTGAGGGGATTTGCTGCCACAAGAAACTTGCACCCCTCTGGAGCATATAATGAATAGCAATGTTGGCTACTCCTGATTTCCACAGTTTGTTTCCCTCATTTGTGTACTCACTGAGAGGCTGGCACTGTGGCCACTTCATTTTCTCTTTAATTGACACACAATGTCATAATTACATGACTAGGGTATTAACGATGGTTTGTCTCCATTCTGCTCTGACCATCACTCCATTTACCCCTTATAAATAACCACACATGACCACGAGCTGAAGTCAAATGGCCATAGCAGCCTTTTATTAACAAACTGTATACATATCAGATAAATGACACGTTAAACCCAGTTTAACTGAAGCCTCAAGGTACTTTCTGTGAAGAAGGACCTGCATCCAACTTAATTAGGAGTATAGCTTCCACACCACTTACTCAGAGAAACCCAGGCACAGATACCAACATACCAAATACTGGGAGCCCAACCTCAGATGGGTCCCTACCAAGTATATGTTTGCTCCATACTAACCTATCAGGACCCCGCTTGCCCTGCAGCTTTCAAACTGATAGCCCGTACAGAGGTACGGACTAAAAACTGTAGGTTTTGTCTGCAGGAGCCTGATATTGCACCCCTGATCAGTAGACAGGGGTGCAATATCAGGCTCCTGCAGACAAATGCAATGCTTTGCAGGTTCCTTGGAGAAAAATAATAAATGAACACAAATAGGATTGAAAATTTGTCAGGCATTCTAATCCTTTTGTCTAAACCTGAAAAACCCGTGTCTACAGGCAGACTTTACGGGCTCTTTCACACTGGCAGCAATGCTTGCCTCTGAAAAGTGATCCTCCGCAATCTATTGCTTTTCAGAGGGTGGTATAGCAACTGCTGTCAGGAATTAAGCACTAATGCCTACTAATGCCTGTTTTTTTTTTAAATTTCCGAATGGCAACATTACATTGCAAGACCATGCCAAAAAGCAAGCCAAGTGTTTTGCTCACTGTTGTGGTGAAACCCCATTCATGCAAGATGGTGCTGCCTATCAAACTCTGAAGACTGAGTTAAAAATGCCACAGCCAAAAAGCAAAGCATCCTGGCTGCGGCATGTGTGCAGCTAACTTGCCTGAGGAAGGGCCCCTGCGTGGCTCTGAAACTTTGCTGTATGTATGTGATGATGATAATAATGCTTTGGACCCTTTCAAGGAATCCTTGGTGTGCTGATGACATTTCTTCACTTTGATCATCCATAGTTTCCAGCCTATGGTCATTACAGCACCCAGCATCACTGAACAGCCAGTTTCTTGCACGTGTGGGAGGGGAATATTGCACTTAGATGTGTACAGCTCTGTCATGCTGTAATGTTAGAATTCCGGTGGGAGGCCGAGGGGTGGGGATCAAGATGGGATGGTAAAACGGCAGCTCAACTGCCTGTTTTTACCACCCACTGGTCATCAGTGTAAAAGAGCCCTGGCAAGCATAATAGACCAAGCTGTTTGAGTGAATACTACTCAAAGTGTTGGTGATTTAACTTAGATATTAAGTTTATAACTAAAGGTACAACAAAAATAAATGCAATGCAAGTTCATTATGTAACATATGATTTCATTTTTTTTCTTGTCGTAGGCAAAAGCAGGATTTTTGCTGAATATTATAGGAGTGCTTGTTATCACATTGTCCATTAACAGCTGGGGATACTACATGTTCAACCTACACACCTTCCCTTCCTGGGCAAATTCCACTGTAAAACCCTGATGGCCTTTGATATTATGTGGACAAGTATATAGTGATCTGACAGCGGCTTAAAAATGGCAGTTGTTTACAAGAACAAGGGCATGTTACATGCAAAATCCCAAATAATGCACTGATGGAATAGTCTGCATATCATCAAGTACAGCATGCCGGGATTTCAGGATATCACAATAAGAAAACCTGCAATTTAAATAAAAATAAAAAGGTGAAGGGGCTTGCCCACTTACAAAGAACTTTGACGTCTGGGAATGCATCCTAAAATGTCACATGATTAAAACCGCTGAACTATCTGTTTACTTAGTTTGCAAACATTTTTTCTGTTTATTCAGAGCTATATAAATGTTAATGATTTACTTACAACATGAGCAATACATCAGTAAACATACTATTGGATATCTATGTAAAACATGTTTGTGTACACTTGTATAAAATGTTACTATCTTCAGAGCAATATATATTGTAACAACATTGTGGTAACAATAAATTAATATATTTGTTAACTTTTGTGAACATTCACTTTGCATGATTAAAGCGGAGGTCAGAGGTAAAACAAAAAAATGAAAAGTCAGCAGCTACACATACAGTAGGACACTTACCTGTCCTGGAGTCCAGCGATGTCTGCACCCACCGCCGATCTTCTGATCGGGGGACGGGTGCAGCCGCCTCCATCACGGGTAAGGGAACCCGGACGTGTAACGTTACAGCTTCACGCCGGGCACCTTACTGCGCATGCGCGATGCTCTGACACACTCTGCTATTGGCCAGGCGGCCAGAAGCAGAGCAAGCAGGGAGGCGGGAGCCGGGCTGCTGACGTCAGCAGCCGCGGCCGCCGGTTAGAGCTCCCGGATGCGTGGAAAAGGACACCTGTCTAAAGACAGGTGTCCTCTTCCCCCTCCCCCCCCCCCCCCCCAAAGGTGCCAAATGTGACACCTGAGGGGGGGAGGGATCCAACCAGCGGAAGTTCCACTTTTGGGTGGAACTCCGCTTTAAAACAGAGGAATGTAGCATATACTCCAGCTGATAAAAAGTTACATTTCAGCCACTTTTGTAACCACTTTTTATCTTTGTTTTTCCATACAAATTGATCTTTCTTTCGGTGGTATTTAATCACCACTGGGTTTTTTATTTTTTGCAAAATAAATTAAAAAAGACTGAAAACTTTGAAAAATGAAACGCAATTTTCTTTGTTTCTGTTGTATACTGCTACATTTCTTTGATGAAAATAACCCAAATCAGCATATACTATTTAGTCTGTAGGAGAGTTATAGAGTCCACAAACTATGGTGTATATATCTGAAAATCGATCAATCCTGATGTACTGACAGCCTCCTGAGGCCCGAAAATGCCAGGACAGTACAAATATCCCCCAAATGACCCTTTTTTTGGAAAGTAGATGAGTCCAAGATATTTAGTAAGTGGCAAGGTGAGTTTTTTGAAGTTATCATTTTTTGTCACAATTTTATGGAAAATGAAGAAATTTTAAAAAATGGGGGTTTTTAAACAATTTTTTACATACTGTCGCCAGTGTAGTACAGCGTCATCATGCGACTTATGTGGCGGTAATCAGAGACACTGATTGGTGACAGTATATATATATATAAATTTAATTGTTGTACTTTTATTTTTTTACACACAGTGACCACAGCAATACACTGTTACCACAGTAACACTGTACTACTGGGGAGATGATCAGGATATTTTACACACTATGATTGCTGATAACTGCATTTTACAGTTATAAGAAACCATTTGTTTTTCTAAATGAAAACTACTCATTCAGTGTTTACTATTGTGAAGAGTTGTGATTGGCCCTGTCTGTACCATGTGATGACTGTGAGCAGTCACAGAGCTCATCACAATAGTACACAATGAAAGGCATGTAACAAAGCCTTTCATTGTGTACAACTGTCACGTGATCTGCTGTGGTTGGCTGATCACATAATACTGGCAGCACAATGATCAGTCATCTGTCATGTCCTGTGGACACGACAGGTGACAGATTGCACTGGAGCGCAGCCCATGGGTCACATGCAAGACACGATTTTGGGAGGACATCATGTAACATCCTCCCAGAACAGCTTGGTTTTCATAGGCGTGCGCAGCCCATTACATTAGGGTGTGCACCCCAAAACTCAAACACTCATGTATATATATATATATATATATATATATACACGCACACACGAGTGCGCTTTTTGAAATAAATGTAAACAACCTTTTTAAAATGTATTAAAAGGTGTATTAAACACTTATCAATGTAAAAAAAAAAAAAATATATATATATATAGATACAGTCAGGTCCATAAATATTGGAACATCGACACAATTCTAATGTTTTTGGCTCTATACACCACCACAATGGATTTGAAATGAAACAAACAAGATGTGCTTTAACTGCAGACTTTCAGCTTTCATTTGAGGGTATTTACATCCAAATCAGGTGAATGAGTGGCAGAATAGGGACAGAGATCTTGCTTGATAGGGAGGGTGCAAAGCACAGCAACAGGTACCCAGTGAGTAGGGCCAGCTCAGGGGCAATGCCTGTGCACAAGGAAAATTCCAGTATCTGGACCAGCAAACAGCGGCTCTCCTGAGCTGTGTCAGAGTGCCATCCCAGAATAGAGCAAGCCAGCACCTCTCCAGTGAAAGCTGTTCTCAGGCAATACAGGCCCAAGCCTGGTGATCATGTAAAAATACTGCTATAGTGCCCTATGCCAACTGCTATGTTGTTTAATACCAATGCCCATGGATAAATTACAACATCAAAGACTGTGTGTGTGGTCTCTCCCTGATTGTGTACCATAGGCCTTAGGCTCTGCGTACAAATAGACTGATTGAATCAGTATCTGGTGTGTGGCCATTACTCATTTAATTGATTGCTACCATGATAAACTTTATTCAGGTTTATGTTAAATACAAACTCCAGGAAAACAGCTAAATATACATATGAAATAAAAAATATAGAAGCTGGTTTAGCCACAAAATGTTTGGAAATCTGTCCATCCAGTACTGATATTTACACAGCTCTTTCACACAGTACAGTCCTCCTACCAACATGCTCTTTGTACTACTGTCCAATTGGCTCAGTGTGTTGTCCCTGCTGTACAACAGACTGCAAGAGGCTGATAACAAATTAAATACAGGTGTAGCCATGCCCCTGTAGGGGTTGCTGGAAGTTGTGGTTCACCTGTCACTCTGCCCTCAATCACACATGTTCTTGCATCCAGAGTCAGGAAGAACAGGCCAGTACTTGTGGTTGTTTTTTGTTTTTCTATTAGGGGATTATTAACTTGGATGAGTGAAGGGTAATTATGGGATGCCCAGCAGATTAACAGTTCTTAAACGGGACCATACATACAGTATCTCACAAAAGTGAGTACACCCTCACATTTTTGTAAATATTTTATTATATCTTTTCATGTGACAACACTGAAGAAATGACACTTTGCTACAATGTAAAGTAGTGAGTGTACAGCTTGTATAACAGTGTAAATTTGCTGTTCTCTCAAAATAATTCAACACACAGCCATTAATGTCTAAACCACTGGCAACAAAAGTGAGTACACCCCTAAGTGAAAATGTCCAAATTGGGCCCAAAGTGTCAATATTTTGTTCCAGCACTGGCTTAACCCTCTTGGGCATGGAGTTCACCAGAGCTTCACAAGTTGCCACTAGAGTCCTCTTCCACTCCTCCATGAGGACATCATGGAGCTGGTGGATGTTAGAGACCTTGCTCCCCTCCCCCTTCCATTTGAGGATGCCCCACAGATGCTCAATAGGGTTTAGGTCTTAAGATATGCTTGGCCAGTCCATCACCTTTACCCTCAGCTTCTTTAGCAAGGTAGTGGTTGTCTTGGAGGTGTGTTTGGGGTCGTTATCATGTTGGTATACTGCCTTGCAGCCCAGTCTTCAAAGGGAGAGGAGCATGCTCTGCTTCAGTATGCCACAGTATATGTTGGCATTCATGGCTCCCTCGATGAAATGTAGCTCCCCAGTGCCGGCAGCACTCATGCAGCCCCAGACCATGACACTCCCACCACCATGCTTGACTGTAAGCAGGACACACTTGTCTTTGTACTCCTCACCTGGTTGCTGCCACACACACTTGACACCATCTGAACCAAATAAGTTTATCTTGGTCTCATCAGACCACAGTACATGGTTCCAGTAATCCATGTCCTTAGTCTGCTTGTCTTCAGTAAACTGTTTGCAGGCTTTCTTGTGCATTATCTTTAGAAGAGGCTTCCTTCTGGGATGACAGCTATGCAAACCAATTTGATGCAGTGTGCAGCGTATGGTCTGAGCACTGACAGGCTGACCCCCCACCCCTTCAAACTCTGCAGCAATATTGGCAGCACTCATACGTCTATTTCCCAAAGACAACCTCTGGATATGACATTGAGCACGTTGAGGGTCTTGGCAATCTTCTTATGGGCCAGACCTCAAAAATTCCACTTGCCTGCTCGCACTTGGCGTGTGGAATTAAGCAGTTTGGCGAGTGATCAAGCTCAGGCGGGCTGGCTGAGTTCAGCTCCGCTCGGCTCTACTCGGCTTTGGGCAGATGGGGAGGCAAGTTGGCTTGGCTGACTCAGCTTGACTTGGCTCCACTTGGCTCAGGTGGGTAGGCAATGCGGCAGGCTGGCTCAGCTCAGACAGGGAGGCAGGCGGGCCCACTCTGTTTGGCTTTACTCAGCACGGGCAGGCTGGTTCAGCTCATCTCGTCTCGGCTCGGGCAGGCTACTGTAGTGTAGCATGGGTAAAGGAGGACTGCTGGCTAGCTGATAAGCAAGGCAAAGGGTATTGTGGCCATGCAGGCAATTACTGGGACCCGTCCCCATGCAGCAGATGAAAGCTGACAGTCCGGACTGGGCATGCTTTTAAGGCAGTTCTAGTGGTGGGAATCAATGGACCAGGACGGATGTTGCCAGTTGGTTGGAGGCATGATCTGCAATCACCAGGTGATCGGGACAGGGATATAATGTGTATATTCAGATCTTCTGCCAATTCATCCAGCCATCTGATCTGTATTGCCAGCATTTAAATAACATGGGAAAAGGCAGATGATGGCATGATGACTGTGCTGTCCCTCCATTTCTATAGTAGCTCTCCAAGCCTGGGACATGGCCCAGACTGCACTGATCTGTTTAAATAATTCACCAACTGACCTGATCTGTCAGATCCCCATTGTCCACAGACAGGCAGGTTGTGGTGCCTAGTACAAAGTGGAAATCCCCACACCACACTAAGCCTATGACTTTGACTTAGGCTGCTGTTAGAGATCATGGGGCCCCATACAAACTACCAGACAGGACCGGTACTTGAATGGGGAGATGTAGCGCACCCCTCAGCCCTGCACTTTGTACATAGCGCACCTCTCAGCCCTGCACTCTGTACGTAGCAAACCCCTCTGTACGTAGCTCATATTTATTATCAAGACAATAATTATGTGCACAGTGCTTATAGTAGCCAATCATATTGCATCCTTATTTTATTTATCACAGTCTGATCAATGAAATATGCTTTATGTTAATATTATTTTTGTAACTTAATTCTGCATAAAATATTTAACACATAATTTAGGAGGGAGTGTTTAGGGGTGGGATTAGGGGTGGGATTGGGTGGGACAACTAGTGGCGAGTAACTTTTAAGGCCTGGCTAGTAGCTCAGGACTTGACATTTTGAGCCCTGGCCTAGGCCATCTTTATGTAGAGCAACAATTCTTTTTTTCAGATCCTCAAAGAGTTCTTTGCCATGAGGTGCCATGTTAAACTTCCAGTGAGCAGTATGAGAGAGTGAGAGCAATAACACCAAATTTAACACACCTGCTCCTTATTCACACCTGAGACCTTGTAACACTAACAAGTCACATGACACTTAAACGTGTACTCACTTTTGTTGCCAGCAGTTTAGACATTAATGGCTGTGTGTTGAGTTATTTTGAGGGGGCGGCAAATTTACACTGTTATAGAAGCTGTACACTCACTACTTTACATTGTAGCAAAGTGTAATTTCTTCTGTGCTGTCACATGAAAAGATATAATAAAATATTTACAAAAATGTGGGGAGTGTACTCACTTTTGTGAGATACTGTACACTCCAGTATATACACTCCTCCTCTTCCTCCAGCACAACGCTTGCTTCTTAATCTACTCTTCTTCCTGCAGTACAACACTTGGTTCCGATCTAGCTAGCACAGGATGAGGACTGCTCTCAATTTAGCAAGGCCTCGGTGAACAGCCCATTACAGGCAGGGTCCTTGGGCCTCCTAGTGCAGCAAAAATAGAAGTTTGCCAGCTAGCTTTGATGGACTACTGCTCTCAGCCCATCCTCTTCAGGTCCTGCCAGCCCTCTTAGCCGCAATGACAGATTTCACTGCTCAGTGAAGAGGCTCTTGCACACTTCTCAGACTGTCTCTCATCCCAATCTGCTCCAGTGTGCCTCTTCCAGCTTCACAGAGTGTGTATCACTCACTGACACCTGACACAACTTGTAGTTTGTCTCCTGGAGATCTCTCTGGCAGTACACTCTCCCGCTGTACTCTTCCTGCTGACACTCCGTACTACTCCATCTCCATCTCTTCTAGCTGAACTCTCCTCCCTGGCTGGGCTGTCCAACAGGTATTTAAGGAGACCTGCCCTCTGCCAATCTAAGTTGGGGAATGGTCAGGGCTCCCCAAACACCCCAGGCAGCTCCACCTCTCTTCCCCACCATTTCTTCTAGAACCCTCTAGATTTAATACTGACCCCGAAACCCTGCCTCATGTACTACTGACCTCTGAACCCTCCGTTACTTTCCCCTGATATCTGAAATCTCCATTATTTACTACTGACCCCTGAACTCTCTATTTCTTGCTACTGACCTCTGAACTTTCATTTCTTACTGTTGATCCCTGAACTCTCCAATACTTACAACTGACATCCGAAGTGTCCATTATTTACTACTGACCCCTGAACTCTCCATTGCTTGCTACTGACCTCTGAACTTTCCATTACTTACTACTGACCCCTGAACTCTCCAATACGCACTACTGACCTCTAAAGTCTCCATTATTTAATTTAACCGATTAAATTAGCTTAATGAGCAATATGTGAATGACAATCCAATATTCGTGAAAGTTCAAAATAAAGAAGCTAATAACATGCTATTAAGCATTGTATATAGTATGTGGAACATCATGAATGCAACTGGAAAAAAGGTGGTACCTTAACCACTTCAAGACTGAGCCTGTTTTTTAGGTTCGGTGTTCACGAGTTAAAACCATTTTTTTTGCTATAAAATTACTTAGAACCCCAAGCATTATATATTGGTTTTTATAACACACTAGAGAATAAAATGGCAGCCGTTGCAAAACTTTATGTCACACCGTATTTGCGCAGCAGTCTTACAAGCACGTTTTTTTTTTAAAGAAAAATCAGTTTTATGAGTTAAAAAATAAGACAACAGTAAAGTTAGGCCAATTTTTTTCCATATTTTGAAAGATAATGTTATGCCGAGGAAAATGATACCCAACATGTCATGCTTCAAAATTGCATCCGCACGTGGAATGGCGACAAACTTTGCAACATAAAAATCTCCATTGGCGATGTTTAAAAAATTCTATAGGTTAGCATTTTTGAGTTAAAGAGGAGGTCTAGTGCTAGAATTATTGCTCTTGCTCTAACGATCACAGCGATACCTCACATGTGTGGTTTGAACACCGTTTTCATATGTGGGTGGGACTTACGTATGCGTTCGCTTCTGCACGTGAGCTCGCGGGGACGGGGCGCTTTAAATTTTTTTTTTTTTATTATTTATTTTACTTTTTAATTTTTATTTTTACACTGTTCTTTTAAAAAAAAAATGATCACTTTTTAGTCCTATTAAAGAAATGTAAACATTCCTTGTAATAGAAAACAGCATGCCAGGACCTCCTAAATATGAGATCTGGGGTCAAAAATACCTCAGATCTCATATTTACACTAAAATGCAAAAAAAAAAATGACCGTCCCCCCAAAAAAAAAGGGCATGTTAAGACCGTTGGGTGGAAGCGACGTGCGACGTCACTTCCTCCCTGCCATGTTTTGCAGCCGAGTGAGCGGCTTCAGCTGCTCAGTAGTGATGGGAAGTTCGATTCTTTTAAGTGAATCGGTTCATTTTGAATCACTCACTGAAATGAACCGATTCATGAATTGATTCTTCGGTTCACTTGCTGAGTCTACTGACAAGCAAGTGAACCGAAGCTCTGACTCAACCTTATTCAATGAGTAGAATCAGAAAACTGATTCACATAAGTTTGGCAGGTCCTGGGAATGTTCTTTTTTTTATTATTCAGTTCCTTGGCTTAGACAGAGAGCAGTCACAAGCCTATTGTTGTGTCACTGTCAGACCATACAAGTTTGTCAGATTAGCCAGCTTTATCAATTTTGGTGACGCACATAAACGAAAAGCAGGTTTTTGTGTGTGTGAACTGCATTCTGATGGGCCTACTTGACTGTTAGCATAGCAATCAGGTTTGTCCACAGTCTTGACAGCGCATGTGCAGGAATAACGATCGGATTTTATTACTGCAGGCGAAGTACCCAGGGTAGTAAAATTCAATCGTTAATTATGCACTGTAAAGACTATGGACAAATCTGATGTTTAGCAATGTTATCTGTGAAGTTGGCCCATCAGAATGCAATTCACATGCACAAAAACCCGCTTTTCCTTTATACCGCTGTTTGTGCGTCACTGTAAGTGGCAATATTGGCTGATCCTATAGATTCCTTGATCTGACAGAACACTTGCTACCCAGGTTAGTGAGCACAATCCTATACTCATATAATCGTATCACAGACCCCAGATGCAATAAAGAGAACCAGTCACTTCCACAAACTATCACATAGGGGCTTGTTATGTGGAAAAAAAAATAAAGTAAATTAAAATGATCCCTACCAACCCTAATATCTACATGTGAATAAATGTGCGTAGGCATGCATGTGTACCTAAACAATGATTGCTTTACATGTTAGGTGTCGCCACAAACGTCAGAGTGAGAGCAATAATTCTAGAAACATAATTCATGGTTAAATGTAAACTGATGTCCAGTACAGGCTTTCAAATTGTCACCCATGGAATATTTAACCCTTTCTTCTCAAAAGTCCCGCTTCACATTTGTGTGATGTGGGAACCAGTGTGATTCCAGTGCAGGTTCCTGCATCGCATCTCACTCCCTGGCAGTTCACAGTCACACTGCTCTCTGCAAAACCTCTGCAGGTGTCAATGTATATTTAATGACACCCCAAACCAGTTTGCAGATCACAGTGCAAACTGTGATATTGGACAGGAATCAGATCCGATTCCAGTGCAGAACGAAAAAGGGTCCTGCACCATTTTGGTGCGAATGTGATGCAATTTCAGCCACACAGTTTGTATGGCTGCATTCACATCACACAGACATTGCATGTCCCTTTAACATGCATATCTCCTTTAGGAGAAGCCAACTAAAGAGTTATCTCTTCTCATCCAGACTTTCTGTCCCCACTGTCTTTAACCACTTCAGCCCTGGAAGGATTTCCCACTTTAGGACCAGAGCACTTTTTGCGATTCGGCACTGCGTCGCTTTAACTGACAATTGCGCGGTCGTGCAGCGTTGTACCCAAACAAAATTTGTGTCCTTTTTTTCCCACAAATAGAGCTTTCTTTTGGTGGTATTTGATCACCTCTGCGTCATTTCTGATCACCGCTATAAACAAAAGAAGAGCGACAATTTTGCAAAAAAAAAACAAATTTCTTACTTTTTGCTAAAATACAAATCCAAAAAAAAAAATATAAAAAAACATTTTTTTCCATCGGTTTTGGCCGATTTAGATTCTTCCTCATATTTTTGGTAAAAAAAAAATCGCAATTGGCGTTTATTGATTGGTTTGCACAAAAGTTGCCGAGTTTACGGACGATGAGAATTCATTTCTGGGGTTTCTTTTTACTAGTAATAGCGGCGATCTGCGATTTTTAGCGGTACTGCGATATTGCAGCGGACATGTCGGACCATTTTGACACTTTTTTGGGACCACTGCCATTTATACAGCGATCAGTGCTATAAAAATGCACTGATTACTGTGTAAATGCCATTGGCAGTGAAGGGGTTAACCTGCAGGGGGCGCTCCAAGGGTTAACTGTGTTCCCTGGGCGTGTTCTAATTGTGTGTAGGCTGCCCTGGCTGGGGAAAGGGGATGATCACGGCTTCCATATAGAGGAAGCCTGTGATCATCGCCCTTCCCCCTCTATGAGAACGGAGATCCGGTGACACATGCACGCTCACAGCACTAGTTATCGCAGCCACCGTCATATGACGGCGGTTTGCGATAACGAGCCACTCTGTCGCCGCCAGACTGCGGTCGGCGGTTGGCAAGTGGTTAAGGCTGTATCTTAATCATTGCCACCTTAATCACTGCTATCCGATCAGTGGTGACTCATGGTTCTTTCGGTGTACTGGGCTCTAACAACTCATTTGATTCTTTAACTCAGTAACTCGTATGATTCTTTAACTCGATGTACTGGTGAACTGAACTGGTGCTATTGAGTTCAAAGTGAACTGTTCCAGTTCAGTTAGATGAATCGATTCACCCAGTTCACTGAAAATAATCAGTTCTAAAGAATGATTCGTTCATGAACTGGACATCACTACCACTCAGTCGGCTCACGGACACTGGGGGGACGGACGTGATCATCTCCGATGCTGCCGGCGGGTCTGGTAAGCGGCGGAGATGACCAGAAAGCGGCAGGAGGGGGGGGGGGACCGCTCCCGCCGCTGATAAAAGTGATCTTGTGGCGTAACCGCCTCTGAGACCACTTTTACGTTTATGGCAGGGAGGGAGCGGGTGCTAAAAGCTGCCACGGGGAGTAGGGGGCAGAGCTATGTGATTGCCTTATAGTCTGCCCCTTACTCCAGCACTGACCTTTAGCACCCACCGCCTCCCCGGCATAACGTCAATCATAGTCAATCAAAGCCCTGCTTTCCCTCCCTCCTTTAGCAAAGGCACCCTCCCCAGCATAAATAAACTGCGTTTCTTCTGTAGCTGGCAGTGACAAGGGCAGCTGCAGGGGACACACAGAAAAGGGAAACAGAATGTAATTTCTCCCCTGACAGGCTAATTAGTGGCACCAAGAGCTGGAACTTGTTCTGGCACTGGGCTCCATGATCCAGCCTGGATTCGGGTTTCAGTTCAAATCTTAGGATGGTCTCACCGAATTCCAAACAGTTGGGAGGTATGCTTTAAGTGGAGATGCCACCTTAATTGTTTTTTCCCTGCTAGATTCTTTAGAACAGTGGTCCCCAACCTTTTTGGCACCAGGGACCGGTGTTGCGGAATAAAATAGTGGCAAGGCCTGGGGGGGGCTTATACAGCTTTTCGCTGGCAATTTGTCGGGGAAATGGCTGGTGTTGGCGCTTCAATCAGCACCATAGCTGATATGGTGTCAGAATGATTGAAGCACATTATTTCTGGCATTACATTGTGATATAAAATGAGATAGTTCAGCTCACCATAATGCAGAATCTGCCACCAGATGCAGAGTGTCACTTGCCACGTTGTTTGCCACCAGAGGTGGTTTGTCATTTGCGGCGTCGCCTGCCATCAGATTTGGATTGTGGCTTGCCAGGTCGCCTGCCACCAGATGTGGATTGTCACTTGCCACGTAACCTGCCACCAGATGTGGATTGCCGATTGCCACCAGATGTGGTTTGTCACCTGCCACCAGATGTGGATTGCCACCAGATGTGGTTTGTCACCTGCCACCAGATGTGGATTGCCGCCTGCCACCAGATATGGATTGCTACCAGATGTGGTTTATCACTGGCCACCAGATGAGGATTGTCACCTGCTACCAGATGTGGATTGCCACCAGATGTGGTTTGTCACATGCCACCAGATGTGGATTGCCACCTGCCACCAGATGTGGTTTGTCACCTGCCACCAGATGAGGATGCCACCAGATGTGATTTGTCACCTGCCACCAGATGTGGTTTGTCACCTTCCACCAGATGTGGATTGCCCCCTGCCACCAAATGTGAATTGCCACCAGATGTGGTTTGTCACCTGCCACCAGATGTGGATTGCCACCAGATGTGGTTTGTCACCTGCCACCAGATGTGGATTGCCGCCTGCCACCAGATGTGGATTGCTACCAGATGTGGTTTATCACCGGCCACCAGATGTGGATTGCCACCTGATGTGGTTTGTCACCTGCCACCAGATGTGGATTGCTGCCTGCCACCAGATGTGGTTTATCACCGGCCACCAGATGTGGATTGCCACCTGCCACCAGATGTGGATTGCCACCAAATGTGGTTTGTAACTTGCCACCAGATGAGGATTGTCACCTGCTACCAGATGTGGATTGCCACCAGATATGGTTTGTCACATGCCACCAGATGTGGATTGCCACCTGCCACCAGATGTGGTTTGTCACCTGCCACCAGATGAGGATTGCCACCTGCCACCAGATGTGGATTTCCATCTGCCACCAGATGTGGATTGCCACCAGATGTGGTTTGTCACCTGCCACCAGATGTGGATTGCCACCTGCCACAATGTGGATTGCCACCAGATTTGGATTGCCATCTGCCATCAGATGGGGATTGCCACCTGATGGGGATTGCCAGATGCCATCAGATGTGGTTTGTCACCTGTCATTAAATGCGGTTTGTCACTTCCAGCAGTGCAGCCCCACTGTGTGGGCAGTAGAGTGGTGATCCAGGCAACAGTGAGAGATGATCTAATCTCTTTGCTCCCCTGGCTCACTGCAGTGTAGCAGCTCTGCTGTGTGGGCAGAAGAGCGGTGATCCGGGCGGGCGGTAAGAGACAATCCCATCTCTCTGTCCGCCCAGCGCCGCACGTCAAACAGTGCAGCCTTCGCGGCCCAGCTGCAAGCAGGCTATGGTCGGCCCCAGGATTGGGGAACCCTACTTTAGAATATAGGCCACTACAGCTGGACACTAGCTGTGGACCTGGCATCTTGTGGGGTAGAGAATATCTATCCTGGTGTCCTCTGAAAAGTCAGAGAGTGATTTAAGTTATACAAAAAGATGGCAACCACCCCAATTTACAACTAGCCCTTGCAGTAAATAGAAGGGCAGTACACATCATTAACAGGCAAACATTTCCAGCACACTTATCAGTTAGCCTGAAAAAAGGAAGTAATTTAACCTCTCTGGCGGTAATTCCAAGTATGGCTCGGGGTTCATTTTTAGTACCAAATGTGATAACCCCGAGCCACACTCGGGATTACACTGTAGCATTCCTCCAATGTACTTACCCTATCCCTATGATCCTGCGATGTCCTCTGACTGGATCCTCCGGCTGATGCATCTGGGTCCCGGGCTCCGTTGCCTACGAGCGCTGCGACATATGGGGGTGGAGCTGGCGGGAAATTCAAAAAGTACAAAATGTAAACACACACACAATACATTGTAATCTGTAGATTGCATTACTGTATCAGATCATTTCACCTCAGATTTGTCCCTAGTGCTTTGTCCAGTGCCCTGCCTGCACTTTTACCATTCTTTCTGCCATTCTTTCTGCCTGGAAACTTGAGAGCGTCCATGGCATCCAAAAAGCCTCCCTATGCATCAAAAGTGCTTTTGGACCAGCTAGAAGACAGCAATAGTGAATTAGAATCACTTGGAGAATGGAGCGATAGTGATTGGTGGGGAAATTCGACATCAGACATGGAAAGTGACGACAGCGACGATTCTGTGACTGAGCTCAGTGATGTGCAAACTTGGTGCTCTATTGACTGATGGATCACGCAGCGCCCCCAAGATTCCCATTTGCTGGAGCACCTTGTATGAAAGTAGACGTTGAAGACGACAACCCCTTGACATACTTACCTTGGCATAATTACAACTATTTTTGATCGATAAGGTTATTGAAAAAATAAATACTGAGACGACCCGGTACCAAGAGCAACAATTAGCTACTACGCATCACAAATTTCCAAGAAGCAGAAAGTGGGAACCATTGACAAAGATGACATTTGAAAATTTCTGGGCCTAATAATAGTGGTGGGGAAACCCCTGCAGAAGTGGACAGCTATTAAATTGAGTTGCCATTTTATTCTTTGGCACAGTCATGTCGGAGTACAGGTTTTCCCTGATCATGAAATATTTACACTTTGAAAACAATGAAGAATTTGGTGAAACTACTCATCCTGCACGATTTGGTATAAAATCCTTCATGCTATGCTAATCGTCAACTGGCTACATTTGGAATTCAGTCATATACACTGGAAAATGAACAAAATTCAATCCAAAACACAGCAACTATGGAATGGCAACATTTTCCATTCTTTCACTCATTGAGCCATTGCTAAATCAGGGCTATTGCGTAACAACCGACAACTTGTAAACATCTCCTGAACTTTATGAGTTTCTTCTGCAAAACAAAACAGATGCCTATGGAACCATAAGGGCTAACCGGCGTGACATGCCGCCAATGTTTGGCAAAAAGAAGCTGAAGACTGGAGAAATGGTTGCCTGGCAGAAAGGCAAAA
>BLSH010543543.1:0-25691 GCA_018402905.1 Glandirana rugosa
TACTGTGTCCTGTGATGCTGAGCTGTATACTGTGTCCTGTGATGCTGAGCTGTATACCGTGTCCTGTGATGCTGAGCTGTATACTCCTGACACAATATGTGGAATACAGGGTACGGATTGGGTGGATTCTATAAGGGGAGGGGCTTATTAGAAGTAGGAGGGGTCAGAAGGAAGGGCGGGGGCTGGCGCCCCCCCATCCAAAAGCTTCACCAGCCGCCACTGCACTAATGTATTTGAAGAAATGTGCTAATATCCTGGAGCTGGGCTTTTACATTCATAATTGATTCATTAGATCGAGGCAGAACCTCTAGGGTTCTGCACAACCGCACAAAAAAATAAAAAACATGAGAAACCCTGTTTTAAACTGTAGTCTTGTATGGACAGGATGCATAGTTTATGTAAAAGAAAAAGCACAATAAATACTGAAAACACACAATGAAATAATCTGAGAATGGGAAAATTTGATGTGTGTATGTGTGCAGCTAGAGTAAGGGATTTTTTCACTCTATTGCATTCCAGTAGTGCACCTTACAGTGTTATACAAAGTCATTTAATTTCAATGGCAACCCCAACACGCTAGGAGGACACATGTATTGCAGCACACCACAACATACAGTAACGCACTAGTGTGCCTTGTGGATGGTTGTGTTGCTTTTTCAGATGTTTTGGTGCATTGGCAGCTCATTCATTTGAATGGGTTGCCTTAACAAGGCATGTTAGTGTGGGAAAAATGGACTGTAATGGAAATGGAATGTATTGCATCATCTGTTATACACATTCTTGTTATATCTATTACTTTTTATTGGATATTCAGGAGGATTTAGGATCCCACAAATCACACTGGGTGCCACAAGTTTCAAATAAAGTCCCATTTTTTGAACAGCATGTAGAAATCTTCTACATGAAAGGGGCTTTGTTAAGCATAAATTACAACATAAATATAACACTACTTGTCTTCTGTACAGTTATCAAAGTCCAACAGCACCAGGGCCCTCCAGTTAAGGGTGGAGAACAAGCCACTAACAGTTCTTAGTCTCACCTGGACAGTCTCTCAAAGCTGGTTCAGTTCAGAATGTCCTCCTGAATGTGGCCTTTGCAGCAAGTGCTGAACCACCCACTAGATGTTCACCTAATCCACTGCCCAGTTAAACTATATGCAGTTTTTTTCTGACTCCAGACTCTCCTTTGTGAAGCAAACTCATTTGTCTTTGATTGACTACCTGTAGTGGTGTGTTTGTGTTGTGCTTTTTTTTAAATTAAATTTTGCATGACACCTTACTCCAACCCTTAGATGCTAGGTGACCCTCCCATGAATAGTGCTAGGTGATCCACGGATGAAGTGACATCACTCAATGAATTACGTGAGAGTTTCCATTCATACATTTTCTGCTTTATCCAGCTGCCTGAACCCACTACCTGAGGCAATAAGTTTACCTTGCCTCTTAGCAGGCATGCCCTGTGCACCTATTTCTCTTTCTACAATTATACTCTATTAGTGATTTGAAAATAAAAATCAGTAAATGTGAAGAAACCATGCCATGACATCTGACTATGCTTTGTGCATACCTGATGAAGAATATTATATATGTGAGCATGTATACCTTCTAGAAAAAAATCCTACCGATACAGGCTTTGGATAAGAACTCTAATATAGGTTGCTTTGCTTTCTATGTTCCAACCTAATTCCAGGAATATTTGTCTTTTGTTGCTGCAGTGTTACCTGACATATCTCTCTTAATCTTTGTTTGGACAACAGGCTCAATATGGTATAGGAATTTTAAATCCCCCACCCCTGAAATTTACTTAAACCAAGAAAGAAATGTCCTTTTGAAATTACACATTTGCAGGAAATCTGTCCCACTCAGAGACTGACTAGTCTACAACATTCACACGCAATTTAATGTGAGAAGCTGGATGTAAAATGGATCAGTCATGAAAAACATACTTTTGAAAGTGTCTTTATACACAGATTCTAGAATCGATAAACCATTTAGATTACAAAAATGTTCAATTTTAAAGTAGATGTATACCCTAACTGGGTGACATTACCCCTCTTGCTGACCACATAAAATAAATGCAGCAGCAAGGAGGGTGGGCCTTATGACCCACACACCAAACATATATTGCCAGAAGTATTGGGCCACCCCTCCAAATCATTTGGTGGAAGGGGGATTTTGGTGTGAGGTTGTTTCTTGGGCTTGGCCCCTTAGTTCCAGTGAAGGGAACTCTTAAGGTGTCAGCATACAAAAACATTTTGGACAATTTCATGCTCCCAATTTTGTGGGAACAGTTTGGGGATGGCCCCTTCCTGTTCCAACATGACGGCACACCAGTGCACAAAGGTTCACAAAGATGGATGAGCGAGTTTGGGATGGAGGAACTTGACTGGCCTGCACAGAGTCCTGACCTCAACCCGATAGAACACCTTTGCCGTGAATTAGAGTGTAGACTGCGAGCCAGGCCTTCTCGTCCACATCAGTGCTTGACCTCACAAATGCGTTTCTGTAAGAATGGTCAAACATTCCTATAGACACACTCCTAAACCTTGTGGACAGTCTTACCAGAAGAGTTGAAGCTGTTATAGCGGCAAAGCATGGGCCAACTCAATATTGAGCCCTACAGACTAAGACTGGAATGCCATTAAAGTTCATGTGCAATACTTTTGGCAATATAGTGTATGTGTCCATGGCAGCTGAGATTTCTGTGCTGAGAGCATGTCACAGACAGCTCCCAGTCTCTAGTGAGGCTCACTGCCTCACAATCAGGGGACCTCTGTGACAGCCAATCACATCCCTCCTCCCCACCTTAAAGTGGAGTTCCACCCAAAAGTGGAAGCACCAATTGTCAGCCCCCCCCCCCTCACATTTGGCACCTTTCGGGGGGGTACCTTCTTTTGACATGTAATTGTCCCCACTTACGAGAGATGGCGCCAATTGTTTATGATAGTAGTGATAGTAGTGATTGTCAGCAACTTACTCTCTACATTCCCTTGATCCAGCATCAGCTGCACATCACTGCTTAGAACCAGCTACCTAATAGTGACAAGGTGGGAAAATGGCAATGTGTGTCTGTGCAGCCATCTGTAGTCCCAACCAGGGGAGTGTGTGAAAAGGTGACAACCGAGGAGCTGAGTTTTATGCGCCTTCAAGGGCTACATTAAAGATACACAATTATTTTAAATGACAAGTTTGGGGGGATGCGGTAAAGCTTTAATGGTGTTTCTGAACACTAGAAAAAAGCAAGGAGAAAGGGCCCTCTAAGTGCAGGATTAAAAACAGCTTTATTACACATGCCAAATGGCAACTCACATAGGTGAAGTAATAACAGGCACATCTTTGTAGAAGAGATCTCCAGGGGGTATCATCGGTGTTGATCCTGTCCAAGGCTGTTACACATCCATTCATCTGCGCTGTGTTGTAACTCTGACCGCTCGCTGTGAAGGTGGAAATGGTGACCTGACAGTGAGGGACTCCAGAACGAGGCTTGGCATGCAGAGAGAGGGGCATCGTGGACGGATGATGTCACCGGAATGTGACGCGTTTCGTGCGCATGTGCTCTACAATGTCCTACTGGTAGACCTCTTAGAGGCACTTCTCTCCTTGCTTTTTTCTAGTGGTTCTGGAGCGTGGTTTCTGCTCTCATGAGGTGGCTGTCCTTAGTGTCTATGGACTTTTCTATGCATTTTAATTATTTTAGTGTTTATTGCCTAATTTGGGGTCCTCAGGATTACTTGGGTGCTTGTGCCTAACACTTGCTGGTGCTTCTGAACAGCACAATTTGTTATCTTATTTTTATGCAATTTGTCACCTCATTTTCCACTGCCTCTTCCTTACTGGAGATTACTGGAGCTCCAACTGCTACACATTTGCTGTCTGTTGCTGCTTCCTGCCTGTTGTTCCCTGCCTCTAGCATGACCGAGCCACCCTTTTCTTCTATGGTTACCCCACTATGTCAGAAGAGTGTATGGCGTATGCATCACTCAGATCTTGTTTCCTGCTACAAGTCTGCTGGAGTATGGTCAAACAGTTTTACAGACTCCTCAGTTTGCAGGGCTGTGGCAGGAATAGTGGAGGAGGGGGAAGAAGGCACATTAGAACCTCTTTCAGACAACTGGCTCCTCTATTGCCTGGGAAGATGTAGGTATGGAAGGTTTTGTCAGTCAGTAACTGCTTGATATTCTGTGGCTGTCTTGGTCAGCCCTTGACCCCAGTTTGTGCAGCCTTATAAGTGTTATGTGCTGCAGGACCCCCTACCAGCTGTGTATTTAGGTTTTGTGCTGCCCTAGGCCTGACTAAACTCGTGCACCCCCCCTAATTTAAATATGAGCCACCCTTTCCCCTGATGGTGGCCCTGCCAAGCTGCTTTATGGGGGTGCTAGACCGATTTTCCTCCCGGGACAGTCCACCCCATAGGACTGGCGCTACAGTAAGTGTAGCGCAAATCTCTGGGGACTCTTTTCGTGCTGCCCCCCTGCAAAGTGCCGCCCTAGGCCTGGGCCTTGTCGGCCTAGGCCAAGATACAGCGTTGCCCCCTACTACTGCCACTCAAAGCACCTCTGCCCCTCAATTTAGATCTGCCTCTCATCATAGTATTTTTTGGAAGGTATATAAAATGCCTACCTCGTAATGAAAATAAGGAAATAGGGGGTGAATGTGTGGTTTTGATGCACACGTTACTGCACAGCAATGCGGTGACATGCTGTGTACAAAGGACAGCTTCAACAACATTTCAGCAGTAAGTGCATGCTACACACCCAAAACGTAAAAAATTTGAAAACATAAACAAAGTCAAACTGAATATCCCTCACTCAACAAAAATATATAACCCCTGAATGACTAACCCCATAAAAGAAAAAAAGAAGAAAGAAAAAAGAACCCAATAAATTAGAAAAAGAAAAAAAAGATGAAAAGGGGCTACCAAGCAAGCACATTTCCTACAGATACAGAAGAAAGTACTGAGAACCACAGTTCAGTCTACGGAACTGTGAACACAGAGGGATAAACAAGGGTATGCAGCCCCCTACACTACAAACCACAGAATAGCATGGTATATCACTGAATAGCACTGTATCTCTCTCTCCCTGTGCTCTTCATAAACATATTTGTCAGCTTTCCCTAACCAGCTCCAACACACACTATCAAGATGGCTGCTGGAAGCTTACATTCAATAGTGAGGCCGACTTATGCATTCCTTAAGATCTGACCAGGACCAAAGGTTATGCAGTGCAAAATGGGTTTGGTTGCAAATTTTCAGCCATAAATTCAGACACTTTGCTGAACCATGAATCTGTGAGATCTGCCTTAAACCCAACATGAAGTTGAATCCAAACCTCACCCCAGTGAAGAAATGTCCCCTAATATTGGTGGTCAGTGGTGAAGTACCTCCTTATATAGCGCCCTCTACAGTAGGTAGGTGCTAAGTGTCAGGTTCTTGACAGTGCAGGTAAATTTGGTCAGGCCTGATTGTTTTGATTCTGGGTCGGGGAGTGGCCTAGGGAGTGACTGGTGACTGCAGGTAGTAACACCCCTCGGTAACCTCTCCTTTCTGGATCAGGAAGGTCCACAAGAAAGGGTGGGGAAGAGGCGGTGAAGCTTCCTCAGGTATTTTAAGGAGCTCTGACCAATCCCCAACCTGGATTGGCAGGGGACAGGCCTTCTTAAATACCTGGGGTCAGCCCAGTCTGGGAGGAGAGTTCGGGTGGAAGACCTGGAGATGGAATAGCGTGGAGGCTGTCAAGGCCTAAGATGGAGCTCCTAGTCTGGGGGGGTGTGACCTCCGCCCGGGAGAGCTCGGATGCAGCCAGGAGGAGAGAGTGAGATAATGGAGGAGAGGCACAAGGGAGAGAGGGAGAGGACAGCAGGAGAGTGCACTATCGGAGAGATCTCCAGGAGAGGAACTACAAGCGACAGGCGTCGGTGAGTGATGCACTCCCTGAAAAGCTGGAAGAAGTACACAACAGATTGGGGTGAGAGACAGTCTGAGAAGGGTACAAGAGCCAGTTGGGATTGTGATGTCACTGTGGCAGTGGAGAGTGCCGTTGCAGCCAGGAGGGCTGGCAAGGCCTGGAAATGGATGGGCTGGGAACAGTAGTCCATCAGACTAGCTAGCACATAAATACTTTGCTACACTTTTGGAGGCCCCATGGTCCCTGCCTGTAATAGGCGGTTTGAAGGCTGTGCTAAAACTACAGCAGGCCTCGCCATGTGCTAGCTAGGCCGGAACCAAGTTTTGCACAGGAGAGAGGAACAAGGAGTTATTCGTGCAGCAAGTGTTCGTGCTGGAGTAGAGAAGGAGGAGTGTATATACTGAGATGTATATAGAGGTCCCATAAAAGAACTGTTGATCTGTGGGCATCCCATAATCATCCCTACCCTATCCAAGTTCAATCCCCTAATAAAAACACAAAAACAAAGTACCAGCCTGTTCTGTGACTCCAGATGTGAGGAAAAAGTGTGAATGAGGGCAGTGTGTTCAGGTGAACCACAACACTCAGCAACCCCCAAGGGGGCAATGGTTACACTTAGATTGATGGTGAGTGGTGAACTGCCCCCTTGCATTAGTGGTCAGTGGTTAAGTGCCCACCTACATTGGTGGTAAAGTTACCCACTTTGTTGGTCATCAGCATGCCGACTGCAATATATATACGGTGTGGCTTGCAAGTGGTTTACCGGGGCTATGGCTGAAGCTGTCAGCCATAACTCTGGTATGTTTTTTTTCAGACGGCAATTGGATTTCTCATGAAACCCTCCTGTAGCTCGTCTGTGATTCTCAGGCTTGCCATTTTTACTGGTGCGCCCGAGAAACGATCCGACGGTGTCCAGCGTTGGCCATAGAGGTTACCATAGACCAGATTGTATCTGATCACCTCTATGACCTTGGAGGACTGGAGTAACTGGAGTGACATTATGACGTCACTTACAAAGCAAGTGACAGCAAGTGAAAGCAAAAGATTAATTTTTAAAAAAAAATATTTTGCTTTTTAAGGTAGAGGAGAGATTTGGGGTCTTATTGACCCCAGATCTCTCCATAAAGAGGACTTGCACTCCCTTATTTCTATTACAAGGGTATTTACATTCCTTGTAATAAGAATAAAAGTGATAAAAAAAATTAAAGGGACAGTGTAATAATAAAAAATAAATTCAATTTAAAAAAGTCACGCACACATATATAAACGGTGTTCGCACCACACGTGTGAGGTATCACCACGAACATTAGAGCAAGAAAAAAGATGGAGATTTTTAAGTATTGTAGTTTTTCGCCATTCCATGAGCATGTGCAATTCCAAGGTTTTTTATTTTCATATTTAAATATTTATTCATTTGTTTCCTTTTTGGACTGCGGAATGTAACAATAATATTATATATATATATATATATATATATATATATATATATATATATATATATATATATATATATATGTATATTGACAATAAATGTTTCTGTAACCATAGGTTTGGTATCTGACATCAGTTACATGTTCAAGGGGCTCAATACCCTTTTTTATCTATTTGTATTAATAAAATTTTGGACTTTTAGACGTTGTGCTGTGTCGCTACCTTTAAAGTCCCAAATAAAGGGGTTTTTCTTAGTATACTGTAACCAGGAATTGGTAGCTGTCACGGTGAGCATTGCACCTCTGGGGATACATATACAATTTCAAAGCATGACATGTTAGGTATCTATTTACTTGGCGTAACATTATCTTTTATATTTTAACAAAAAAAGTGGGTTAAATATGTGTTTTTTTGCATTTAAGTTCATGAAAGTGTATTTTTCAAAAAAAAAAAAAATTGCATTTGAAAAACCGCTGCGCAAACATCGTGTGACATAAAAAAATTGCAGCAATCTATTTTATTCTCTAGGGTCTCTGCTAAAAAAAATAAATAAAATGTTTGGGGGTTTAAAGTAATTTTTGAGCAAAAAATACTGATTTAAACCTGTAATCAAAAAGTACCAGAAAAGGCTTGATTGGCGAGTAGTGTTGCTCTCAGTGTTAACTTCGTCAACTATAACTGACTAAAACATTTTAGTCGACTAACTTAATACCATTTTAGTCTACTAAAATACGACTAAATCTAAAACAATTGAGATGACTAAATTGCGACTAAAACTAAAATGCCATTTTAGTCAAAAGACTAAAATGGGACTAAAATTAAAATGCCATTTTAGTCAAAAGGCTAAGACTAAAACAAAATTGAAATTTGATGTCAAAATTAACACTGGTCTGTTCATACCTCAATACCATAAATAATAACATTAGATTTTTCACTCCAGCTGTATATAATGAGTTTGAAAATTGTAGAGAAATGCTTAAATAATGCATTACAATTTAAATTACACCCATTGGGTTTTAGTTGACTAAAATTATTTTAGTAGACTAAAATGTACTGGAGAATTTAGTCGACTAAAATGCAGGACATTTTAGTAGACTAAAGTGTCCTGGAGAGTTAGTCAACTAAATACGACTAAAACTAAAACAATTGCAGAAGACTAAAATGGGACTAAAACTAAAATGCCATTTTGGTCCTAAGACTAAGACTAAAACTAAATCGAAATTTGCTGCCAAAATGAACACTGGTTGCTCTATGCTGCTGTCCTGTAGCTTCGTTGAGTGTCACCAGTGTTTGAACTTTGTAGTCACCATTGGTTGAGAAATCACTCCTCCCAGCACTGTTTGCAAGCCAACTTGGATGTTGCTAGACCCAAAGCAATGAGCAGGAGACCTGGAGGACATGCCTTTGGTGTCGGGCTCCAGTGCATTGTACTAATATGAAATGTAAACATTTTATATATGAAATTATTTTCAGACAATTTTTAAGAATGATTTAATTGGTATAATTTATTCTAACATATGCATTTCTCATACTTAGAACTATCATTACTGTGTCTCAGACTGATCTCATATGAAGAATAGTATTTTGCTAATAGTATATATGATTATGACATTTTTATTACACACTGACCACCCAGTATGTTTTTTTGGATCATGTTTTGAAAAGATCATTTTCATACATCTTAAAGCGGAGTTCCACCCTAAAGTGGAACTTCCGCTGGTTGGATTCCTCCCCCCCTCAGGTGTCACATTTGGCACCTTTCGGGGGGGAGGGGGAAGAGGACACCTGTCTTTAGACAGGTGTCCTTTTCCACACTTCCGGGAGTTCTGGCCGGCGGACGCGGCCGCTGACGTCAGAAGCCGGCTCCCTCCTCCCTGCTCGCTCTGCTACTGGCCGCCTGGCCAGTAGCAGAGCGTGGCAGAGCTCGCGCATGCGCGGTAAGGTGCCCGGCGTGAAGCTGTACTGCTTACACGTCCGGGTTCCCTTACCCGCGATGGAAGCGGCTGCACCCGTCCCCCGATCCGAAGATCGGCGGCGGGTGCCGACATCGCTGGAGTCCAGGACAGGTAAGTGTCCTAATATTAAAAGTCAGCAGCTACTGTATGTGTAGCTGCTGACTTTTAATTTTTTTTTTTAGCCCGGACCTCCGCTTTAAGTTGGCAATTTAAAGATCAACTCAGCCAGTAAGGCACCATTTGCCTTTATATTATTCTGCATATATAGTTAAAATAAAACTAAAATGCAAAAAGTGCATATTGTAAATATGGACTTGCTTGAATTATATTGAGGTTTGAAATTGACAGAACAAAATATTGCCTGAGAAAACATACATTAATTAGGAATTTGTAGTTGGAATGTAAATCCCCAGGATTTTACATGTGAGTGAACAGCAACAATTAAAGCTAAAATCTGTAATACATGCAACCTAGAAGATATTTTATGCAGCTAAATAACTGGAGACGCATAAAAAAAACAGACGTCTCGTCAACCTTCTGAATTGTCTAGCGCCAGGAAGTTGTAACGGTGCTGATTCATTAAAAGGACAAAACTGGGAGATGCGTGTCATGTAAAAATAACAGGAATTTATGCTGGAATATAAGCTGAAAAAAAGTGTGCCATATAATTAGCAGTGTGGTTATAGCGATGGGTGAGCATGCATGACAGTCTGGCTAAATCCTCTAGTAAAACAAAACTGTTAGCTTTTCCTGGGTCTAGGTATACAGTATGTATAATGTAAGCTGGCCATAGATATTCAAGGGATGTCTATTCTTCAACATTGTTACTTTTTTCCTACAAGCCTAGACTTCAGAAGATTATGTATGTCTGTGGGCTGGGCAAAACCCATAAACTCTGGTCTTATCTCAGGGTAACAGTAAAGAATGACTGGAAATAAATAGCCAGGCCAATTAAAATTTTTGGTAGACAGAAAAAACTGCGCTCTAAATTGATAAAAGTAAATACCGATGAAGATAAAAATATTAGTTAATTATGCAGCTGCAACCACAACCATTTGACACGAATGGTAAAATGACTCATATGCTAACAGGCTGCGCTACCTCTCATGCATTGACACAAGAGAATTAAATAATAAAAAGATTTTGAGAGCTACTGTTTGATCTGTTTATGGATATTTATCCTATGGACCTTTTTATTATTTAAAGTGGTAGTAAACCCTCCTATCCTTTTCAGCCAAGGAAGCTGCCATCTTGGCCTCTGTTTAATCTACAACTGCCATGATGCTGCACATGTGATCAGCTATGACATCAGCCATTGGATGGTTTGACAGTTTGGTTTAGAACACAACCAATGGGAGTGTTACATTTCCGGCATGGGCCGGAAATGTAACTGGTTTTTAAACTGTTAAACGGATGGGTTTACTACCACTTTAATTCTCTAATGTCAATGCATGAGAGGTAGCGCAGCCTGTTAGCAATTTACATTTTTAATGAAAGTTGTCCACCACAAATGTCTATGGAATTTGCAAGATACCAGTAAGGTGCCTAAACACCAGACAAACATTTATATCTGTAGGCCCTGCTGTTGGGTTGGATGAGCCTGTTCAGAGGAAGAATTAATTGGCTGCCTATTGTTCCTGTGTTTCCTTCTGACATACCAGCACCTGCTGTGTTGTGCCTCTTCTCTCTCTCTATAGGCACACATGCTGCCATTGTGCTATGTGCTGGGTGTCCAGTGTGCCCCTGTGCCTTTAAGGAGGGGTGGTCTCCCTCCAGGCTCACCTGCCCTCTGCCTATCCCTCTGTCTATCCATTATAATGCAGGTGCTTCTACTGTGGAGGCTCTCAAAATTTAGAGTTAGGACTGCAGATAATACTGGGGTGCTGTGAAGCGGCTCTGCAGCTTACGCATGCATTCGCAAATGTGTTCAAACTAAACCCCTGTTTTTAACTGTTAGACAGGATAATTTGGTTGGTTGCAGACTGGACGGTAAGTTGAGCTGGGAATGTCCTTGGGTTTTGTTTTACAATTTAAATTTTTAATGAGTTATCCACCACAAAGGTCTATGGAAATTTCAAAAATCAATTGGTTGGAATGGATATTTGAACTTGTCTACTAGACTAGATTGTGTGTACAACATTTGGCCAGTAGGTCGTGTCTGTACAGCCAGCCACAATCTAGTGTTTTTGGGCTTAGACATTAAAAAAAATGTCATCATGAGGCAATAGTTATTGAATGCAATTGGGTAAATGCACCCTGATATATAGTCTATGATTGGCTAATATTAGGTGTTTGATAGCTGATGCAGAAAGATGCATTGCTACTTCAAAAACAAAGAAAATGTGTTTGATCTCCCATTACTCCTTATAGACAGTTTCTTGATCCAGTATGCCAGGCATAGGGACATAGGTGTGCTCAGCCTATTGCATTAGGGTGTGCACCCCAAAGCTTAAACACACATTAACAGTATATTTATATACCTACATACACACTCTTATAGCAGAGCCGGTTCAGTGAAAGAGAAGTACGCTAGCTCTTCAATAATGGTGGAACTGGTCAGAGGGAGATATTTCGCATCTCTCCACCAGCACACAAAGCAGTAATGCTAATGTGCACAGAGTGATTAGGGTGTGCCCAGGTGCACCTGGCACACCCCCTGCACACACCTATGCATAGGGAGCTGCACATCTAGCCAAATGATGATGGATAAGGCTTAAACCTGAAAGTTAATTTGTCTATAGTTTGCCTTTTCTGGTTCCTCCTTTCCCCCTCATCAATATGCTAAAGAAATTGAAAAAAAATAGTACACACCCTATTTTAAACCCAGCAACATCATCATTGGATCTCTGAGCGTCTCTATGCAATTGTTTGGTGGGAGGGAACAAGGATACTGAAAACAACACACCACCCTGTTTCAATATTCCTCCTAGGATCCTTTAACCTTGACACAGGCAGCGGGCTGACTCTTGTGTTGTGGGAAAAACAAAAAGTCTTGATGGCTGGATGTAAGTCTGTAGGAGTGGGCATACCTAGTCAGGCTTTATTTGCATGCAGACTAATCTAGGTAATGTCCACATATGATGCTGGGCCTCCATTATTGAAATAACTGAATTCTAATGAATAAACAGTGTGGGCATATGACAGTAATAACTAAATAATTCCATATGTCCTTCTGCCAGGAAATTAGGCAGGCTGTATCTGACTAATGCACACGGTGTAAAGCTCAGAGTGTGCAGTGAAATCAGACGAAGCAATTTCTGTACAGGTGATGGACCTGTACAACTGTGCAAGGCTGAAGCCAAGGCTGTAGTTCAGCTTTAAGCTAAGGGCTAAAGGACCTGAACTAAACCATATCTTATATCTATCTTTTCTAATTTACTCTCTTTCTACATGAAAAATGCATTCAGAAAACACTCATCACATACATAGGATCTACATTGACTTAAAGTGGAACTTCACCCAAAAGGGGAAGTTCCACTCTTCCTCCTCCTCCTCCTCCCTTCCTCCTCTTTCACATTTGGCACATTATTTTTTTGTGGGGGAGCCGATACTTGGCTTTGACAGGTACCCACTCTTACTTTCGATCAGATTGCTGCTGGACAATGTTTGACTGCATGCATGGAAGAAAATAAGTGATTATTGAGATTCTTTTTTTGTACTATAATACCACAGATAATAATCTTTACTTTTTAAATATCTGTGTAAGTATGAGTAGTGTGAAAGTGCTTATGTCAATGCTTTATAATTTACATAATTAATTTAAGTGATCTATTTATGAAAACATAATGCATACAGGATCTTTGTTATCCTTGGTTGGTTTCTTTTACTTTCAAACACGGATGCATTGATGGATCGTGCCACATGTACATTATGTTATTGCCTTTTGTGCCATTTTCCATGGAGTTCAAAAATATTATTGTGCTGATTTTCTCTTCCAATAATTTTGTAGCCTTTTGGCATTAACTGTGAGTTTCTTTGTAGAACTCACCAAGTGGCAACCCCATCCACCGACCTGTAGTGGTTACAGAACCAAATTTTGCGTTTCCTTTTGACGCCCTCTGGACCATAGACTTTCAGGGCATATGCTTTATAGGGCACAAGGGGTCGGTGGCTTGGGTGTTCCAGACTTCCAAAAATATTTTCATGTGGCCCAGATCATGCAGCTATCTCAAATATATACTAAATCTAACTGGGTGACGTTGGAGGCTCTGGCCTGCACAGCCTATCTTCCTCTTGATGTGGATCCAAGTTAGACATTATCCCACTTGTTGCATCTGTGGGACACGCTGTGTAAATCAGTGTCACTTCAGCCCCCTCCATGCTACCTATTTTTAATAACCTGACTTTTCCAACCGGCCTACAACGACCCAGGAGTTCCAATGGTGGGTTACACTTGTACACAGTGGGGTCATTTGGTCTGGAAGGTAAGTCATCCAAAAGTATCACTTCACCTGGAGCATATCCACATAAACGTAGCCAGAAAAAACTTTCAGATAGTGGTTTTGATGAGAAATTAACCTCAAATTCCAAAGCTGCAAGAAAGGAACAATATCAAACTAGTAAATGATCTACAAATTGCAACTCATTGCATTTATTTCACATTTGGGGACATTCAGGGCCACCCTAAAAAGAAAATTCAACCTATAAACCATTTCTACTTGAAATAACTTTGTCTTGACTTATCAGATGGAGCATACCAATAGCAAAGACAAAGCCATTGTTATTGACTTTGGAAATGTGAGGTGTCATTACTGCAGACACTACATCCAGCCTACAAATACAAGCCTTCCCTGGCATTCCAGCCATGAGTCAACAATCTGCTGTTTACTATGTAAAGCAAACACTTCATGGGACCTCTTGGTGGTTTTTATTGGGGTAAATGTTCCTTTCCTGTGCATGACTTGTAGAAAGAAGTTAAACTTCTTTAGTGACACATTGATCATTGTAAAACAGTTCATGAACAAAGCCCATTAATCATCTGCACATAAGTAAGATCTAGTACAATGGGCTATCTCTGTTTACACATATCTTAGGAATCATTTTTATGTCAACCATGCAGTTTGCTTACTGAGACCAAGTGACTTGTCAATTTATTGAGTGCTGAGAAGATGCCACTTTTGGATCACTCAGAAAGGTGTGTAGAAAAGTGTTAAAAACAAATATAGTCATAAAAAAACACATGCTCAATTATTACATTATAGATTATGGTACATTTTGGACTTTTGACATTAAAGCATTATTAAACCCAAAAAATGTAATATATCGCAGCTTTCCAATCATTAGATGTAGTGGCTGCATTTGTTTTCTTTTTTTTTTAGCTTTTCCCCCTCTGTTTTACCCCGGTGATCTGGCCAGTAACATACCTCCTGCATTAGATTGCCTCCACTCTTAATGAAGGGGCACCCGAAGGACTGTAAGACCACGAGAAACAAAATTCTCTGGTCTGATGAAACAAAGATTGAACTCTTTGGCCTGAATGGCAAGCATCATGTCCGGAGGAAATCAGGCACCACTCATGACCTGGCCAATACCATCACTACAGTGAAGCATGGTGGTGGCAGCATCATGCTGTGGGGATGTTTTTCAGCGGCAGGAACTGAAAGACTAGTCCAGGATTGAGGGAAAGATTAATGCAGCAATGTACAGAGACATCCTTGATGAAAATCTACTCCAGAGCACTCTGGACCTCAGACTGGGGAGAAGGTTCATCTTCCAACAGGACAACGACCCTAAGCACACAGCCAAGATAACAAAGGCGTGGCTATGGGACAACTCTGTGAATGTGGTCCAGCCGGAACCCAGACTTGAACCCGATTGAACAGATCTGAAAATCGCCGTGCACCGACACTCCCCATCCAACCTGATGGAGTTTGAGAGGTCCCGCATTATTTTTAATAAATTTGAAAAGATTTCAAACCATTGTCATTATGGGGTATTGTTTGTAGAATTTTGAGGAAAATTATGAATTTAATTAATTTTGGAATTTGGCTGTAACATAACAAAATGTGGAAAAAGTGGAGCGCTGTGAATACTTTCTGGATGCACTGTAGTGAATGCAGGGTCCTCTATTTTGTAACACTTTAAATATGATAGCTAATTGAAGCCAAACTCCAGCTAGAACTCTAAAAAGCCGTTACAGCAAACAGTTTTTCTCCTTTTGGGATAAAGGTTTTACATTTATACAAGGTTGGGAATAAAAGCTGATCATTTTTAGCCCCCTGCCACTGTTAAATGGTTTGTCTCATCCCTTTAACTGCAAGAGAGCTTACTCTGTTGAAAAACAACAGACTTACTACCTGGATGACTAAATGAAAATAGAAGGAAAAAAGCCTAAAAGGGAAATGAATGCCTTGTACACACGGTGCAACGGTTGTACAACTGCTAGGGTTGCCGCATCACCCCTTTAATCCAGGACATATATCAATTGCACAGGTTCTGTGGCTGACTAAAGTGATAATTAAACTCACTTAGTGCCTTATCTGCATTAAATTAGCCTCAGAACCTGCGTAATTAATATGTCCTGGATTAAAGGGATGATGTGGCAACCCTAACAACCGCACGTTCAACTTTTGCCCAAAATCTGCTGTTGGCGGTTGTGTCAAGTCAAGTAATTGTACAACAAAGCCGAACGTAGTGACGTGTTACGAGCGTATAACGAGGAAGTTCAGGTGAATGTGATTTGTGAATTAGGAACACATGCTACATAAACGGACACTTCCTGGATTCCGAGCATGCGTGTTTGCACTTTCAACTTTTTGTTGGCCAACTTCTGTACACACGAGTCAACAGTCGTACAACGGCTCGTTGGCCAACAAAAATTTTCCAGTTTGCTCAGCCAACTTCTGTTGTACAACTGGTGAATGTTGGCTGTTGTAATGGCGCGTACTAACGGTCGGATTATCGTACAACAAGCTGTTGTACGACCGTTGTTGTAGAACAGTTGCACCGTGTGTATGGGCCATTGTGCAACCATCACATCTAAGAATTAGTAAGTTTTTCTAAAAGCACGTTTACTATGTACATGCATTTAATATCTTTAATAATGCCAATGTTTTCATGTACACGATTTATAAAGGTTTGGATTGCTATTCCTATAATAAAACACGTTTATCTTCTGGGGGGAATTTTTCCCCCTGATCCCTCTCTCCCAGCCATGCCAGATAGTGGGACTTCATATTCCATCAGCACCTGTACGCACATTTAAATGATTTCATTATTTATTTATTTTTTGTTTGTTGAGTGGGATTTTATTTTTGGTTTAATACAGAATACAACCCTTCCTCAACTGTCAGAGCCATTCCCCCTAATTCCTTTTTGTGAAGAATTAGTGGACAAATACAAAAAGTATTTGTAAGACAGGTCAGAGGACAGGCAGGAGAGAGGACATCTAAAAAACGCAGCAGTTGATCTGTATCAAGACCATGTACTGAGACTTCATTCATACACTTTGTATTAACGCTGACGTATGTGGACAAATGGTATTGAATCAATACGCCCAGTAACAGACTGTGATTGTTATTGATATGTATGTTATTGTTTATTCTAGTGTTCGACTGCGACAAAATTTCCTGAAGAATCGGGTTATATTCAAAAGTCATAGCAAGTCACTCATCCCCCACTGTTGTGGGGTTGGGGAGAATAACACTAAGAAGAGCGTTTCTTTGCTTTTTTTGTACTTATATTATTATTTTTGCGAAATATGTGTCTTTGAGATTTTACTTTCTATAATAAACATTTCTGATACTTTTTTACTATACATTGGTACTGTCACAGTCCTTTCCAATTTAGTTGTTAGGGTTTTTTTGTGCAATTCATTTTTCAGGATGAGGTACCGGACACCTGTCCAAATATTGAGGGCTCTCTCATGAGATCTCCCTCTCATTGTTTCTTATTATGACTAGAGTTGAGCGAACCCGAATTGTAAAGTTCGGGTCCGTACCTACAAGCCATCACAGCCATGCCTACTAATGGCATGGCTGTAATTGGCCAGTGCATCATGTGACCCAGCCTCTATATGAGGCTGGAGTCACAGTGCTGCATGTCACATGCTCTCGGGTTAGTGTAGGGAGAGGATGCTGCCGGCACTGTGAGGGACAGATTGTGAGGGACAGATTGCAGATCTAATAACTAGGTAGAGATTACTACTACAGACAACAACATACAATAAAAAGATTCCCCCGTAGGGATAGTTACCTGACTTGAAGGTTTGATTGAGTGTGGGATCACAGTCAACCAAAATAGCCACTCACCCTAGTAGCCAGGGTGGGGTCCCTAGGGCCAAAACTCACAATGCTAACAACTTGTGCTAAGAACCCCAAGAAGCCCATAAAGGGGACACACTGGGCATATACTAAATAAGGATATATTTATTGATTACAAAAAGTAAAATGGCATACAAAAATGTGATATCAAAAATTTGCACCATATACTGTGAACACAGAATATTAAAATTGGCAACGTTGTCAATGAAACAAATAAGGGAACAAACCAGCCGGCTGTCAAGCAATTCTTCCACCACACAATACGCGATTAAGATACAATAAGAGATTACTACTACTGCTGCTGTGAGGGACAGACTGCAGTGATAATAACTAGGTAGAGATTACTACTACTGCTTTGAGGGACAGATTGCACATCTAATAACATCTCACCCTGCATTACAGAACGATCTGATTACAGAACAATCTCTCATCCTGCATTACAGAACAATCTGATACTGGACTAGGTAAAAATTACTACTGCTTTAAGGGACAGATTGCAGATCTAATAACATCTCCCATTTTTCTTCCTTTTGCAGCCCTCTAGCACTTTCCAGGACTTTTTTACAGCCATTTTTGTGCCGAAAAGTTTGGGTCCCCATTGACTTCAATGGGGTTCGGGGTCCGGGGTCAAGTTCGGGTAACGTTCGGTACCGAACCCGAACATTTCCGCGATGTTCGGCCGAACCCGCCAAACCCGAACATCCAGGTGTTCGCTCAACTCTAATTATGACATCTAAAATATATCTACTATCGATCTACTTTTATGTAAGAATTATATTGTGCTTCATTTCACATGGAATAGGGTCTGTGTCATGGAGCCAGTGAGCCTGGATTGTTTAAAATCTTTACTTCACTCTACACTACAAGTGAATTTCACTGATTTCTCAGTGGTATTAACTAAAATTCCATTCTAAGCCTAACTAGTTTTGAAAATGCCCCCTCCTCCTAACAATTATTATGACTAACCTGTGTAAGAAAGATGTATATGCTTACCTATTTTCAGCCCGCTCCGATCTGGACATGTGATCTGGCTCCCCTATGGCAGTCAGTGGTGGCTGCAGGGATAGGAGCGCCAACAATGGATGGCCCATAGGAGCCTATTGGCATCTGACACAGGGGATCACTGGGCTGGAGTGGCCTGCAAATAGCTAAGTGTATACATCTTTCTTACACAGGTTAGTCAGCACAGGTGTTAGGAAGGGGTACAGAGCATTTTTAGGACTAGTTATGATTTGCCTGGAATTCTACTTTAACACAGGGACTTAAAGTGATCGGAGATCCAAAATTTTAAGTTGCCACCAGAACAGGAATAGAGGGTAAATCTTCCAATGGCATTTCCTTCACTTTGGAGAGACAGAACAGGAAGTTAAGGCAAATCTCCCCAGTGAAAATGCAAAAAAGAAAACACAAACCTAACAGGAATTTAAATCATTTCCTCTCTGTCCAAAAAGAAAAAAAATGACAGATGTAGTATTGGAGAAGATCTGCTTTTTCTGCAATGCATTTTCACACGTAATGCTTACCCTGGAAAGAAACTGCTGATGTATGAGTCTCCTCGTGACAACGACCCTCTGGCAATGCCATACTCTCTGACACGCGAAGGTTGAAGAAGGAGAATTTTAATTGGGAAATACTCACAACAAGGCAACAATAACAGAAGGGCCACAGTGATAAATAATAACAGATAAACAAATTTGTACAACACCATATGCAATGAATCCTGAATCTAAGGGTGGGTTCCTAAAAAACAGAGTGGTACAGAAAGCTAAAAGGTCCTTAAGTCTCTCCAAAACCCTCCCACTGGCCAGTGTGGTAGTAACCAATTGGATCTTTGTTGGAGTGCTCAGGTGTTGTTGTATGCCACAGTATAGGACGTTTATTTCCAAAATATGTCCTAGGTTAAGGTGACATTGTCCCTTTAAGAGGTGGGTAAGGAAGTTGTGGCCAGCGGCCTTATCACCACTGAGGGGTCTGTTACATTGTTAGTAAACCCAGTCACCCAAATTGTGACAATCAATATAGCTTTTTAAACCATTCTATCTGATTAATTATACCCCTTGGGTTTTCTTACAGTGGTTGGAAAGGCTTGGAAAGTGGTTTCGTGCATAGAATACCTTCATGTATTCTATGCATTAAAGTGAAAAACCTTCAGTGCGCAGCTCCCCCCTCTATACTTACCTAAGCCCGATCTCAATCCAGCGATGTGCACGAGACCCGAGGTGCTCTCGAGTTTATCCCTCCTGATTGGTTGTGATGCAGGAGCCATTGGTGGGATCGGGGGGCAGGGCTGAGCCATGCTCTCTTTGTCTTAGGGATGCAGAGAGCCAGCTCAGGAGCTTCCTTGAAGGGGTTTGCTATGGGGGCACTCGGCAAGGGAGGAACGGGGCTGCTCTGTGCAAAACCACTGCACAAAGCAGGTAAGTATGACTTGTTTTTTTAAAATACATTCTTTTCATTCACAATCACGTTTTTGCAGCTTTTTTGGTTTCCATGCTTCCTGACTAAACCCGGCGTCATGTTTTCTGTTGTGTTTTGCGTCTGTTCTGTATTTTACTTCCAATCTTTTCTGTCACTAATGGCTGAAATCTCATGCATGCGCATTGAGTATTTCAGGAAGTTGAGAATGGGGATTGCAATGCAATGCCGCTGAGAGTGAATGATGCAGCCACGGCATCTTAGGGAAAGGAATGACGGCACATAGAGCATGCTGTAATTCGCACATGCGCCAGTCACGTCATTAAAGTGAAGATCACTCATTTACTACAAAATGGAAAAGGTTAGGCATATTGTAAAAACAGAACCATGTACATTGTTTAGAAATTATTTTAATGGAATAACGTCAAACTATATAGTTTACTACCACTTCAAGCCTTCTCCTGCTCTTTTGTGTCTGGAACAAGTGGCATTGCCCGGGATTCTTCATGCTGTAGTGGTGATCTTTACAACAATAAGGTTTTCTAGAGCAGCAAATCTGTGGTTTATATAAACTTTGACTTAGACTTTGGGGTCCATTTTAAAAAAAAAATTGCTTTGCAAATTTTTCATGTCATTCAGGAATTTCTGTTTGACAGCTGAATGTGCAGTGCGGGGATGAGTCACTGTGGAGGCCAATGCTGGCTCCCTAACAGAAAGAAGGAAGCTGTCACATTTAGCAGTGGTAATAATACAACTGCTAAATGTTTCCCTTCTCACTGCAGCTGGAGGTTTGCTCAGCCGAACACCCATTAATTTGACCATTTGTAAAAGATTCTCCATAGACTGTACACAGTGCAGAAGACTCACTATTTCCCTTGCTGGCCGAATGTTCTATAGGCTATAGGGTTAGGATATTTTTTGTATTGGTGAATGTTAAAGCGGAGTTCCACCCAAAAGTGGAACTTCCACTTTAAGGGAAGGTGACCCCCTGACATGCCACAATTGGCATGTCATTTTTTTGGGGGGGACCAGGGACCCTGTTTTCACATCTTCTGGGACATCTCACAGGTCCCAGAAGGTACGCCGGCCATTCACAAGGCACAACTTATTTGTTACCATTGTGCAGATATTGAGACATTCGCAAAGTGAATTTCCTTTAAATAGACCTCTTTGTGATCCTGCCATGAAGGTCTATGCTCAGGCACTTCCTGTTATAGAGTGACAACACTCTGGGATTGATTTACTAAAGGCAAAAAGACTGTGCACTTTTCTAAGTGCAGTTGCACTCTGCAAGCGCAGTTGCTTCAGGGCATAGTAAGTGAGGTGATGCTTCACTTTTCAAAGAATACCCAATCATGTGCATTACGTGCAAGGACAATAAAAGAAAAACAATTTTGCTTGCACATGATTGAATGGTGATAGTCAGCAGAGATTACTCTCATTTAGTAAGCTCTAGATCAACTGCTCTTGCAGAGTGCAACTGCACTTTGCAAAGTGCACAGTCTATTTGCCTTTAGTAAATCCAGGGGGGGCCTGTCCATTAAGGGGCGCCGCCTGCTCTCTCTTAGCCACCCCCTCTATGCTAATGGATAGATTAATGCATTGCATGAATCTATCCATGGCCGTCGCCACCACCCCCTATTCATGCGGCTGGCCCCTTCAGGACACCAGCCGCATGAATTACAGAAATGTCAGTGTTCTTTGAAGCACCTGATTAGAGCCACAGGCTCTAACAGGCTTCAAAATAGAGTGGCTCATGGCGCATGGCACCGTGAGGCCACTGACATGTGTTACAAAAGCAAATGAATATTTGCTTTTCTAACACTGAATCGCCTCTTGGCCAATCGGAAGGCGCGGGTATGTTACCCGTTTCCAGATTGGCTGAATGGTCAGGCGATCCTATTGGACGCCTAGCAGGAAGAAAGAAGAGACGCATGGAGGACACAGGAGCTGTCGGGTGACCCGCGGGCGGGCAGGATACTGGCTGCATTTGATGGCACACTGGCTGCATTTCATAGCAAACTGGCTGCATTTGATGGGCACACTGGCTGCATTTGATGAGCACACTGGCTCCATTTGATGGCACACTGGCTGCATTCCATGGGCACACTAGCTGCATTTGATTGGTACAGTGGCTGCAATTGATGGCACAGTGAGGAAGCAATTAATGTTATTTCTCAGTATTTTTCAGTTTATTTGCGCCCCCCCCCCCCCAAAAAAATTGAGCACCAGCCGCCACTGAGTAAATCAACTCCTCTTGTGTTTCTCTGGTATTACCCTGTCACATAGGCTTTAGATGGACACATTCAACACACATTACTTCACCATTGACCACTGTTGTCACCATTAGGATACCTTTCTTAAGACATGCCATTCAGCCATCGCTGGAATTACTCTGGAATTACGGCCATAGAAAACTTGTTTACTTTAGGGGTTCATGCTTGGGCATCCAGAAGTGAACAATTAGGTAATGTGTGGCATTCTATGACAAATTGGGAGTTTGGCAAAATCGCGCTAGACCCGCCACAGTCCAGCTCTGCTCCTTCCTTTATGACACCCACTTAACAGGCAATGCAGTTCAGGGCTAGGGGAAGTCCCCTCTTGGCTGGGTTATGTGATCATATCTGAGGATAAGATAAAGTCATCCTTCCTCGCTCTGACCAGGCAGGTGGTAGAAGCGGTGCTTACAAGTGCTTTAGCAATAGCTGCTGTGCCGCAGATGCTCAGAGGGGTTGGATCCTCTTATCTAGTCCCCAGCTGGAGTGTATGCATGCAAACAAGGAGTGGCTGCAATAAGGCTGTATAAAATCATCAAAAAATATATTAAATAAAGCAACAGGCAATTGTCTATGTCAATTGTCTATGTTTCTGCTGCCCTCTGCTGTCTGGTAAATAGCTTTTGCTTTTTAATTACCACAGAATTAGTTGGTAACAGACAGGCGATTCCTGTCTGTGCATGCTGTGTCAGAATTCTCAATTGGAGGACTGTGGTGTTATATAAAGGGGAGTTTCCAGGAAGAAGACATGGAACTGAGCCACATTACTTTATACATACAGGAGCTGCTGCAATTAACTCAGACCAGAAGCAGAAACTAGGCAAGTATTTAGCAAACTAAAGGACATTAGGATCTGTTTCACCTGCTATAAGGTTTATAATTCTTTTTAGCAGGTCCTATGATTTACACACCTCTGCTACACCATGCAGGCAGGTGACTTGCAGCTTAGAGTCTCCTCTACTGCTTTCCTGCTCACTAGACAATAATTGCATTATCAGCTCTGTCCAAAGATCAGGAAGCTTTTCAAGGAAATAAAGGAGTCATTTTATTGTCTGTTGTAGCATGTGTCCCGTTTCTTCCACGGTCTTGTCAAGCTGGCCTTCATGAGTACACAGGCTCTCCTGAGGGAGGGAGCCTGTCAGTCCCTGCAAGGGATTTCTCCCCCCCCCCTCCTTCTCCTCACTGACACTGACTTTAGTTGATGTGAGCGGGGCTCACACGTCCACGGCCATCCGGCTTGTTCTCTCCCCTGCATCCTCATTGGCAGGAGGAGAGGGAGTCAAGTACAGGAGCCAGTCAGGAGGACTTTAACAAGCAGCAGCAGCAGCTGCAAAGGATCCAAGGATATGTAGTCTCCATACAAAATGGCCCCATAATCTCATTTAGGGGCAGAACTACAAAGCCCATTATGGGAAAAAAGGAACCAAAAACTCCATCTTGCTTATCTGAGGGGATTCAGTAACCACAAGGCAGGAGAAGAGACTGGACCCAAGGGAGTGGTGCTGCCTCCCAGGTCAGTCCACCACATCATTTCAGGCATCCACAGCCAGTTCGGACATCAAGCCTGAGAGAGGGGGATCCCAGGTGCATATCCAGGCGCACCTGCACTGACGGTGTGAGGCTTTCCAGTGTGAGGTGACCAGTCGGGTCACCAGAAGAGCCTGCCAGTCCCAGGACGTTTGTTTGGGCCTTGACCGCAAGATTGGTGAGAGGGCACTTGCCCATTTGCAGGAAACAAGGACACTGCACACAGACAGAGGTACTTCACTTCTGCCCACACCCCGGAACCTGGGTCTCATTGATGCCCTGTTAGACAGCCACAGTGTCTGTCTGTTCAGTTGATTTACTTGATATATATTGTTATTGCTTGTTACTTTTCCACAGAAGCTTCACAGTAAAGACAATTCTGTGTTTTAAAATAACATGTGTGTTTTCATTGGTTCGTGCACTCACACTATTGCCAGGTGTGCCAGAGGGGCTGAGACTGTTCTTAGGGTTGAGAGGCAGAGTACGGAACCAAACATATGTAAGTGGCTCCTATGGGGGTAGCGCTACACTGTTAAGTATGGCAGATGTGTGTACCTCAACAGTGACTGAACAGACTTACAAATCCATACTGTTACGCACAGTTTCTGCCTGTCTATCTAAAAGCCATATTATCCTTTGTTAACAATTGTTGTATTATCAAAAATGACAGATATTTCACATCTGTAGGTAGCCTACTGGCAAGGATGGCTGTCAGAGTGATTCATGCCTCCTACTGTAGCCATGACAGTTACATTGTAAATATACATTGGGACATAAAGTATAGACACAGTTGAGTGCATTTAATGTATGCTGGGTACGCTCATACTTTCCATTCCTCAAATCTCACCTTACCTATCCTTTCCAGTTTCCTGCAGCTGTCATTTCCTTAATGTGCCTAACAACAGACTTATAACCAAAAAAAAATCCACCGAGGTTTTCATTTCTTTTATCCCGGGCAAAGCTGAAACAAAGTCACTTTCTCTGTCACCTGTGCACCCAAGCATGCAGTCTCAGCCTGAGATGAGTTCCGGAGATATTTAAGCTTGATCCCAGCTCAGAATCTGCTAGACATTCTATAGCTGTCAGCCTTTGGATTCAGGTGTGAGATATCAATTAACACAAAATGCTAGAATGTCACTGGACATATAAATTGCCCTTTAAACATAGCAACTGTGGGAAAAATGACTAAGCCTTTATCTGAAGCCATGACTGAAACCATGAGTGTCAATTTGTTTTTATTAATGCACACATTTAGATATAATGTCCGGATTCGGGTCCGGGGTTCTGGTAATTTTACCAAAAGTTCTGAAAATTACTGTAAAAAAGTCCAGGAAAGTCCTAGAGGTCTGCAAAAGGAAGGAAATGGGGGTAAGGGTGGGACAAGTGCCCTACAAAGAAATGGGGACAGGGAAATAACTAAAAGCATTTTTAAAAAAATAAAAACATAAAAAAATCAAAAATTCTAAAATCATCTAAAAACTCTATGTGAAACTATAGCAGAGCGAAACCATATCCCTGTTCTTCTCTCTGATGTAGTTTCACACACAGTTTCCAGATGTTTGCAGAACAGTTTGTCAAGGAGTTTAGTTAAAGTGTCACACACAGTTTCCAGATGTTTGCAGAACAGTGATATGGGTTCGCCCAGGTTTTTGTTAAAGTGTCACACACAGTTTCCAGGTGTTTGCAGAACAGTTTGTCAAGGATTTTAGTTAAAGTGTCACACACAGTTTCCAGATGTTTGCAGAACAGTAGTTCAGTTTGTCCCGGTTTTATTTAAAGTGACACACGCAGTTTCCAGATGTTTGCAGAACAGTAGTTCAGTTAGTCCCGGTTTTAGTTAAAGTGACACACAGTTTCCAGATGTTTGCAGAACAGTAGTTCAGTTAGTCCCGGTTTTAGTTAAAGTGACACACAGTTTCCA
>BLSH010543622.1:27930-70647 GCA_018402905.1 Glandirana rugosa
GTGGAATCGTATATTAGGGGGACGAGACGTATCGTGTAGTCAAGCATTGTTCGGCATGTTTGAGGTGTCTCCCCACCCACGACGTAGACAGTCACTTGAGTCTCTTTTCCTAAAATGTCATTCAATATTATTTTAGGGAAAATGAGAATGCAAGTGACTGTCTGCGTCGAGAAGAATACTGTGTACCCCTACAGGGTTTCGACACGGTTAGTTCTCCCCACCCGTTTGATATTGTTGTCATTGGTTGTTTTTTCGGGAGAATCCGCCGCGGTGGGCGCGGATTTGACGGCGAACATTATGAAATACCGGTTTCCGTCGTAGGCTTCTACGACTCTGTAGTTAGAATATTTTGAATCATTTGCATTCTCCCCACCCTAAAGTATTACAAGCGGCAGTTTAGGCGCGGGTGGCGCCGCCTAAGAGGGCTTTTTTGTTGGTTACTGTTGTTATAGTTTGCCCACCCCTCTTGATTGGCACAGCTTTGGGACATCCCCATGTGTCATAAGAAGAGCTGCGTCTGTCAGTGAACGTAAGAGTAAAAGGGATTTTATTATAACTTACTGTAAAATCCTTTTCTCTGAGTTCACTGACAGATGCAGCACCCACCCCTCTGTGGAGTTTGTACGGCTTGTTACGAACTGATGTGCTATGCAGAGCAGGGGGATTATATGCTAAGGTGAGGACAGCCCCCTGGGAGGGGCCAACCTATGCTTTTGTTTTATTTTTGCCAAGTCTACTCCTAGTGATATGAGCATAACCCCATGTGTCATAAGAAGAGCTGCGTCTGTCAGTGAACTCAGAGAAAAGGATTTTACGGTAAGTTATAATAAAATCCCTTTTTCTCCAGCAGTATGGAACCATCAGAAGGCCAAAAAGAAAGAGGGAGGAAAGGAGAAAAAAGGAGGAAAAAACAGGGGAATATATATATCCTACTTGAACTCCTGTCTCGAAAACTAGAATCACGTGTGTCCTCTCCTGGACCGGGGCAGCCACGGCCACAATAATAGGTCCTATAAATGGGAGAGCGAATATAGGGTCATGCCTAGGGTTGCCACCTCATCCCTTTAAACCCGAACACATATTACTTGCACAGGTTCTGTGGCTGATTAAGGAGGTGATTAAACTTACTTGGTGCCTTATCTGCATTTAATTCATATGTGTTCGGCTTTAAAGGGATGAGGTGGCAACCCTAGTCATGCCTGATATAAACTACATAATAAACGTAATCCAGCCATAAGCCAGCACTTACCCTATAGTGCACCCGTGGCAGACCAAAACAAGGTGGGGGCCATCAGGGGTACAACACCCCTGTAAGTCAGTTAGCCCAAAGAAGCACCCTTCTGGGTCTCCCGAGGAAACCACACCAGCATATAGATATCTCAATGCAGGTACAACCTCCAGCCACCACTTAAATACAGCAAGTGGAATGGAAGGAGGATGCGGGTCCTCTCCCCATTGGCCAATCAAACAGCTTCAACATCTGTGTGGATTAATGCCAGCTGACTTCCACACACAAGGGAAAAAACAAACAGCAAGCAACCCAAAGAGAGCCCAGCAATCCAGAATAACCAGAGAGAAAAGAGACCAACAAAAAGTAAATGAAAAACCAACCCGGAAGGAAAAAATGTCAGAGACTGCAGAGCCAATCCTCAAACTCAAGTCTGCCTAGTCATCAGACCAGTGCAGACAAATACGGTCCTCTCCGCCTCTACACAACCAGTATACACACCTAAACAGCACAGCCCAAGTAGTTCGCTTATCATTCACAGCTAAAACGCCTCACTCCCACCACCATGATCCTGCCATAAAGGGGAGGAGGGGGAAAAAGAGGAGCCAGACAAAAGGGCCTGCATTTGGATGTGAATCACTTTAATCAAGCCCTTTTGTCAGCCTCCTCTTTTAACCATAGCAAGGACTTTAATGAGGACAAGTGTTATGTGCCCAGGGTTTCTTTAAACATTAAATACTTTATCCACATTTTAATGATTTACAGTGATACCTCGGTTCACAAACTTAATTCATGAAACGACTCTGTAACTCTAAACTGGTAACCTGTAAAAAAATTTAAAGCGTCGCCTATGGAGATTTTTAAGTACCAAAGTTTGGCACCATTCCACGTGTGTGCGCAATTTTAAAGCGTGACATGTGAGGTATCTAGTTACTCAGCGTAACATCATCTTTCACATTATACAAAAAAATTAGGCTAACTTTACTGTTTTTTTTTTAATTCATGAAACTGATTTTTTTTTTTTAAATTGCATTTGAAAAATTGCTGCGCAAATACCTTGTGACAAAAAAGTTGCAATGACCGCCATTTTATTCCCCAGGGTCTCTGCTAAAAAAAATATATATAATGTTTGGGGATTCTGAGTAATTTTCTAGCAAACAAATTATGATTTTTACATGTTGGAGAGGAGTGCTGGAATTCGCCCGGTTGTCAAGTGGTTAATCATTAACTTACTAGGCTTCTACTCCTGCTACAAAGTGTTCCATAGGAGGCATTGCCAACACAATACTTCCTGTGTTTAAAGAGGAAGTGATATGACATCACAGCCCTTCCTGTTAGTCTCAAGGCTCGGGCAGAGCTTATATAAGAAATTAATTTAATTTAATGAGTGAATTAAATTGGTAACATCACCATTTCACCCATTAATCTGCATGACCCAGCAAATATATCAGATTATTTTGCTAAAACTGGCTTTTAATTGTAAGTGTCAAACATTTGGTGAGCACAATGTCATTCAGAAAAAAACTGATTTGATGTGACAGCCCTTTCGCACTGGGGCCGCCTGAGCGTCAGCGGTAAAATGCCGCTAATTTAGCGACACTTTACCGCTGCTATTCGGGCTGCAGCGCGGCACTTTTAACCCCTAAGAAGGGGTTAAATAGGGGTTAAAAGTGCCAGAGCGCGGCGCTCCCAGAGCGGTGTACAGCCGCTTCGGAAGCGTTGCCCATTCATTTCAATGTGCAGGGGTGGTGGAGGAGCGGTGTATACATCCCTCCCGCGCCACCCCAAAAATGCTGCTTACAGGAGATATTTTCCTCTCCTGCAAGCGCACTGCCCCAGTGGGAAAGCATTCAGGCTTTCCCACTGGGGTACATTAGGAGGCAGTTTACAGGTGCTTTACAGGCGCTATTTTTTTTACCTAAATAGCGCCTGTAAAGCGCCTCAGTGTGAAAGGGGTCTTATTGTTACATTTAAGTGCAATGGGATTAGAGTGCAGTGGAAAAGGATTAGAACACCTGCCATTTTTTATTGCTGTCTGTGCTCCTTCTCCCTCTCTATTTGTTCTTTTTACCATTATCATTAAAAGTGAAAGCGAAAGTAAAAGAAAATACATTTTGGGTTGAAGTCAGAACAGTTATAGAGGGGAAACTAGTTATGGTGACACACCAGAGATTTTCTCACTTCGCAGGGATTTCCTCTCACTTCCTGTTTTGACTGTGGGGCAGGAAGTGAAGGGAAATCCTCCCAATGGGACACGGGAGGAAAAAAACAAAACAAAAAAAAAACAGGGGTTATAACCTTTTCTTACTCTAGCTAAAATGCAATACAAATTGCCTTTAGTCACAATGTAAATGATTATGTGCCAGCACTGACCAATCAGAACCACTTTTGAACCATCCCAGAAGCCCTACAGAAAGAAGGGAAAAGTGAGGATTTCAAAATCCCGGACCACTATACCAGGTACGTGGGTACTGACAGCTCATCTCCGATGGAGGTAAGTACAGTGGGGACCAGGGGGGTGGGGAGGGTATAGAGTGTTAGTTCACCTTTTTATCTTTTCTGAAAATGTGAATTTACTGTATATTTTAACCACTCACACATGCATACCTCCCAACTGTCCCGGATTTCGAGGGACTGTCCCTGATTTGTCCCTCTGCCCCTCAATGCTCTTCATTTGTCCCTCATTTTGGTCTGATGCATATTCCTATATATAAAATGCAATTTTTATCTATCAAAAAGTGTTTTACAATGCTAAACCTTTCATCCAATTTCTAAATTGCTGCATTTATACATTTAAAAAGCCAATATAAAGGAACAGAAGTGGTAAAAAAAAGCATTTCTGGGTTTAACTAATACTTTTTTTTTGTATAATTCTCCTTTAAGGGGGCATGGTAAGGGGTGTGTCCTATGCCTACATACTTTTGTGAATAGGTGTCCCTTGTTCCCATCTCAGAAAGTTGGGTGGTATGCACATGTGGATTATTTTTTCCTGGGTGTGTTGCAAATTAATCTATAAGTAATAACAAACACACTTTATAACAAATGTTACTGCAATATATTAATGTGAATGGGGCCTAAGCTATTGTGCATCCCTCTGGACATGTTGGGGCAACACTTGAGCCCCACTATAATGAAGAAGTGGACTTGCTGGTGTATTTCAGATCATTATCCTGCTGCATAACCCAAGTGCGCTTGAACTGGAGGTGACGAATTGATGGGCAGACAATCTTCTTCGGGACCCCTGTTATATGCTTTGCACACAACCCACTTAGTATGGCATTATGCTCCTATATTTGCATAAGGGGCAGAGCACATCATTTTTAACTTTTTTTTAAAGGCAAAGCTTAAACTGATTGTAAAGTCTTGTTTGGTTCCAGACCGGCTTGCTTACATTTACTGCTGCAGAGTGGCAGCGTCCCAAGAATCGCTGTCTATAAACGGTGGCTCACACATGCGCAGTCTGCAGGAGTGTGCCCGTGGCCCGATGTCCGTCGGGGAGCCGCGATTGTTTAGGAGAGGAGAAACACTGATGTAAACACAGCGGTTCCCATCGCTGTCAGGCAGCATGTCAGAGATCTACTGATCCCTGTCACTGGGATCAGTTAGATCTCTGGTGCTCCTGACAGCCCAGCCCCCTCACAGTTAGAACACGCCTAGGGAACACAGTTAACCGCTAGATCTCCCCCTGCAGGTTAACCCCTTCATGGCCAATGACATTTATACAGTAATCAGTGGACATTTAAATTTCTGATCGCTGTATAAATGTCATTGGTCCCAAAAAAGTGTCAAAAATGTCCGACAAGCCCAACTTACAAACTACTCCACTTACAAATGGAGACAACAGGAAGTGTGAGGAAATCTACCCCTAGGAGGGGAAATTCACTCCTCTAAGAGTCATCATTGGAAAAAGTTGTCTCCACTGATGCTTTATCACCAATCCTTGTTTCCACAACAACCCAAAATTTTCAAAATCTAATTGTTATAGGGACAGAAAGTGGGGTGAAATCTTCTGAACAGGGGAATAGACAACAAAACAAATGTTACAGGAATGTTAACCCTTCCCTATGCTACCCAAAAAAAAATGATTCTTTTGGCTGGAGTTACACTTAAAAAATGTACCTGTTCCGACTTACATACAAATTCAACTTAAAGCGGAGTTCCACTTGTTTTTTAGTTTATTAAAAGTCAGCAGCTACAAAAAGTGTAGCTGCTGACTTAATAAACAGTAATTTACCTGTCTAGCAGTCCAGCGATGGCAGTGCCCGAAGCCTCACTCGGCTCCCCTCCTCCCTGCGGTGTGGGCACATGGCTTCACAGCACGCACTGCGCATGTGTGAGTCGCGCTGTGTGTTCCTAGTAGCCAGGCAATCTTCTGGGACCTGTGACATGTCCCAGAAGATTGCCAGGAGGGAGGGGCCACCTAGGGGGAGAGGAGGAGTCACCTAGGCAGCCCACAAATGGAAGGAGGAAGAGGGACAGGAAGTCCCTCTGAAAACCGAGTACACACTTCCCCCCCAAAAAAATTACATGCCAAATGTGGCATGTAAGGGGGCGAGGAGTGCTTAAAGTGGAAGTTAAATTTTTGGGTGGAACTCCACTTTAAGAACAAACCTACAGACCCTATCTTGTTTGTAACCTGGGACTGCCTGTAATACTAAATTAACCAGTTGCCGACCGCCCGCCGTGGCTTGACGGCAGCAAGTTGGCTCGATATCGATAACCACTGTCACCTGACAGCGGCAGCGAGATCGCAGATCGTGGGCGTGCATGTGCCGCCGGAGGCACTCGCACGCGCTCACTGTGTAGAGGGGGAGCCAGGAAGCGGGTGGGGCGGACTCGATGTCCGCAATAAAAAAAATAAAAACCTCATAAATTAATTCTCATCGTTCGTAAACGCGGCAACCTTTGCGCAAACCAATCTATATAAGCCGATTGTAATTTTTTTTTTGCCAAAAATATGAGAAAGAATATAATATCAGCCAAAACTGATGAATAAATTAGTTTTCTTTTATATATATATTTTTTTTGAATATGTATTTTAGCAAAAAGTAAGAAATATTGTTTTTTTTGCACAATTGTCGATCTTTGTTTGTTTATAGAGGGGATCAGAAAATATGCAGATGCGATCAAATACCACCAAAAGAAAGCTCTATTTGTGGGGGAAAAAAGGACATCAATTTGGTTTGGCTACAATATCGCATGACCGCGCAATTGTCAGTTAAAGCGACGCAGTGCCAAATCGCAAAAAGTGCTCTGGTCCTAAAAGGGGAAAGCCTTCCGGGGCTGAAATGGTTAAATAAACTATTATAAACTTAATACACCCTTCAAATAGCACCCTTAACCGCTTATGGACCGCCTGCAGTCATTATACGGCGATACCTGAAATGGTCCTTGAAAGCATTGACTCAGTTCTCCATTGGTGGCAAAGCATTTGCAATCCCTTCAAGCTAGAAGAGGAAACGTCTTTCTGCAAAGCAGAAATCAAACACAGTCTATCACAGCACAACAATTCCAACAGCAGGTATAATTCTGTATTAGCATCTAGTGATTAAGATTGGACACATACAAATGTTGCAGCAGACTGTAACCTAATCCTCAGATGCTTATACAGGCAGTCCCCTAGTTATGAACATCCGACTTATGAACGACTCCTATTTACAAACGGAGGGAGACAACAGGAAGTGAGAGGAAATCTCCCCCTAGGAAGGGAAATTCACTCCTGTAAGAGCTATTATGGGAAAAAGATGTCTCTACTGATGCTTTATCACCAATCCTTGTTTCCACAACAACCCAAAATTTTCAAAATCCAAATATCATTGGGACAGGAAGTGAGGTGAAATCTTCTGAACAGAAACATAGACAGCAAAACAAACATTACAGGGGTGTTACCCCTTCCCTATGCAATCCAAAAAGCTTAAAAATTATTGTTTTGGCTGGAGCTACTCTTAAAAAATGTACCTGTTCCGACTTACAAACAAATTCGACTTATGAACAAACCTACAGTCCCTACCTTGTTTGTAACCCGGGGACCGCCTGTATGCAGATCTTAGAGTCTCCTGGTGACTTGGCACCATCCATAAGAAGCATAAATCTTCAATAAGACACAGATGTTAAATCCAATGCAGTTTTAATACTCTACTAAATGAAGACAATGGCTTTTCTAAACTCTGTTACTGTGAAGAACTGACTGAGAGAATATGGAAGAAATGGCTAGAACTGAATTATCTAGCACCAAATAGGTGGGGAAGACAGAGTGAGATACTAAATCACATAAGTTAAGATGTTGTAGTGGTCCAAAACTGCCACTGTCAGTGTGCAACAGACAAATAGTAACCTGATGTACTTCAATACAACGCTTGAACACTTTCTCTCTCTCTCTCTCTCTCTCTCTCTCTCTCCCTCTCCCTATGATATGTTTGACCTGGGCCCCTCAGTGTCTTAAAGTGGCCCTGCTTCCACCAATAGTGAAAAAATAACAATGTGAGGGCTGAAGAGGCTGTTGGTGGCCCTTGAGTCTGGGGGGGGGTGACTTCGGGCCTATTGCTCTGGTGCTGAAGGGACCCTCTATGACACACAGAGGATATCCTTCCTGAATGCACAGGAGCGAGTGTGAGGACATCGGGAGACAGCACGTTTGGGAGTTCTCCAGGAGAGGTCAGCCAGGTGATCTGGTGGGTGTGCAGTCTGGGAGTATTGTGGTGAATTGGCCAGAAGGGATGGTGAGGGGGGCAGCTACGGCCAGGTGGGCTGGCAGTGCCTGAGGAGGTGGTGCTGGGATCAGTAGCCACAGGGATGTAAGCTGGACTCTGGCCTTTGTTACACAACCAAAGGGGCCAAGGGGCCCTGCCTGTAAAGGGCTTTTGCTTTGATCTGGCTGTGCCAAATCCACTTAAAGTGTGCCACCTGAGTCTGCTGTTTGTAAGCAAGTGAGTGCTGGAGGCAAAAGAGGAGTGTACATAGAGACTGTGTATAGCTATATATAGGAAAAGTTGTCCCTGAATAGTTTTTCTGAAGTTAAATGGGCATCCTATAATACCCCTATCCCCATCCAAGTTCAGGTCCCTCAATAAAACACAAAAACAATGTAGCGGACTGTTCACTGATTTAGGTGTGCCTGTGGAAGTTCAGTGTTCCTGGCTGTGCAGGTTGGAGGATCCCAATTCACCAACGGCTCCTACACAGTTGCTAGAGGTTACTGCACATCATTACCGCTCACTGATTGGTTGCTAGAGTGTACTACACATTATCACTGCTCACCGAATGGTTGCTAGATGTTACTGCACGTCATTACTGCTCACTGATTAGTTGCCAGTAGAGTTGAGCGAACCCGAACTGTAAAGTTCAGGTCCGTACCGAACTTTGGGGTGTCCGTGACCCGGACCCGAACCCAGACATTTGAAAAAAAGTTTGGGTTCGGGTTCTGGGTTCGGGTATTTGATCACGCATGTTGAATAGCTGCAGGGCAGCCAATCAACAAGCGTTTCACTGGTTTGCCCTTAGAAGCCATCACAGCATGGCTGTGATTGGCCAGTGCATCATGTGACCCAGCCTCTGTATAAGCTGGAGTCACGTAGTGCTGCATGTCACATAAACCCAGGCTAGTCTAGGGAGAGGATGCTGCCGCCGCTGTGAGGGGCAGATTGCAGATATTAATAACATCTCATCCTGCATTACAGAACTATCTGATTCTGGACTATGTAGAGATTACTACTATTGCTTTGAGGGACAGATTTCAGATCTCATCCTGCATTACAGAACGATCTGATTCTGGACTAGGTAGAGTCTACTGCTTTGAGGGACAGATTATTGTTCTAAAATATTTCCTAGTTCTATAGGGTCAGGTTCCTGCTGTTGCTGTAAGGGACAGATTATTGTTCTAAAATCATCGCCTACTCCTATAGGGTCAGGTTCCTGCTGTTGCTGTAAGGGACAGATTATTGTTCTAAAATCATCACCTACACTGCCACGGTCATGGCCTAGTCAACCTCTAGGCTCCTACTGCACATCCACCCCCCCTTCCCATTTTTTTTTTTGATTTTAAGTTATTTTCCCTATCCCCATTTTTTGGTAGGGCACTTGTCCTACTCTTACCCCCATGTTACTTCCTTTTGCAGCCCTCTAGCACTTGCCAGGACTTTTTTACAGCCATTTTTGTGCCGAAAAATTTCTAGTCCCCATTGACTTCAATGGGGTTCGGGGTAAAGTTCGGGTCAAGTTCGGTACCGAACCCGAACTTTTTTGCGAAGTTCGGCCTGACCCGCTGAACCCGAACATCCAGGTGTCCGCTCAACTGTAGTTGCCAGAGATTACAGCAGATCACTACTGTTCATTGATTGGTTGCTAGAGATTAGAGAATATCACTACTGTTCACTGACTGGTGGTTGCTAAAGATTATAGCAGATCACTACTGCTAACTGATTGGTTGCTAGAGGCAGGGCAGGAGCAAGGATTTTTGTCTACACAGGTGAAGGTGTGTGATGAGGAGGATTTTCCAGACACATTAGTTCTCAAAAAGAGCAAATGTCAGTGGCGTGGGCAGCAGGACAAATAAATATAATATGTATTTTTTACAGATAGTGCTGTTGTTTTACTTTTGAATATAATGACCAGTAACGGCTGGTGAAGTTTTAGGATGGGGGTGCCAGACCCCGCCCTTCCTTTCTGACCCCTCTCACTTCTCATAAGCCACACCCCTTATAGAATCCACCCACTCCATCCCCTGTATTCCACCCATAGTGTCAGGAATATACAGCTCAGCATCACAAGACAGGGTATACAGCCCAACATCACAGGACAGAATATACAGCCAGTATCACAGGACAGGGTATACAGCCCAGCATCACAGATACAGTATACAGCCACATATGGTATACAGCCAGCATCACAGATATGGTATACAGCCAGCATCACAGATATGGTATACAGCCAGCATCACAGATATGATATGCAGCCAGCATCACAGGATATGTATACAGCGAGCATCACAGGATAGAGTATACAGCCAGAATCACAGGATAGAGTATACAGCCAACATCACAGGATAGAGTATACAGCGAGCATCACAGGATAGGGTATACAGCCAGCATCACAGGATAGAGTATGCAGCCAGCATTACAGATCATGGCAGTGGTGCCCCCCTCCCAGAGGGCAGTCGGGACATCAAAGCCCCGCACTTACCCCATCTCAGAAGCGGGCGGGCAGCGGTGTCCGGTAAGCGGGTGTGGGTGCTTTCCTTCTCCTCCTCCGTCCATGGTATGGATCACGTCGCCGTGCACCCCCTCCTCCAAGGCGTCCAATAAGATCTCCTAACCATTCAGCCAATCAGGAAACAGGTAACAAACCCGCACTCCCTGATTGGCAGAGAGGGCATTCAGTGTTAGAAAAGCAAATATTCATTTGCTTTTCTAACACACATGAGTGGGCTGCGTGTGCAGTACTCTGCGCTCCGAGCCACTCTATTTTGAAGTCTATTAGTGCCTATGGCTCTAATCAGGTGCTTCAAAGAAACCCCCCGCCGTTGTAATTCATGCGCTGGATGCACGAAGGGGATGGGATGCATGCTATGCATGAATCTATCCATTTAGCATATTGGTTAATGACACATGGTTAATGACACTGGACCTCCCCTATCATTGTGAGCAAACCGAAATCGGTGAAACACATCAAGGAAGGTTGGTTTTGGGGTGCAGACAGGATCTATGCAGTCACTTTGCTGCGAGATTGAATTGTGGCTGTTATTGTTATTTTTTTCTTATTTGGATGGAGAGCAAAGATGGGCTATGGGCACTGGCACCCAGGTTGTCTGTGTATGGCAGGAGGAGCGAGTCTTGAACAGTGCTATGGGTCTTGGTATGTTTTTACTATACGTGTCACTTAAAGGGTAACTCCCACTTTCGTAGGGAAAAAAATAGCAAATAAAGAAAAAATAATATAGTGTGTACAATTGCAATACAAGTCATATTGTAATTGAATGTTATTAAAAATTACCTTTCCTTTTCAATCTGCAGTCGCTGTAATTTTCTGAGAATGCATTGCAATATGGCTACCTATGGCTACCTTGAGTTGTTCTGACCACTCCCCAGAAACATCATTTCCTGCTTGTGTGATTGGCTCACCAATTTTCCCAGATGTCTGCCTAAGATACAAGTCAGATTTCAGGCATCCCCTGCAACAAAAATATCATTTTTGGAGAGATACTTTTAATAGGAGCACGTCTAGATTTCCTCATTAGTGCTCTTCAGCTGCACACCTGGCAGTTAAATATGAAACCACTCCCATTAGACCCACTCAGTACAGAGGCACAGAGGAACAAACGGATTTCTTCAGAATAACAAAAAGTAGGAATCTGCAACAAAGGTTGTTACAATCCTTGCAATGTACATAGATCACCCAGAGCGGAATATTTTTTTCTCAACAAAAAGTAGAGTTACGCTTTAAGGCAATAAGGAAATTATTTATACATTTGTTAATTCATTTTATTTTCATGCTGTGAATAGCCTGATATGATAATGATCTTCTGTTCAGCTTTCGCCAATAGATTAGGCCTCATGTACACTAGGTGTATGCCCAGATCCTCTGAACACCTTTTTCTTGGGGGGGGGGGGGGGAGCAGCTTAAAAATGCATTTAGGCGCATTAAGCACTTTGGCATTCATTCATTCCATTGGCCAGACTATTCCTTTATTCTGGCCTTTGTAGTGTAGCACCCTCTACCATTAGGTAGGTGCTGAACCTCCACCGAGGCTAGCTAGCATATCTGTACTTTTGCTACATATGAGGGTTTTGCAATCCCTTGCCTGTAGTCAGAGGTGGGTCTCACCACATGCTAGCTACGCCCTCTACCATTAAGTAGGTGCTGAGTGTTAGGATTTTTGGTAGGTGAGGTAAATTTGGTCAGGCCAGACTGGAGGTCAGGCCTGGTTGTTCTGATTCTGGGTCAGGGAGTGGCCTAGAGAGTGACTGGTGACTGCAGGTAGTGACACCCCTTGGTAACCCCTCCTTCCTGGTTCAAAAAGTTCGGGAAGAAAGGGTGGGGAAGAGGAGGTGGAGCTTCCTGAAGTATGTTAAGGAGCTTTGACCAATCCCCAAGCCTCCTTAAGTACTTGGGGTCAGCCCAGTCTGGGAGGAGAGTTTGGGTGGAAGAGTCGGAGATGGAATAGTGTGGAGGCTGTCAAGGCCTTGAGGGAACCCCTAGTCAGGAGGAGAGAGTGAGATCCTGGTGGAGAGGCACAGAGAGAGGGAGGACAGTGGGAGAGAGCACTCCAGGAGGAACTACAAGTGACAGGTGTTGGTGAGTGGCACACACCCTGGGAAGCTGGGGAGGCATGCTGGAGCAGAACTCTGCCTTGTTTACAGAGTTCTGTCCTGTGTGTCCTCTGAATGATTGGCAGATGGCGGCGGTCAACCATTGGCCATCAGCTGCTGACTGGCATCTGCTGTGTCTAATCACAGCAGAGCCTGGTTGCCGGCAGCAAGCACGCGAGCACCCCCTTACCATGAGGTGCATGATCACGTACCTAGTGTTAGCTGGTTCGTCTGGATTTGCTCATTAGAAAATAATGAAAATTAACATAAAAAAGCTTTATAACTTATATACCTTAAAAAAAAAAAAAAAAAAAAAAAAAAAAAAAGTTTGTTTCCTTTAATTGAAACTATACTGTAAACACTGCTTTAAGTTTTTATTTTTTTTAATTTTTTTTGGCGAAAGTCAAAAAAGAGAAAAAAAAAACACTAGGCAGAACATTGTAATTCTTCAGTAGACAGTCAGGTCTGAAACCAGGCTTTAAATCTCCATTCTAAAGCCAACTTAAAAGAAAAATCACAGTGGGCAGCTTTAGATGTATTTCTCCCCCCTGCTATATGGTGTGGTAGAAAAAGGCAAACAAACAAATATATTTTCCTAGACGACGAGAAATGAAAACTTCTAATATATAAAAACTGCCATCTTATCATGAGCTATGTTTCTTTGTGCAATGAATATTTCAGTTGCTACAGTCAGAAAAGTTCTAGTGGGAGTCATTACACTGGCAGTCATATAGATGGCGCTAGTGTCTTTTGCTAAAATTATTATTTTATGGTCAAATTGTCAGTTTTAAATCTTATACATATTCTTATTAAAATCTTTTCCATTTTAAACAATGTAATAATTTATTAGCACAGAGTGCCAATATTATATGTTTGACCAGGATTATCCCTGGTTATAAAAAAAATGTTCATTAACATTCTTTGCTATGTTATCATTTTCATTTTATAAGAAGCACAGGTTGCTAGCCAATAGGATAGGCTTAATTATAAAGTGCATATATTTCTCATAATGATGTATTATTTGTTTATCTGTTAAAATGTTCTAAAAAAAACAGTGAGTTTGATTTACTAAAACTGGAGAGTGCAAAATTTGGTGCAGCTGTGCAGGGTAGCCAATCAGCTTCTAACTTCAGCTTTACTATGCATTGAGAAAATAAACTGGAAGCTGATTGGTTTATATGCAGATTTGCACCAGATTTTGCACTCTACAATATTAGTAAATACACCCCAATATCTTAACAAGGGAATTCCAGAAGAAGCACAACTCAGGTATAACTATGGAAACTGAATAGTTACCTGTGGCTATTTTATTTGTTTCTGAGGCACAATTCAGAAATAGCAACAAATAGGCCCCAGGTTTTAGGGTCCATAGCAAAAAATAGTCTATATTCGCTACACTGCCCATATTTCACATTTTACTCCAATTCATAAATATTTGAAAGGGAAAGCTGTGATAGTGAAAATGGTTAATAAACTATTAAAGCAGAACTACACTGAATCTGAGCACCACAAACCTAAAATGCTATTTAATTCATGTTTAATATACACCGCAAACTCTCCCGTCCATCCATGTCTCAATGCTTTATTTTGCTGAGAAATCACTTTGAACTATGATGTAGGCTCTTTACTATGTGATTAGCTGTGCCCAATCACAGCTGATCACAGCATAACTAGGAAGTGTCAGCTGTCGGCATTCATATATTCACGCTGACAGAGCGTGAGTAGAGGAGAGCCGATAAGCAGCTCTCCTGATAGGGAGGATCTGCACTGGTAATCAGTGCAGTGATTATCAGTGCAGCTTCATTAATAGTGCGTACCAGTGATGCCCAAAAGAGCCCACCACTGATGCCCACCAGTGTCTACCAGTGATGCCAATCAGTGCCCAACAGTGATGCTAATCAGTGCCCATCAGAGATCCCTTGTAATGCCCATCACTGATGCCTGTCAGTGCTTCCTACCAGTGCCGTCTTCAGTGCTGCTCATCAGTACCTCCTATCAGTGCACATCAGTGCCACCTATCAGGGCACATCATTGCCGCCTATAAGTGCCCATAAAGGCTGCCCATCAGTGCTGCATATCAGTGGCGCCTATCAGTGCCCATCAGCACTGCACATCAGTGCCACCTATCAGTGCCCATCAATGCTGCATATTAATGCCTCCTCACCAGCGCCCATCAGTGCCACCTCATCAGTGCCACCTCATCAGTGCCTGTCAGTGCAGCCTCATCAGTGCACATCAGTGATGGAGAAAACGTACTTACTGTATTTACAAAATGTTATAACGGAAATGCAGAAAAAAACTTTTTTTTTTTTTTTCTTTAAATCTTTGGTCTTTTTTCGTCTTTTTAGAAAAAAGTAAAAAAAAAAAAAAAACAGTGGTGTTTAAATACCACCAGAAGGAAGCTCTGCCTGTTAAAAAAAATGGTAAAAATTAAGGTAAGTTTGGGTACAGTGTTGCATGACCGTGCAATTGTCATTTAAAGTGCGACAACGCTGAAAGCTGAACATTGGCCTGGGCAAGAAGGGGATGTAAGTGCACAGTATTGAAGTGGTTAAACCTGTGTGGGTGTGCGTATAGGAGTTCCACATGCTTACTGTTCTGACAGTAAAGAACCCCCTACGCAGTTTAAGGATAAACCACTTCTTCTCCAATTTCAATGTGGCCACGTGTCTTCTTAAAAAGGAACTTTAGACAAAAAAAATAAGTCCTGCTTGATCACTTCAGGCTGGCCCTTTTGCAGGTATAGCTATGTAAAACATTAACAATAAGTGCCCGTACTGTTTAGAATGAATTCATACACTGTCTCACCCTGCTCTGCACATGCTCAGTTGCTCTCTATTTTTAGGCACTGTGCCAAATTTATAGAGGCCAATCTACTGAGAGCATAATGATTTCCTGCTGCTCAGTGGCTCAGGGCTACTGCAAAATGGCAGCCTCCAGCAAGAGGAAACAGGAGCAATGCATAATTATTAATGTGAAATGCATGTTTCTTGCTAAAGAACATTATTTTTTTATCAAGTTGTTATGAGTAAAGTTCCACTTTAAGCTCCATGAAACAGAATAGTTTCCTCACTATGCTACAATCACAATTGAGGTACTTGCATATCGGTATCATATCTCTCCTCTGCTCTCTTTCTCTTCTCTTCTCCCCCATTGGAATTCACTGGCTAATATCATTATTTAATATGTTCCTAAAGCCTTTTTTTCTCAGTGTTCAAGGTTTCTAGAATTTTACCCCATTTAATATCTTGTAGTATGAAGCACAGTAAGAAAAGTTGGCTCTTTTGAAATTTAGTGTTCTTGCACTACCTTGATGCCTCCTTTTACTATGATTTATGTGGAATGTAATTACCCTATGATTGCTGTTTACCAAGTTGTCCCTTATTTCTACATCTGTGATCAGATCCATGTTATTTGTAATTAGTAGATCTAGCAGAGCATTATTTCTAGTCCGGGCCTCCACCAGTTGACACATAAAATTGTCCTGCAAGACATTTAAGAAATAGCAAGCCCTAAATGAGTCAGCAGTGCCTTCTTCTCAGTCGACATCTGGATGGTTGTCCCTCATTACTATAACATTGCCCTGCCTCATTGCCATTCCTAACTGTGACAGAAGGTCAGACTCCTCCTCATCCTTCAAGTTAGGTGGCCTGTAGCATATGCCCACTATTAATTTCCCATTTGTTTCTTCCCTTTGAAGCCTCAGCCACACGGATTCCACCTCCCTCCTTGCCCCATTGGTTATGTCGCCCCTCACGTTCACTATTAAACCATCCTTGATGACAGAGGCGTAACTAGAACCTTCAGGGCCCCGGTGCAAGAAATTATGAAGGGCCCCCTGACCCCTGGCCAGGGCCCTTCCCTCTTCCCACTGATCCTGGGGCCCTTTACTCCCATCGTGGGTCCCTTTATTACGGTACTGCAGTGGGGCCCTTTCACAAGTTCTGCAGCAGGCCCCAGAGGGACCAGGGAAGCACACAGGGGCCCTGGGAACAGCAGAAGACAAGTAAACTGGATAGAGGAAAATGGAGGAGATTGGGTCCTCTAAATGCTCTAAACGCCATCCCTCCTATTCAGGTGTACAAGGGAGGCACATGGGCCCCCTGGACCATGGGGCCCGGTTGCAATTGCAACCCCTGCAACCCCTATCGTTACGCCCCTGCTTGATGATATACAGGCACACCCTCCCTCTCAAAGTGAAGGGAATTTGCTGCTCTAGGGGAATTATATAAGCTTGATGGGACCTTCACATGAGTGCTAGCCCCGGCCCGCCTCCGTGGATAGTATCAAGGTAAGAAGAAAGGGCTGCACATCATGTAGTTCCAAGTGCCATTTATTGAAGACACCCAAGGTGGCACCACAAAACACCAACATGCAGTCTGAGTAGACATGTTTCACACAAGAAGGTTGTGCTTAATCATTACCTCCCTCCCTCTCTTCTATCCTCCCTGTCCCCTTGATACAAGGAGTACCCATAGAGAGTTGCTAGCCAGTCATGTGAGATGTCAAACCAAGTTTCTGATAGTCCCATGAAGTCAAAATCCTTCTCGTGTATCAGCAACTCCAGTTTATTAGATAGACTTGTAGCATTTGTGTACATTTCTTTTCGTTTTTTAGAGCACATATTAATATCTCCTTAGATGTTCTGAGGCTGCAATTGTAATCTGCCAACTTAGTCTCCTTTGGTTTGATGGGAGTGAAGTGGTGGTAGCAGACATATGTTGGCAGTCAGCAGGGTTGTTTTTTTTCGGCGAGTCAGCATGCATCAGCCATTGTAATTCACATTGATCTACATCTCTGGACAAGCGGATTGTCAATGGATGTACATTTCTTTTAAAGGACTCTGGGGTTGATTTACTAAAACTGGAGAGTGGAAAATAGAAACATAGAAAACATAGAAAAGTGACGGCAGAAAAAGACTGAGTACTCCATCGAGTCTGCCCCTTTTTTTTTTTCTTTTTTTTTTTTTTACATTAACCTTGTTGTCTGACTATGGATTTATGTTTATCCCAAGCATGTTTGAAGCCATTTACTGTTGACTGTCTCACAATCTCTGTTGGTAATTTATTCCAATCATCAACCACCCTTTCAGTAAAATAATACTTTCTAAGATTAGTTTTGAACTTCCCTCCAGTTAATTTGAGGTCATGTCCCCGTGTTCTTGATTTTGGTTTCATATTGAAAAGACTGCCCTCCTGAACCTTATTCACTCCCTTGATGTATTTAAAGGTTTCAATCATGTCTCCCCTCTCCCTTCTTTCCTCCAGACTGTACATATTAAGTTCCTGAAGTCGCTCTTGATATGTTTTATCCCCCAGACCTTTCACCATTTTTGTTACCCGCCTTTGAACTCGTTCTATCTTATCAATATCTTTTTGTAAGTGAGGTCTCCAGAACTGGACATGGTATTCTAAGTGAGGTCTCACTAAAGATCTATATAGAGGAATCAGAACCTCCTTCCTCCTGCTGGTGATCCCTCTACTGATACATCCCAGAATTCTATTTGCTTTTCCCACTGCCTGGTTACACTGTTTGCTCATTTTGCAATCATCTGAAATAAGCACCCCCAAATCTTTTTCTTCTGTAGTGCTGGCTAACACTGTGCCCCCAATGCTGTACTCTCTAAGGGGATTCTTTTCCCCTAGATGCATTCATTTACATTTAGAAATATTGAACTGCAGTCTCCACTGCTTTGACCAATCTTACAGCAATGCCAAATCATGTTCCATGTTACAGACACCTCCAGGGATATCAACCCTATTACACACCTTTGTATCATCAGCAAAGAGACATAAATTGCCCAACAAACCTTTAGTTATATCACTTACATATAAGTTAAATAGAACAGGACCCAGTACAGAGCCTTGTGATACCCCACTAGTGACTGGTCTCTATCTCGTGCAGCTTTGCATGATAGCCAATCAGCTTCTAACTCCAGCTCATTCAATTAGGCTTTGACAAAAAAAAACAACTGGAAACGAATTGGATTGTATGCAGAGCTGCACCAGATTTCCCACTCTCCACTTTTAGTAAATCAACTCATCTGTCTCTATTTACACTTTACATTTCATTTGGAAATGCATGGGGTAGTATATATCCTTTACACATTCACATGGGGAGGGGGTTCAGTATCTGGATACCCCTTATTGTTAAAGGGGCTTCCAGATTCCGGTAAGCTCCCCCACCTGCAGACCCCCACAGTCACTGGGTTAGGGTTGTGTGAAAGAGGACCTTGTCCTCATAAACATGGGGTCAAGGAGCTTTGCCAGTGGGTGTCCTTCTGCAAGGTACTCCTCATGTTGAGGGCATCTGACTAATGTGGTTCATCTCCCCCTCTTTCCCTGTCTGCCAGTCTGCATGCTTGGTTCTGGTGTGAACTTTTTTGGGGGGAACTTTACGCTTTTTTTTTTTACTTTTTCTTGAAATATATACCAGACCATAATCCAGTCATACACAGGTGCCAATTGAACAATTGCACTGCTAAAGCATCAATTGAGAATGATGCTACTGGACAATCTAGAAAGCCACACACACACAGGCAACTCCAGTGGTCCTAATTAGGATTGATGTTCGAGTAGATCAAATGTTGAGTTGGTGCCTGCACACTGCTATGTTTACTCTACACTGCTGGGTGCCTAGAGATGCTGCCAGGTATACCCGCAATATATTGTGATTTTAACTGGAAAACAGAAAGAGGAGCATGATGGGCTGATACCAGACTTTCGCAAGGGTGAAAGCAGGAGCAGTCTGTGAGCCACCAAGCCATAGGATGAGGTGTAATATATTTTACATATGCCTCATCTGCATTTATCACCCTTCAGCCTGTGTGTAACTTCCTCCAGACTTGACCCCAGAATTCTCTGTGTTATTTACTTCTAAACATTGTGTTATGTACTCCTTTCCCATATTCTCTGTGTGTAACTTGTTCCTGAACTCTAAAGTCTGTGTCTTATTTGGTCCTGACCTCTGCTTTTTGTGTGTTATTCACTCCTGACTTTGATCCCTGTGTGTTACTTGCTTCTCTCCAAGCTACTCTGCTCTCTATACATTACTTACATTTGACCACAGCAACCTGTGCGTTACTTACTCCCGGCCTCTGAACTCTGTGCGTTACTTGTCCATGACCTCTGCTCTCCATGCGTTTCTTAAGTCTGACTGCTGCAATCTGGGTTACTGACCCCAACTCTCTGTGCACTACTTATGTTTGACCTCTGAAATCTAAATCTGTGCATTACTTACTACTGACCTCTGTTCTCCATGCATCACTTACTCCTAATCTCCGCTCTTCATGCATTACTTTATATCTGACTTCTGCAATCTGTGTATTATTTAGTCCTGACCTTTGCAAACTGTGTGTTATTTATGCCTCACCTCTGATCTCTGTGTGTTACTTACTCCTGACCTCTGCAATCTGTGCGTTACGTACTCCTGACTTTTGCTTTTCATGCATTACTTTTGTCTGACCTTTGACATCTGTGCATTACTTACGCCTGAAATCTACACTGCATACACTATGTATTTCTAGTTCCTGTGCATTGCTTTGATTACATCATAGACTCATTTTTATCATTGAAAGCAATTAAGGAATGGTTAATATTTTCATGTAGTACCAGGATTAGTTTGAATTAGAGTTTGACTTCAATTTTTAAGTAGATATTATGATAAAGTAACCTTAAATCTGGGTGTGAAGGGCACACCATAGTTAATATTTTCTTTAGATATTTCACTAATTGCATTGATGTTCTGATATACGTATATTGGCATCTAGTGGTGGTTTAGCACCACTACAACTTGTTTATCTTTGCATATGGTAGCTCCCTCTTTTCTCCTCTCCTATTTTAGTGTTAGTTTGTTCAGTCCCAGCTGAACCCTCCCTACTTGTTCCATGTCCCCTCAGACAGCATTAGTCATTGCAGGGACAAGGTGTATACAGTCATTGGGGTTGATTTACTAAAACTTGAAAGTGCAGCTCTGCATAGAAACCAATCAGCATCCAGGTTTTTGTTTTTTTTTCAAAGCTTACTTAAAACAAGCTGAAGTTAGAAGCTGATTGGCTACCATGCAGAGATGCAGCAGATTTTATGCTCTCCTGTTTTAGTAAATCAACCGCATTATCTTCAAAAGAATGGAAAAAAGTTCTCTGTACTGCAATTAGCTGAAGTAAATTTTCATTGGATTCTACTCTTGTGCCTCATTAAAGAGTAAGGCTGCCTGTGGATGATCAAAAGTCAGCAATAGGGGTCTAAGGAGGTATGTCACTGCATATATTGGAATTTAAAACAAAATACTAGGGATTGATTTGCTAAAGGACTAATTTAATGATTAAAGTGGATGCAAACCCGATTCATGAAATTTGAGCTATTTATTTATATTTATTTAAAGCACGGTGCAAACTGTTAGCGCTATATAAATCTTATATAATAATAATAATATATCTGCAGTGTTTTCTTTTCTCTCTTCAAAGCACTAAGTCCCGTGGCTTTCTCCTGCTCCGTTCTTCTGTCATCAGCATGATAACTTCTGACAAGTTCTCCGACAACTGTGATAAAACCAGGCTGAATTTTGTGTCGGGGTGGGTGCTATAAAAAGATTAGCAGAGAGCTAAACTATTCACAGAACAGCTCTGAGAGTCTCTGTGTCTGCCTATGTGAAGGGGGGGGGGTAGTATTATGCCTTTCCTCCAATCAGCTTTCTTGGCTGTATGCCCAGGCTTCACACTCTGTGCTAAACAGTAAGAGACAATCTCAAACACAATCTGAACTTTCTAAAGAATATATAAAGCTGAAGACAGCAGATATACATGTAAAACTTATATATGGAGAGTTGTTTCTGTATATCATCTGAGGCTGTTCACTTCACTGGGTGGATGAGAGGGTTTGCATCCACTTTAAGGTTTTCACTTCAGTCATCCAATTACATTTAAAGTATATGTATAAGCATTCTTTTAGTTTTGTAGAGAGTAAAGAAGTGTTTTTTTTATTATCTGTATATCACTGGGGACATTTCCCTTCACTTGTGTCTCAGAGACACAGCAGGGAGTTAGAAAAAAATCTCCTATATGGAGGTGAATTTCCCTCTTATATAGGTGTCACTGGAAAAGGGGCTATCTTTGGAAGTTTTCTTCTTACCTCTTGTTATGAGGACACCTCTAAAATTTTGGATTTCCCATCACTTTTTTTCTTGGTGACAATCGCTAGTACAAACAGAAAAAATACATTTCTCCAATTGTGACCTAGACAACAATAAAAATGACAGAGGGTCTAACCCTTCCCCATTCTATCCAAATCTAAATGTAGCCTATCCCTTAAGGGCCGCAAATGAACTGGGATCCCCCATTCTGCACTGCCAGGCACGCTGAATTTTGGTTTTTGTTTTGTTATTTATTGAGGAATAATAACTTGGATAGGGATGGGAGGTTATGGGATGCCCACTTGACTTCAATAACAAACTTCAGGGACAACTCTTCCTATATACAGTCTCTATATACAGCTCCACTTCTTCCTCCAGCACTGACTTGCTTGCAGAACCCAGCTGGATCACTGTGAAGATCTGCCGGCCCATTATAGGCAGGAACCCAAGGCCCAATGGATATGTAGCAACATATTACAGTGTCCAGCTTGTACTCCTTCCTCCTGTGACTACTGATCACAACACCACCTCTTCAGGCACTGCCAACCCACCTGGCTGCAACTGACCCATTCACTAGCCTTCCAGGCTAACTTCTCCTCGCAGTCCTCCAGACTGACACTCACCCTCCCACCCGGCTTACTTTCAGGAGATCTCCCAGTAGTGCTAACCTGCTGTCCTCTCTCCTGGCTCCCATGCCTCCAGGAAGGGCTTCCTCTGTGTGGTTTGGCAGGATCCTTCCAGCATCTGACCCCCGGCCCAAGGTAACTCCCCCCCCCCAGACAAGTCGGCACCCTTGAGGGCCACTGACAGCCTCCTCAGCACTCCATCTCCACCTTCCACTCGACTCTCCCTCCCTGGCATGACTCATGCCTATTTATGAGGTGGCCTGCCCCTTGCCAGCCCTTTACTGGGGATTGGCTGAGGCCCTCATAAATATTCCAAGCAGCTCCTCCTAACCTCCACCCACTATGTCTAGAACATTCTCCAGTGTCCCAGAAAACAGGGGGAGGCATCAGAGAAGCTGCTAGGATGAGTCATCCAGCCCTGAGTCATTGAACCCTTGATTCATACCATTCATACCATTCATACCATTCATACCATTGAACCCTGATTCATAGCTCAGACTTAGCTCTGAGCCTTACAAATTTACCTACACTAACAAATCTACACTAACATGCAGTACACACACAAGAGAGGGCTACATGAAGAAAAAAGGTTTTGCCTTGAGATACACTTCAAACAAACGTTTGGTTTTGTTTTTTACTCTCCCTTACACAATAGTTTTACCTTACTAAGCTAAGCAAATATACAAAGTGAACACATTCTGTTTCTTTAGTAAATTGGCCCCATTTACTTTACTAATTATGATGAATGCATGTGCTAGTACTTGGGGACACTTGTCTCACTGTTCCAAAGTCCACATCCAAGGTCCATTCCGGGCTGAGCCAAGTGCCTAGGATTGATGACAGCTGCCTCCACTGTGGACAATGGTCTCTATGGAAGATACTTTTACAGAATATGCACAAGAAACAGGGAGATAGTCTCATAAATACAAATCCTTAGATGCCCTCTGTATAATGAATAATTTGTGGTTGGTAAATTACCTTAACAGAGTGCAGAAAATCCCCAGTCTAAGCTTCAACTATTTTTTGACACCCATATACCATTCTTTTCTTTCTTAAACAAACATGAAGGAAAATGACATCCATGATTCTGGGTAACATTTGCGTAACATTTTCGAAGAGCCTCGGGATAGTTTGTTGATTAGAATTTCAGTTTTTATCCTTTTCTCAACTGTCACTTCATGTTACAGTGCCATTCTGAGAAACTTTAGTTATCTCTGCATCTCAGAATCTTTTTTTTTTCTCTTTTTTTTGTTCTGGTGTCATGCTTCATTTGCACTCTGCTATTAATTAAACCTTATCAGGCTAGATGCCTCCCGTAACTGGCACATATTTCCTTCAAGGGCATGAGAACCATCTGTTGAAAACTTATTGGAAGAGTGACTAGGCACTAGCCATGCCAGATCAAAAGTCCATTTGAATGAAATAAAATCCCATGATGTCTTGAAAATTCAGACTTGAGGTTATTCAATTCAAAGAAACATCACTGACTTCACCAATTATTTTTGGATGGTTTTAATATAAATATTAAAGTCTAAAAGAACAAAAGAGATGATTCTCGATGAACACAGGCTGACTGATCATGTCTCTTGTGTTAAAGGACTGCACTAGATGAAAAATTTACTGAAATGAAAATATTCTAATATATTGTCTGTTTTCCGTTACTTAAAAAAAAAAGAAAAGAAAGAAACTTTCAAATCCTTGAGCATAAAGGTAGGCGTAATTTATTGTGCTGCTTTTAATTAGCTGCCTTGTCTTCAGGGAAAATAGACATTGAAAAAAGTTTGTAATAACAGGGAGGAATTATGAAATCAGAAATGACAAATATGTGCAGATAAATTTAGTGGCATGACTGAAGAAGATATAGAATTGCAGGTATTATAGTGGGCCCCCAGCTTTTGATTAATTTGAAAGCACACCTTGCAAATAAAAGCAAAGTCAGCCTAATATATCAGGAACCCTTACCTTATTATAAATAGTAGCATTCAAATTTTAAATATACTTACCTTTCCCTGATTTTCACCCATGGTGCCTGGGCAAGGGTGGCATCATCACCCTTCTCGTGAGATCTTTTGGAATTTTGAGTATCCTAAATATCATGAGATTTGGGATACTTGGCATACGCCAGGATCTTGTACTAAGGATAGTGACATCACCTCCTGCAGTAACTAATTTGGGGAAAGGTAAGTATATTTACTAACTTGGTCTTGGCCACCATGTTGCAGCTCAGTTTTAGGGTCTTGGCAATCTTCTATATATATATAGCCTAGGCCATCTTTATGTAGAGCAACAGTTCTTTTTTTCAGATCCTCTGAGAGTTCTTTTCCATGAGGTGCCATGTTGAACTTCCAGTGACCAGTATGAGAGAGTGGGAGCGATAATACCAAATTTAACACACCTGCTTCCCATTCACACCTGAGACCTTGTAACACTAATGAGTCACATGACACCGGGGAGGGATACTGGCTAATTGGGTCCAATTTGGGCATTTTCATTTAGGGGTGTACTCACTTTTGTTGCCAGCAGTTTAGACATTAATGGCTGTGTGTTGAGTTATTTTGAGGGCATAGCAAATTTACACTGTTATACAAACTGTACACTCACTACTTTACATTGTAGCAAAGTGTCATTTCTTCAGTGTTGTCACATGAAAAGATATAATAAAATATTTACAAAAATGTGAGGGGTGTACTCACTTTTGTGAGATACTGTATATCAAGGGGAACTTGATTTGTATAGCAAAGTTTAAAGTGGTTGTAAACCTCAGACATGAAATATGAACAAAGCATATCCCTGTATAGTGTGTACTTGTCTCAATTAAGAGCACTAAGTGTCATTTCTGTCTGCTGCTTTGTTCCTCTGCTATCAGCATGAATCACTTCTGACAAGTTTTCCTGACACCAAGAGAAAAAAGGTGACAGGTGAGGAATCTCCAGCTGATTGATAGCCCCAGTTCTGTTCCTGTGTGCTGTGTGAAGGGGGTGTACCCCTTCCCTCCAATCAGCTCTCAGAACTCTCCTCACTGAGCTCTGCAGAGTGTAACTTCAGCTTTCCGCCACCTTTTATCTGACCACTCAGACAAGCTTCATAAATTCTGGACTTTAAAGGGATGTATAGAAGAGAAGACTGCATATAAACAGGTACAACTTATGTAGGAGGATTTATTCCATCTATGTCCAGTCACTTCACTGAGTATATGTGAGGGCTTACACCCACTATAAGGTTGGAACTGCAGCTTGTCTGCTGAGATTTTCCTCACACTTTCTGTTCTAGTTACAACACAGGAAGTGAAGGGAAATCTCCCCAGTATGAACATAAACAGTAACAAAGGCTTTATATTGAATATAACCTTTCATAAAAAAAAATAGGCTAGAATTTTACTTTTACAATTATAGCAGCAAGAAGGTTTTTTATAAAAGGATGACAAAACAGAGAACTGATGCTTTAACTTAACCCCTAACATTTCTTTAATATTTCAAAGCAATTTTAGTAATTTGTATCCTCCAAAGTGTTATTTTAAAGTGTTAGTTTTATTTTTTATTTTTTTCCCCTTATTTTCATAGTAATTCATCCAATAACAAACTTCCTATCCATGGGTTAGTATGCTCACGCCTTCATTGTCTATGGATGAAAACGTGGTTGTCACTCAGAGTGGTCTTCCAACCATGATGCCTTTGTTTATCCTTGCTACATGGGAAGTGATGGAATTTGTGATTTTAATTTTATGAAGTTAATACATTTATCTTTTTAACCAATTTGTTTAATTGTACCTTAACGTCTCATTTTCTATACTTGTGTTGATGGAATTAGTAGTTTACACAAATAGCACAACATTGTTATTGCTTCCAGTTCATTTCACAAGTAGTGGTAAGAACATTGCATTTCTGGTTGGATGAATAAATATTTATTGTACTTGCTAACAATGTTCTTTGCCTGAAAATGAAAATTAATGCGGTCTCCGCATTTAAAGATTGGTAGTCTGCACTATATAAAATGTTTGTTCCTTAGTTAAAAGTTAAAGTGTAGGGTTAGGGGGTTCAGAGAGGAAGCACTTTTGTTTAAACATGTTTTGTGCTTTTAAAACCCAGAAGAAAGAACCACCGATCGATCAACACTAAAAATAACACAAGTGAAAAGCAAAACCAGTAAAGTGACCACAAGCCTGCAATCTGCGAGGCAAGGTTTTTAAAGACTCTTGTTTGCATTACTTCCAAAAACGAATAGCTCCGGTCCTATTATACTCCATGTCTTCTCTTTTGTCTGAACAGATTACCCTCTGCTGTCTGCTCCAGATGTTCCTCAGCTGATAGCACATTCTATCACATGATGTGGGAATGTCCACCGAACAGAACGTTCTGGTTGGGGGTTACTGCTTTCATTAATTCTATTATACAAATACCTAATGTATGCAACCCCTTAAGGTGCCTATTGGGTTATATTGATTATGAATCCCTTTCCTGAAGCACACATTTTTTTTATATGTATAGTTTTGTCTTATGCAAAGAAATCCATAACGAAGTCACCGACCCCCACCATAGATTTCTGGCTTACTATCATTAAACAGGCGCTTTTGAAATTTAAATTAATATATGAGACCAGAGGATGCCCTCGTAAATTCCATATAATTGGGACTTATGGGTGAGTTCAGATCGCACTACACCACCTGCTACCTAAATTACTGGCTAGGGATATGGATCCATGGTAGATTCTTCCCTATTCTCTTTTGACTAAATGTATATCTGTATGCCAATGGCTTGACAAGTTGACTTATTTATATTTCATTGCATTTCAGATGTATACTTTTATACTGATCCATGATCCGTATGTTGAACGGACATGTTGTATATTGTGTATAGTGATGTTTGAGCACTGTTTGCTCTATTATATTTGCTCTTTTTTATTTGTGTACAATAAAGTTACCCCTTTTAAAAAAAAAAGGAATAGCCACCTGCCATAGTAAATATGATATAATTTATCACTTCCAGGGTGATGTTTCAAGTATCTTACTCAAAGGATACATACAAAGAACAAGTAAGAAATTCCACATTAAAGCTGGCTGTAGACATATTGATTTTTCCATTTAGTCTGCAGATTGAACAGAACAAATCTAACAGATTCCTTCATCACGGCACAAATGGATGAATCTCCCACTGTAGCTATTAAGTTGGATGCAGCCACTGTTTGGCCAACCACTTTCTGTTCACCTCGTTTGATGTTTCAATTGTAGCACCCTCCTAGGTAGGTGCTAATAAACAGTATAGTTTTGGGTGTTTCTGCTTACCAGGAAGATTGTCAGGCAAATTTGGAGTGCTCTCTGCCTACCAGGGAGCAGGATCTATTGGTAAGGTCTGCTCATGGTGCTCATGGTGCTCACGTGCAGCTCAGCTTGTCTAACTGTCCCACATTGGTCCAATAGGGACGCATATTGGACAGATTGTTACAGCCCTGGCTATTGGCAGAGGAAAGTGCCTCAATGCATACTGGGTAACTATATAAATGATGAAGGGCACATGTGCTCCTCCTCTGTAGAAGTTGTCATGCGGCCTTGGGTAGTCAACCTAAGGACCTGAAGTCAGAGTAAAGCTGAACTCAGGGGTCCTGCAGAGCTAACAGGAAAGGAGACACCAGCAAGGATCTGATTCTGCCTACTGTGAGTACATATCTGTGTCATAAGGGCCTGTCCTGTGAGAGCCATCCCTTCAGCTAGAAGAGTCAGTGGACGGGTGTCAGTAAAAGGGGATGCCAGATAGTGTCCTGAAGATAAAATAGTTACATCAACTCTGCTACTAGAGAAAACAAGAAGACCTAATTCTTCCATATAAGTGGCAGTATGGTAAAAGCAGTGTGTTTGCTTCCACAAATACCCTGGTGAGGCCAAGTGAGAGTTGCTCTTATCTACTGTGAATAGTTCATTTGTATCCCACAATTCCCTTCTCCCATCCAATTTCCACAAATAAATACCAAAAACTCAAACACTCTGGACTGTTTATTGAGTAACGAGCAAGTGGGAGTAAGGGGGGATATGTGTAAAAAAACTCCCAGCAACTGTCTGCAGGTAATCAGGGAGGCCAGAGAAGTCAACACACAGCAAACTCTATGGGGACAGTGCTACACAATCAAGGGATATTGGGTGGGAGGCAACTGACAGGGCCACCCAGTGAGGGAATTTCACCTGGTTCAGCAGAAACCAACTGAAACTCGAACAGTGTATTGCCAGCCTAAATCTATGTGGTGTGTTGAGACCTTAATCATGTGATCTGCTCATCTTTACCTAAAAAGAACCTGCCACCAATGGGCATCTGCTGTGATATAAATCTCCAGTATTGAATTGTTATAATAGTGCAGCTTTACTTCCTTTTCAATTATTTACCTGCATTTTCTTCCTGTTAGATTGAGTGTAAGCCTGTGAGTCCATCCTATCTCCTGACGCTAAAAATAATTACAGTATCTCACAAAAACATTTTTTTTTTTTTGATTTGTATTTTAGCAAAAAGTAAGAAATATTGTTTTTTTTGCAAAATTGTCACGCTTTTTTGGTTTACAGCGGTGATCAGAAATGACACAGAGGTGATCAAATACCACCAAAACAAAGCTCTATTTGTGGGAAAAAAAGGATGCAAATTTCATTTGGGTACAAATGCCACACGACCGCACAATTGTCAGTTAAAGAGACGCAATGCCGAATCGCAAAAAGTGCTCTGGTCCCACACTGGGAAATCCTTCTGGGGGTGAATAGGTTAAACAATGCTCAATTGGTACTAAGGGGCCCAAAGTGTGCCAAGAAAATATCCCCCACACCATTACACCACCACCAGCAGCCTGAACTGTTGAAACAAGGCAGGACGGATCCATGCTTTCATGTTGTTTACGCCAAATGTTGATCCTACCATCTGAATATCACAGCTGAAATTGAGACTCCTCAGACCAGGCAGCATTTTTCCGATCTTCTATTGTCCAACTGTGGTGAGCCTGTGCAAATTGTAGCCTTAGTTTCCTGTTCTTAGCTGACAGGAGTGGTGAGCGTCTGCTGCCATAGGCCATATTTTTCAAGGTTCAATGAGTTGTGCCTTCAGAGATGGTATTTTGCACACCTCGGTTGTAACGAGTGATTATTTGAGTTACTGTTGCCTTTCTATCATCTCAAACTAGTCTGCCATTCTACTCTGACCTCTGACCTCAAGGCATTTTTGGCCACACAACTGCTGCTTACTGGATACCAGTAGATCAGCAGCTTTTGAAATATTCAGACCAGCCCATCTGGCACCAATAACCGTCTCACGTTCAAAGTCAATTAAATCCCCTTTCTTTCCCATTCTGATGCTTGGTTTCAATTTCACCACTTCTAGATGCCTAAATGCAGACAGTATAACTTTTGTGCAAACCAATCAATATACGCTTATTGGGATTTTTTTTACCAAAAATGTAGCAGAATACATATTGGTCTAAATTGATGAAAAATGTTTTTTTTTTTCAAAATTGTGGCTCTTTTTTTGTTTATAGCGCAAAAAGTAAAAAAAAGCAGGAGGTGATCAAATGCCACCAAAAGAAAGCTCTATTTGTGGGGGAAAAGGACATATATATTATTTGGGTACAGCGATGCACGACCGCGCAGTAGTGAGTTAAAGTGACGCAGTGCCGTATTGCAAAAAATGGGCTGGTCATGAAGGGAGGTAAATCTTCAGTGGCCTGCCTGCATTGCTGTTTGTTATCAAGGCTTCTTTCACATGGTACGTAATCCACTTGTTCAGCAGGGGATCTGTCCGCTGATCCCTCGCTGAGCGGAGTGGGCAGATGACAGGTCTGTGTCCACTCAGCTTATGCAGAGCGGACACGGGCACAGCCCGCTCTGCTCTAAGGGCAGCTGGTGTAAACAAACCAGCTGTCCATTTACACCCAACTGCACCCCAATCCGATCCACTAGATGAAGGGGATCAGATCCCTTTCTGTTTTGTTTAGCAGATCGGATTGAAGGTAGGTATTTGTAAATGTAGTCCAAGTCTGTTTAGATCCATCAGTCTGTACTAGTGAATGGAAGATCAGATCAGGTCCACCTGAAAAATGAACAGGCGGACCTGATCAGACCTGTCGTGTGAACCCACCCCCAACCTTTTCCCTTTAACTGCTTGCCACCTGCCTTCAGTACATTTACTGTGGCAGGGTGACTCATGCAGGCTGGATCACATACATGTGCATCTTCCAGCCTTTCCCAGTTAGGGATGCACATTCAATGTCCCTTTGTTTCAAGGTGGGGTCTGGAGAGGGGCCAGGGGTGGGGTTGAGGGTGGGGCTGAAGGGGGCCCCATCAGGCAGGCTGTATGGGGCACCATGATTTCTATCAGCAGCCCTGCTTATCCCTGATGATTCTCCTCAATCTAAAATAAACAAGTAGCTGGGGAGTGTAATTTGAACCTTTCTTATGGTCTATTTGATAAAGGTGGAGGCATAAACCTTTGTGAGTAAATCATACTACTAGAGTCTTAGAGACATATAATAATCAAATGGGCAATTCAAGCTACCAGTGACGTTCTAAAAACTTACAAAGCTTGTGGGGGAGGGTTGTCCTATAAATAAGGCCGTTTATGTTATATTGGATTACAGTGTGTTCTAACATACCTAAAAACAAATTAAAGTAGTAGTACAGTATCATAGTAAAACTATAAAAATGTAAAAATTGGAAAAAATATACAAATTAATCAAGCTTAGTTTTTCTTACTCTTATAGTAGGCCAGTGTTGTTGATCTAGAGAAGCCTTTTTCAACCAGGGTGCCCATGCAACTACCAATGATGTCATCAGTTGATAAGAAGAATGTCTGTTGCCTCCACAGTATCCTTATTTGACCCTCCTGTGCTCCTCTCTCTCAGCACTGGGTAGCTGACTGGTGGTAAGAAATTGAGGGAGAAGAGAAACATTGGAATACTAGTTAGTACCAGTGTGTATTTGTTTTGTCCTATGTGTGTCGATGCTGCCACATTCTGTAAAACTATTAGAATAGTTTTTTACATTTTAAAATGGGGTGCCTAGAGACTGTGCATAATTTTAAAGGGCACCTTGAGATTGTCTATAATTGCCTTGACTGAAAAAGGTTGAGAAACACTGGTCTAGAGTGTAGAAGGCAAAACATGGCTACTACAAAGATTCTACAATTTTAGACCTGACGGATCTTTCCTTTACCTGCTTCAGGCAGTTGAAGTCTAATAGTTATAGCTGGAGATACTGGTAAGAAATACACTCACTTATGCTGTTGGCCATTACCACATTCTTGGGAGAAGAATTCCAGAGTCTTACCTCTGTAACAGTGAAGTGCAGCTTTAAATACTGTTGGCAAAATAGTTTTTGTTTTCATGTCTAGACTGTCCTTTTTGACCTGCACAAATCTACAGAGGTGAACAGTTCAATTGACAGCTCTTTAGACTGACCTCTAATTTTGCATTGACCTTTTAGATATTTAAACCTTCCTTTAAGGTCCTGTCTTGTAAAACTATCTAGTACTGAACTACGCAACAAAATGCGTTATTGTGTAAACATGTTATCTGAAATGCCTTGGGCTTTTAAATGGACAAATTTTAATGAATCAGGAAGGTCATAATAATGTAACTTAGCTAGAGGCGGCATGAAACAGATGAGACTGTTACATATATTAGGAGCTGCTAGAGTGTGGTTGTACAAGATGCATCTCAGCATTGAACATCATAATTCCAAACACAAAGAAGTGGTCTGTTTACAGTGCCTTGAAAAAGTATTCATAACCCTTGAGATTTTCCACATTTTGTCATGTTACAGCCAAAAATGTATATGTATTTTTTTTTTTATATTTTTTATTATCTTTTTTCATGAAAAACAAAGACAAGGCACAATATAGTGTGACAACATTGAGGTAACGATGAAAAGGCCTACAATCCAGTGAGATTAAGACTTGCAGAGGAGCAAAAAAAAATAAAAAATAAAAGGAAAAGAGGGACTCGTTGATTCACGTTGTCTAGGGTTGTATATTCAAAACCTTTGAACATCTCGGTATGTATTGTGCGGGAGGAATGGGGGAAGTCATCTCGCCCTGACACCCCGACTGGGAGCAAACTAGGTCATGGGTTTGGGGCTCGCCCATCTTCCAAAACACCTTACGTTTCAACAAGTCAGCAAGAAAAATGTCAAGTTGTGTATATATATGAACTCCTTGGGAGAGCCTATGTAAACCAAAGGGGTAGCAACAGATATTCAGAAATGGAATAAACAGATTTATAAGTCTGAAGTACTAAGTCAAAAGTAAGAGGGGTGAGATTAAGGTAAGCATAGTTGGAAGGGAAAAAGGTATTAGGAGGTGAGAAAAGAGAGTGAAAGAAATTGAAGGGTATAGAGAGACCTTTGAGGAGATTCGGTGATGGGTCAATATAGTGGGCCGGAGTAGGGGAGGTGTTAAGAATACCGCTTGATATTTTTCACTGGGACATAATACAGGAATTTTTTTTTAGCCTGGCAGTATGAGACTGAGGAGGATTTCCAGTTACGTGCAATTGTTATTTTAGCTCCTAGAAGGATGAAGAAAATCAGGGATTGTGAACTCCTGGGAACATCTGGAACTCTCTGATTGGGAAGAGACGTTAATGGATCTTGGATTAAGGAGATTTCTGTGACTTTGCGTATTAGGTGGAATATTTGATTCCAAAATTCTCTTATTTAATGCCCATAGTGTGTGGAGTAGTGTACCCAGGTGTTCACATCCTATGAAGCATAGTGGGTATGCCTGTGGATAGTATTTGGAGAGATGAGTGGGGACCAGATACCAGCTGGACATGACTTTGAGGTTAGCCTCAATTAATCCCTTGCCGAGCAGCCTCCGTCATAATACAGCGGCAGGTCGGCTCTCTTGCGCGAATCGGCGTAACTGTACAGCGGCTCGCGCAAAGAGGGCGGGAGCGTGCCCGCGGCAGCGCACTCTCGCACCCACTGCACGATGCATGCCTGCAGGTTGGGCAGATTCAATGTCCGCCAACGACTCGCAATCACCTGTTACAGAGGCAGAATGGGGATCTGCCAATGTAAACACGGTGGATGCCCATTCTGTCAGTGGACATGTCACAGATCTACTGTTCCCAGTGATCGGGAACAGTTAGATCTGTCATGCCCCTGTCAGCCCAGTCTCCACACAGTTAGAACACAGTGAGGGAACATACTTAATCCCTTGATCGCCCCCTACAGTTTAACCCCTTCCCTGCCAGTGACATTTATACAGTAATCAGTGGCTGTTTAAAGCTCTGATCGCTGTATAAATGTCATTGGTCCCAAAAAAGTGTCAAAAGTGTCCAATCTGTCTACTGCAATGTTGCAGTCCCACTAAAAATCGCAGATTACCGCCATTATTAGTAAAAAAAGTAAAAAATAAATAAAAAAGCCATAAATCTGTTCCCATAGTTTGTAGACACAATAACTTTTGCGCAACCCAATCAATATATGCCTATTGAGATTTTATTTACCAAAAAATATGTAAAATACATATCAGCCTAAACTGAGGAAGAAATTAATTTTTTTTACATTTTTTTGGATATTTATTATAGGAAAAAGTAAAAAATATTGTTTTTTTTCACAATTGTCGCTCTTATTTGTTTATGGCGCAACAAATAAAAAACACAGAGGTGATCAAATACCACCAAAAGAAATCTCTGTTTGTGGAAAAAAAGGGACGTCAATTTTGTTTGGGTACAACATTGCACGACTGCGCAATTGTCAGTTAAAGCGATGTAGTGCCGAATCGCAAAAAGTGCTCTGGTCAGGTAGGGGGTAAATCCTTCCGGGGTTGATGCGGTTAAAGTGACATTATGTATTCCCTTGTGTAAAGAGCGTGTAAAGCATTGGCGCCAGGTATCTAGGTCCCAGTCGAACCCGAGATCTTGTTCCCAGCTCAACATGTATGGCGTTTTCTCCTCAGGTTCAGCCAAGGCTGCGTATATTAGGGAGATTCTCCCACTCATGTCCTTGGCTTCCGCGAGCACCATTGTTCATATGGGGTAATAGAAAAGGGATCTGGCTTAGAGGTTCATATAGAATTATATTATTATATTATTAATACAGTGTTGTAGAGTGATGGGCCCATTGGACTTGAAAAAGTGTCCTATTCTGTACAGCCCCTTATTCAACCACCATTGAAAAGCAAGGATATCTAGTCTTGGGGGAAAGAGAGAAATATGGAAAATATGAGAGAGGGGGTGTCGAGAAGAAGCTATTCTGCGAGATTTTAAAGAGTCACATAACAAAATTGAGTGTGATAATGTTGGGGAGAGGTTAGCGGGTCAGGACTTAGGTGGGCTCCAAATCAAGTAGTCTAATGTATTATTGAGCACAGCTTGCCTTGCCATTTCAATCCAATCAGGTTTAGGTCCTCTGAGATAAATAGTGCAAACTTGGGTCAGCTGGGCAGCCTGGTAATACCACCAGAGGTTCGGTAAACCCAAGCCCCCGTTCAATCTAGGTCTGGTTAATATATGTTTGGAAAAGCGGTGCCCAGTTTTCCCCCAGGTGAAGCGGATAATGGCAGATTGTAATTTAGTCGATTGCGTTTTATTTATTAGAATGGGAAGAGAACTAAATGGGTATAAGATGCATGGCAATAAAGTAATTTTGATCGCGTTAACTCTTCCCATCCAAGATAGCTTATGTAATGTCCACTTGGAAAGGTCAGCTAATAGTTTCTTAATTATGGAAGGATTATTCTTATATAAGAGGTCTATTGAGGCCATGAGATGGATACCTAAGTAGGGTATGAAAGTGTCACTCCAGGCGAATGGAAAATAACTCTTCAGATGGTCAAATAGGGAAGAGGGGGTCGATATGTTCAGGGCTATGGATTTTTTCATGTTGACACGCAAACCAGAGACCTGACCAAAGTTGTGAAGTAGATGAGCAATGTTAGGGGTCGAGATGAGTGGGGATGTCACAAAGAGGAGAACATTATCCACAAATAATGCGCATTTGTGGGACAATGGGCCACAACGAACTCCGTGGACATCAGGATGAATCCGGATAGCTATAGCCAGGGTTTCTATAGTTATCATGAATAGTAAGGGAGATAGAGGACACCCCTGTTTTGTGCCCCTCTCTATGGGAAAGGTGTCCGAGTAGTGTCCCTGTAGTCTTACTTGTGCTATGGGATGTGAGTAAAGTGCTTCTAGGATTCTAAGAAAATTGGCCCCGAAGTTCCATTTTTTGAGAATAGAGAATAAGAAAGGCCAAGAGATAGTGCCAAATGCCCGTCTGAAGGTCTATTGACAGAGGAAATCCTTCTTGGTGGGGGGTCCTCCATCCCAACCTGATTTCATAAGGGATATAATGTCAACAGCCTGCCTTATCTGATCCGGTCCCTGTCTACCCATTATGAAGCCCACCTGGTCTTTATGAACGTAGGAGCCTATAAAGGTTAGTCGATTTAACAGAATTTTTGGTCATTATTTTCAAATCATTATTAATCAGCGAAATTGGCCTGTAATTAACGACTTCACTAGAGTCCTTGCCTGGTTTAGGGATAAAAGAAATATAGGCAACATTGGCTGTAGAGTCTAGGGGTGAGCCCCCTTTCAGGGATATCTTGAAAAGTTTTGTAGTTATAAGTCTAGAAGCAGTCAGGGACTGGATTAGAGCCTTTATATAGTTCCTTAATTACAGAAGTGGCCATTCTGCCATTTGATATGTTTTCAGCAGTTTAAGTTAGGGCAAGGTTTAGCGGTAACCTGGTGTATTCGAGTTTTGCTAGGGATTTAGATGTGGGCTTTCATTTAAGTAGTTTGAATTCTCTCACATTCTACTGTGTGATTGGTGAGAAAGTATTTACGTAGTTACTTCTTTAGCATAGTGCAGTGTACCGGGTTGGATAGAATGGATTCATTAAGGCGCCATGAATGTGGGCCTGGGGAAGTTGGGGCACCTATTAGTTTGATGGCAACTAAGGAATGATCAGACCAGGGAATTTCATGTATAGAAGCATGTACGGCTAAATGAATGGTGGTGGTGGGAATAAAGATGTGGTCAATTCTTGTGTGCGTCCCATGTGGGGCTGAGAAGTGTCTGTAGTCTCTCGCAGAGGAATTAAGCTCTCTCCAAGTGTCATCTAGCTCTAGGGAGAATAGAAGTCGAGGAATATGAAGGGTTTGTTTGGAGGGTTTCCTAAGGTGAAGGATTCCCTTAGATGTTTTATTGCTGATGTGATCAAAAGTTATGTTGGAGTCCCCTTCCATTAACACCCTCCCCTCAAAGTAGGAAGAAAGCGTACTTAAAGTGTTTGTTAAGCCACTTTATAAAAAGTTCCCAGTTGCCCTGTGGCATAACATATATATACTCCTCTGTATAGATATCACACCTTCTTACTAGGATCAGTTGTCATTTTTGTGCTTTTCTCTCTCAGCTCAGAAGTCCTGAGGGAGGAGCTAAGCACTGCTGCTGACATCAGCTGGAGAGACAGAGCCGTGCTGTGTTATCTATATAGATAAGAATATTTCTGATATAACACGGACACCGGGTGAACTTCTTCTTCTAATACAGAGGGATAGGAGCTTTTAGAGTTAATTATGAGAGCAGAGAGGAGAAGTTACGAGAGGAAGAGGGAGGGGGAGGAGGGGGGAGTTGAAGACAGGCACACAGGAGATAGGAGAGCTGGGAGTGACATAGCCTGCATAGACTACAAGCTCTCAGGATAAGCAATATACAAGGGGAGTCAGCACTCATATTTTAGGGGATACAGAGAAATAATTTAAAAAGCAAAAGCATCATGCTGCTAATAGCACACTAAAGAGACAGGAGCAGCATTTTTTTTTTTGGGTTAACAAACGCTTTAACATGGTTGAAAAAAATGCTGCCTGACCCTGGTTTGGAGCATAGTATGAGATAACGGTGTATAAGGAGCCATTAATATGTCCCTTGACGAATATATAGCGACCCTCTCAATCCATGATAGTTTGGGAGTGGGTAAATTATATTTTCTTAGAAAAAAGGATGGTTAGCCCTCTTTCTTTGACTGCCGCATTGGCAAGGTAAAAGGTAGAATATTTATAGTGGAGGAATAAGGGGCTGCAGTTATCAGGAAAGTGGGTCTCCTAAAGGAGTAATACATCAAATCCCCGGTAATTGTGGTGATGGAAAGCCTTATGTCTTTTGATCGGTGAGTTGAGACCTTGTGTATTGTGTGAGGCCACTCGAAAGGTCGCCTTAGAGGGAGGGGAGTTAGCCATGGAAATGAGGGTGAGAATGTGCCATTATGTTGCATGTACCTACCCCGTCACCCGGGAATGAGATCCTGGTCGAGAGGAGCCAGACGTGATTTGAGTGTGGAGAAGCCAGTCGGTATTGCGTTTTCTGCATAGGTACCTGGTAGATGAATAGAGACATAAATGATGAGATTGGAGTAAAAAGAAGGGGAAAGAGAGAAAAGAAGAGGCAGATAAGAGTAGGTAGGGAGCTCGGGATGGAGGGCGTCCCGAGGCCCCTATGTGCAGGATAGGACCTGCCTGAACCTGCTGGAGACCCCAGTGTATATAGGCTCTAGTACGTTTGCAACCTAAATGTTGGTTGCTTTCCCTGTGGCACTAGAGGTTAGGCTACAGGTGGAGTGGCATGACAGAACCGCTCTGGCTGGGAGGCCTCCCAGCTATCCCATAGGGAGATATAGTCCCCCCACCAGTTTGATGGTTATTTTGTGAAGAACCAAACACAATGGAACAAAACAATGACTGACTACTAAAAGAAACAATAACAATTCTGGGAGTATGGGCCTGAGTTATTAAGAGGTTTCTAAAAAGAACAGCTAGAGTGGGCCCAGGCAGCTAGAGTTAGTTGAAGATGGTGTTAGGTAACTGAATAGCCATCAGCAACATCTCGCTTAGTTTTAACAAAAAGTTCTGATATAACATATTGTCCCACTGGTGGGAAATATGGGCAAATGCTAACTTAAGATCATGTGGTAGGGGAGTTGTGGAAGTCTATGGGAGGGAGGGGGTGGCCCGGATAGGGGGACTTTGGGAGAAGAGAGTCTAAGTCGAACAGGTGTGTAGATCCAATGGACGTCCTTCCTAAAAAAAAAAGTCCTGAAGGAGTTCCTGATGAGTCCATCCGTCATTGTTTCATGGGGGGACAGAGTCACGATACCGTTTTGATCTTTGTTCATTCCATAGATGGGTCAAAGGGCTGCCTGGAGGAAACCTTTTTTTGGACTCTTGGTGGGAACCCGAGGAGGAGGGCATCAGTTCCTGGGAGATGAGCCAGAGTTGGAGAAGTAGTCTTTTGTCATCTGAGAAAGTTGTGAAGCCGTAGGATTTGTTTTTGAATAGGAATTGCAGACGAATATTTTATAGCCTTCTGGGCCAGAATTGCCAATAGTGGTTTGAAGGATCTCCTCTTTTGAATTGTGGTAGGAGATAAATCTGCAAAAATCTGCACTGGATGCCCCTGAATAGCGAGATTATCAGAATCACAAGATTTTCTCATTATCTACTCTTTCACTGCAAAAAAAATGTGACTTAACCACTATATCCCTTGGTAGTCCGTCTAGGCGTGGAGGTTGCAGAGCCCTGTGGGCCCTGTCTAGTTCAAGTCCGTGGTCAGGAATGTCTGGGATAATGTCTTTGATGAAAGCTTTCCCTGTACCTTGAATATCAGAGATTGACTTGGGAAGACTTTTGATGCAAAGGTTATAGCGTCTGCTCCTGTTTTCTAAATCATCTATTTTTGAAAGTGCTGTTTCTAGATGATCCTGAAGTGTTTGAATGCACATGGTGTTTTGGTTGGTTCGTGCGGTTACATAATCCACCGCTGTTCAATGGCTTCTATGCGGACGCCTAAGCTTTGCAAATCTGCCTTTATGGATGATGTGATCTGTGCAGCATTGTGAGCTAGGCCCAAGGCTAACATTTTAGAGAACGTGTTTAATAGCAGAGTCAAATCAGGGGGATGGCCTGGAGGTATTGGTGAGGCCTGGTGAGAGATAGCCATGCCGTGGAGGGTGTGCATTATAGGAGAATGCAGCAAGTCCTCCATTATCCTGCCCAGAAGCAATTCCGTGGAGGCCATGGAGATATAAGGGTAGGGGTTGTTACTCACAGGTGTTGCAGGCAGGAGATCTGCTGCCTGGTGTGATCCACAATGGATTCCTCTTCTCCTGTGGTGCCCCATGGTGGCCATCTTGGAAGGCCCAGGTATCTGGAGGTCGAAGGTGAGTTGGCGGCTCACCTCCTTCCTGGGTTTGTCCCCTGTCATGTGGTGGGGTACTCCGTGGTGTCCAGTATGTGAGGCAGCAGGTGGAAAGGATGTCGCTCTCTTTTGCTGGTGTGGGAAGCTCTGTGTGACTGGAGCGGGTCGGGGCCATCTTGGAAGGCCCAGGTGTTTGGAGGTCAAAGGTGAGTTGGCGGCTCACCTCCTTCCTGGGTTGGTCCCCTGTCATGTGGTGGGGTACTCCGTGGTGTCCAGTATGTGAGGCAGCAGGTGGGAAGGATGTCGCTCTCTTTTGCTGGTGTGGGGAGCTCTGTGTGGCCAGAGCGGGTCGGGGCCTTCTCGGAAGTCCCGCGCATGCGCACTCCAATGTAAATATATGAAAAGTGTGGCGTTTTCTGTTTACATGTCTTTTGCTGTTCCCAGAGGATCTGTGTGCTTACCGGCCCCCCCCCCCCCTCCACCCACAGAGCTGCTGTGTTCTCCCCTCCTCTCTCCTGCCAGCTGCTGTAGAAGATTCATGATGGAGAGATGGGAATGGGTCTGTAAATTTGTCATTTACCGGCTCCTTCCTTTTATGAATGGAAAGAGCTAGTGATTGGTACCAATTGCTTCATTAATAACTGAAGCATAGTAAACTGTTTATTACTATACTTCCATTTCTAAATGAATAGGAGGCTTGGTACACAACTATTCCTGTCTATTCATTCTGTGGAGATGGAGATTGAGGGCTGAGGTTTGTTTAGACCCCTGATATCTCATCAAAGCCCCCAACAGGGCTCCTAAAGAAACTGTAAAAAAATAATAAAAACAAAATTGTAAAATAAATAAAATTAAATGGTAAAAAAATAATAACTTGTGAAAGGGTTCCGCTGCGGGACCATAATAAAGAGACACTCAATGGGAGTAAAGGATCAGTGGGAAGAGGGAGGGCCCTGGCCAGGGGTCAGGGGGGCCCTTCATAATTTCTTGCAACGGGGTCCTGAAGGTTCTAGTTATGCCTCTGCCCAGAGTTACGCTATATTCTGCAGCCAGAGCTGCTTTTTATTTTACAGTGTACTGGATGCTAAATGTAGCATATTAGGTAGAACTATGGCCTCCCTTTAAAGTGACTATAAATGTATCATTTTTATTTCTAAAATAAAAAAAGATTCAGACCTTGGGCTAGCACCAAAAATTAAAATATAAAAAGGGCAGGGGATACCACATCCTATCACTAGAGATCTAAATGAAGAAAAAACATATATGGACTTTCTCAGGTCCCTCATAAACACATACAACAATTTATTCCAAAATATACATTTTATTACACAAATCAAGTTGAACATCACAAATACATTATAAAAAATCAGCCTCTACAATCCTGGTGAGTGTTTCGCTTGGCAACTATCCAGGTATAGGTCTAATAGCCCAATCCTGGGATGAGGTACAATACAACCGAACGCAAACTCCAACCATATTATGATCCTCTACATGTTTCGCAGGGTGATCCACTTCTTCAGGTGGCAGAGATTGAGGCGTAGTTTAATAGTTGATATAAATAGATATAATAAAACATTAAAGTGGTTGTATACTCAGTACAACCACTTTAACCTACAGGTAAGTATATAATGAGGCTTACCTGTAGGTTCTGAGAATATCTTCTAAACTTGCACCGTTTAGGAGATATTCTGTCTATCCACATGTGTCGACGTCATCGGCACATGCGCCGACTGGGCCGTTTCTTCACTAAGTATGCTGCTACCGACTTCTCCCGCGTGCATGCCTGGGAGTGACGTCAGCGCTGCTCCGGCCAATCACAGTGCTGGAGCCTGCGCTGTGATTGGCAAGGCGACCAAACCCAGAAGCAGCATGCTGCCGGTCACAGCGGTGTTCGGGGACCACTGCAACAGTTTCGTTCCAAGGTAAGTATTTCATAATGAGCTAGTATGCAAAGCATACTAGCTCATTATGCCTTTGTTTTGCAGGGTTTTTTTCAGGGAGTTTACAACCACTTTAATAATAATAATAATAGTAACAACAACCACATACACAAAACATGACTAAATTAGTGAATGCCAGGCTGAGGCGTAAGGGTTACCCACAGCTTGAAAGGCAGGAACCCACCCAGAAATCGAAAGCGGAACCTGAGCAAGATCCCTCCCTGGGGGCAGATGTGGGGGCAAGCCATTGCAGATAACAAACCTTAAAATCCGAGTCTGCACAAAAAATATGTATTCAGAATCATGGAAATTGATTGAGATGGTGCACATCCATGGAGCAGGAAAACCATGCATATAGGATAAAGTACTAACCAGTAAACCAAGGCTTCTTCAGTCCAACTGTAAAGAGAAGGGAGGCAAAAGAGTATACATGAGCATAAAATGTCCTCCAAGCAACCTAAAGCAGTTCACTCACAGGGTCCAAATAAAGGCAGCATGCCATATTGCTAATGAAGAAAAACACAGGACAGAAAACATTAAATACCCAAAACAAGAAAAATGGAAAAAAAATGGGCAAGAAGGAAGAGTTTTTTTGAGAGGCACCATATTGGAATGTAAGTGTCCTATGTGGATACACAAAATATTAGTTTTACTCCCCTGGCACTGCAACAGCTATGGCAAATGAAGCTAAAGGGCAGTATACACAGGCCGAATATTGGGCATTATCAACCAGTTCAAAAGAAACTGGCCGACATTCGGTCTGTGTGTACAGCAGCTAGTCCGACAGAAGCTGGCTGAACGTCCGGTTTCTGAAAAAGGTCTGCCAATCGGCATCCAATCAGAGTTTTTAGCCAATGGCTGAGAGCGTTGACCAGTGTGTTCTGGTGGGGGGGGGGGGCGTCCCCGGGGGAGATCACTGTACTAACATTGCATAGTTAGTACAGGATCTCCTCCCGAGCTCTTCACTTTTTTTTTTCAGTCAGCCCGCTGGGTTAAGCAGAAAAAAGCTTGCAGTGTATACTAGGATTTTGTTTTGTTTTTAACCGGTTCCCGACCGCGCGCCGTCTTTTCACGGCGGCAGTCGGGGAGCCCTGCGCGAATCGCTGTAAATAAGCGTCGATTTGCATTTGGCCACCAGGGGGCGCGCGCGCACCCGCCGCACTCCTGGGGAGTGTGCCTGCGGCTCGGGCGGGCCCGATGTCCGCCGGCGAGCCGAGATGAGCGGCTACAGGGAAAAGAAGGGGAACCACCGATGTAAACAGGGCGGTTCCCCGCCCTGTCAGTGGGGCATGAGAGATCTACTGATCCCTGTCACTGGGATCAGTTAGAT
>BLSH010543622.1:70657-105314 GCA_018402905.1 Glandirana rugosa
TCAAGTTCTTAGCCAATGGCTGAGAGCGCTGACCAGTGTGTTCTGGTGGGGGGGCATCCCCGGGGGAGATCACTGTACTAACATTGCATAGTTAGTACAGGATCTCCTCCCGAGCTCTTCACTTTTTTTTTTCAGTCAGCCCGCTGGGTTAAGCAGAAAAAAGCTTGCAGTGTATACTAGGATTTTGTTTTGTTTTTAACCGGTTCCCGACCGCGCGCCGTCTTTTCACGGCGGCAGTCGGGGAGCCCTGCGCGAATCGCTGTAAATAAGCGTCGATTTGCATTTGGCCACCAGGGGGCGCGCGCGCACCCGCCGCACTCCTGGGGAGTGTGCCTGCGGCTCGGGCGGGCCCGATGTCCGCCGGCGAGCCGAGATGAGCGGCTACAGGGAAAAGAAGGGGAACCACCGATGTAAACAGGGCGGTTCCCCGCCCTGTCAGTGGGGCATGAGAGATCTACTGATCCCTGTCACTGGGATCAGTTAGATCTCTCATGCCCATGTTAGCCCATCCCCCCCACAGTAAGAACATGCCCAGGGAACACAGTTAACCCCTAGCTCTCCCCCTGCAGGTTAACCCCTTCACTGCCAATGACATTTATACAGTAATCAGTGGACATTTAAATTTCTGATCGCTGTATAAATGTCATTGGTCCCAAAAAAGTGTCAAAATGTTCCGACATGTCCCCCCCAATATCGCATTACCGCTAAAAATCGCAGATCGCCGCCATTACTAGTAAAAAAAAAAAAACCCAGAAATGAATTCTCATCATCCGTAAATGCGGCCACTTTTGCGCAAACCAATCAATAAACACCAATTGCGATTTTTTTTTATCGCAAATATGAGGAATTATATAAATCGGCCAAAAACGGTGAAAAAAATGTTTTTTTATATATTTTTTTTTATTTGAATTTTAGCAAAAAGTAAGAAATTTGGTTTTTTTTGCAAAATGGTTGCTCTTCTTTTGTTTATAGCGGCGATAAGAAATGATGCAGAGGTGATCAAATACCACCAAAAGAAAGCTCTATTTGTGGGGAAAAAAGGACGCAAATTTTGTTTGGGTGCAACGTCGCACGACCGCGCAATTGTCAGTTAAAGCGACGCAGCGCCGAATCACAAAAAGTGCTCTGGTCCTAAAGTGCAAAATTCTTCCGGGGCTGAAGTGGTTAAAGTGCAGTGTGACACCATTGTTTAGCATGAAGCCTTACTGTGCCACAGCATGGGCGGATTAATCCAGCGTTTTAGGGAAACATTGCTATATAGGATTCCCAATTCTTTAAAATATATGCAGCTATAACATAGCAAAATCAAGTTTTAGTTGTGTTACTGCATGTTATTCCTAGGGAGAATCCAGCAGCGAGTGAGAGGTACATTATGTCATGGTATGGCTCTATCTATAGGTAGAACTGGAACTTGGGGGTAAGGTCTTTTAATTGGAGTTGCTGACAATTTTAGGAACACTTTTGGAAAGTGCATGTATTCGCCGTAACATATTAGATTTATGTTGTAGCTTGAGAAGATGAAGAGGCTCATCCATATTCATTTACATTATAGTTAAGCAAGCTTGAATTTAAAAGAGACACTTCAGCCACAAATAAAAAGTTTGTAATCTGTTATAAAGGCCACCGACATCCAGAACTTCCTTTATCTTTTGAAGGCAATTCTTGAATCCATCTGTGTTATTACCCCAAATATTGTGACTATTTGCCATTATTTAAATTTACTCTAATCCTATTTTTCTTGAGTACAACTCCAGCTAAAACGCTTTGTTTTACATTTTGAATAAAGCAGGGAAAGCTTCCATCCTCTGTTAGGTTTTTTTGTTGCCTGTGTTAGAGATATTTCCCCTCGGTTGCTCTCATAGAGACACAATAGGATGTGAGTAGAAATCTCTTAAAATTGAGGGAAAACTCCCAGCTATGACAGTCATCCTGTTCTGGTAACAACGGTGACATTTAGGGTTTTCTTTCAATTTAAGTTCCTGGGACAGAGACAAAAATAAAAATCAGTGGTCGGAGAAAATTGCTAGCCTAGGAATCACCGTTCCGGAAGGCACACATTACTCAGAAATCTTGTGGGGTAGATTTGTCACAACACTGGAGAGACAATTAAAGTCTTCAATGTCCGTGCATATTCAGATTCTGAAGCAAAATGCATGTGTTCCTGCATTGGGAAGGTCAGCTACTGGATGTGCTTGAGACTTGCCAATTCCCAACAGAAGAACGTTTGTAAAAAGCTAATGTGTATAAGGAGTGTATGCTCCCTTCTTTGCTTAATGTGTTGATCACTCAGATCTTCATATGAATCAACTGCTGATTTCTCCTCCATGTCTCAAGTCATATGCTGTTTTTTTTTTTGTTTTGTTTTTCTACAGTATCCCTGAATTAGCTATTTCAATTTTCTATAGAAACCTTTCCTGCTTCATCCTAAACTAGAAATCAGCTTGTAGCTAAAACCATGGGCATAGCATGTTGGTGGGGTGCAGCATGGTACGGTGGCAATAACACACACAGTCCAAGTGCAATGAAAGAACTTGTATTGAAATAATGTGAGGGCAGTTTACAATAAACCCAGTGGGAAGACAACCCAACTGGGAACCCTCACAAGTCCAGCAGCACGTAGAGAGCAGGTTTCAGCCAAGCTGACAGCGCCTGTTAAGAGGGGCAGAGTGTGACCTGGCTGTATCATGCTCAATCAGGAAGATATCTATAGAACTTTTCCCTGCCACTACTTCTATCCCTTTCATGCAGGGTACCTCTCCCTACCAGTGGGAGCTATTGTAGGTATTGTAGCCATTACACAGGGACAGGGAGCCAGTACACAGATACTATATTGTAGCCATTACACAGGGGACAGAGAGCCATTACACAGGTATTGTAGCCATTACACAGGGACAGGGGCCCATTACACAGGTATTGTAGCCAGAACACAGGCATTGTAGTCATTACACAGGGGGCATGGACTCAGCCATTACAAAGGTATTGTAGCCATTACACAGGTATTGTAGCCATTGCACAGGGACAGGGAGCCATTACACAAGTATCGTAGCCATTACACAGAGGATACTCAGCCATTTCACAGGTATTGCAGCCAGAACATAGGTATTGTAGCCACTGCACAGGTATTGTAGCCAGAACACAAGTATTGTAGCCATTACACAGGGGACAGGGGCTCAGCCATTACACAGGTATTGTAGCCATTACACAGGTATTGTAGCCAGAACACAGGTATAGTAGCGAGAACACAGGTATTGTAGCCATCACACAGGCATTGTAGCCAGAACATAGGTATTGTAGCCATTGCACAGGTATTGTAGCCATTACACAGGTATTGTAGCCAGAACTAAGGTATTGTAGCCATTACACAGGAGACAGGGACTCACCCATTACACAGGGTACAGGGAGCCATTACACAGATATTGTAGCCATTACACGGGGATAGGGAGCCATTACACGGGTATTGTAGCCAGAACACAGGTATTCTAGCCATAACACAGGGGACAAGGACTCAGCCATTACACAGGGGACAGGGACTAAGCCATTACACAGGTATTGTAGCCATTACACAGGGACAGGGAGCCATTACACAGGGACAGGGAGCCATTACACAGGGGACAGGGACTCAGCCATTACACAGGTATTGTAGCCATTACACAGGTATTGTAGCCATTACACAGGGACAGGGAGCCATTACACAGGTATTGTAGCCAGAACACAGGTATTGTAGCCATTACACAGGTATTGTAGCCATTACACAGGGACAGGGAGCCATCACGCAGGTATTGTAGCCATTACACAGGGGACAGGGACTCAGCCATTACACAGGTATCATAGCCATTACACAGGTATTGTAGCCAGAACACAGGTATTGTAGCCATTACACAGGTATTGTAGCCAAAACACAGGTATTGTAGCCATTACACAGGGGACAGGGACTCAGCCATTACACAGGCATTGTAGCCATTGCACAGGGACAGGGAGCCATTACACAGGTATTGTAGCCAGAACACAGGGGACAGGCAGCCATTACACAGGGGACAGGCAGCCATTACACAGGGGACAGGGAGCCAGAACACAGGGGACAGGGACTCAGCCATTACACAGGGGAAAGAGAGCCATTACACAAGGGACAGGGACTCAACCATTACACAGGGGACAGGTAGCCAGAACACAGGGGACAGGGAGCCATTACACAGGGGATAGGGAGCTATAACACAGGGGACAGGGACTCAGCCATTACAAAGGGGGCAGGGAGCCAGAACACAGGGGACAGGGAGCCATTACACAGCAGCACAGTACCTCCGAGCCCTCGTCTCCTAGAGTCAGGGGAGTCAGCCGCTCTGGACCCGCCCCCACCCACAGCACAGTGACAAGCCAATCACTGGCAGTCACTAGCTCAGGGCAGCCAATCAGTCTATGTATGTTCGCTTGTTCAGCGCACATACATAGACGTTTAGGACTAACCAATAGGCTCGCTACTTGCTGTCAGCTGACAGCAAGGAGCCGAAGAAAAAAAAAAGTAAATATACCGGCGCCTCCTTTAGGGGGTCGGGCTGACTTTGTATTTCTTTTTCTTCTTCTTCCCAGCAGGGAGGCAGCACCCAAGTGCTCCTTATTGACCAGCCAACGCTGGTCCCTACTCTACCCACTTGCAAAATGTGCACCAAGCTTGGGAGCCTGGGTCTTAAATAGGCTCTGCCTTACCAAGATGGCTGCTAGAGTCATATGGGGTGGCAGCATCCACTTGGATCGCTTCCCCAATGATCCAGGAAACCATAGATGAACCATGTTCCTCTTGACTACCTCTCAAACTGCACTGCCACTGCGGAAGAGCGCCACTTTCAGTGGAGAAAGTAGACTGCACTTGCCTACAAGCATTGTGTAGCTCTGATCAGAAAGTTGAGGGATGTAAAATGACCACAGCAGCACAGATCTGTTTTTGTGCTTGCCATTGTCAGAATGCTAAAGGAATTGATAGGAACAGTCAGGGTCACCAGGTAGTTGCTACTAAGTGACTGTGTAACAGTGATAGAAGGACCATGTACAGTATATTATTCTTTATTAAAAAAGAAAATGCAATGGGCTGTAACTGTCCTAAAAAGTTTCAGAAGATCTGGTCGGGATGGGTAGAGGCCCGTCATTTGACAGTGTGAGTGGCGGATGGGTGGGCGTTTAGTGACCCCATGCCTCCCTCTCTCCCCTAGGTCCCTCTCAAGGACTTCTATGGGGACCCCACCCCTGTTTATCCAGCTTTCTGTGCCCTCTCATTCCTGTCTATATGCATTCATTCTCTTCCTCCCCCTTTTCTGTGCTCCCCTTCTTCCTTCCCCCCTTTTTCTTTCTTTTTCCTACTTCCCCTTCTGCTGGATCTCCCCCTTGGTATTAATTATTAGGGTGCGACTCCCTTTAGATGCCCCCGCCCCCGAGAGTACATTGGCTCATCTGAGCCCTTGGACACAATGCATTATTAACTTTGAATATACTGGATCTTTGCTTTGGCATATACTGTTACTTGACTGTGCAATTAATATGCGGAACTGTATTCTCTGTACTTGTTGACATTCACATGTAAACCATGGTATATATTGATTAATAAACATTCCTTCTGTTAAAAAAAGAAAAAAAAAAGTGCAAAAATGCAATAATTAAACATACATTTGAAGTGTTACATAGCACCCGAAGGGAAAATTCCATATTGGTAGGTTGTTCTAGTCTAAAAAGCCATCATGATATTTGTTTGATATTGATATTACTCACAACTACTGCTACAATTACAGGTTTCCAAATGAGTCATCAGACTGTCAAAGGGGAAAAAAATGTTTGTGCAACTGAATAAATGACTACGTAGACCAAGGAACATCAAAAAGCTGGAAATATTGTTTTTTTGCTAAGTCTACTTCCAGTTAGTGACCACTGCCTTTATGTTTCAGAGAGGAATTAGCACACTACATATTGCCAGATTAAATGCTTCTTATGAAATTTACCACATGAAACAAAATACAATAAAATAACAATCCAAGTAGGTTTTTGGATTCATTTAGAATTTTACTGCACCTGGTGAGGGCAGCAAGGAAGTTATTACGGAAAGCATTTTTTAATAGGGTAGATCAAGTCTAGAATTATAAATTGAACCTTTGCCACTCAAGCAATTATGAATTTGGTAAACTGGTAATTTAACTAACTAGCTTTGCAAACAGTGTTTATTATGGGTCTTGCTGTATCATGCTTTTGCAGGTTTTTGCAGTACTGTATCCAAAACACCTTCAACCTTAATGAGCTAAGAGTGCTGATTGTCAAATTGTAAAGACAAAAAAACTTTCTTTTGTTTAGTTAAAAAGTGGGAAGGATTAGAACCCCTGTTTCATTTTAATGCTATGTGGGGCTCTGTTCGAGACATCTCCCTTACCTCCCCCATATTGTCCACCTTTTTTAGAGTGAGCCCATAGCGCAGCCTGTGAGTTATGTGATTGAGAGTTACTGTATTCCAAATAAAAAAAGGAAATATTAGAGTCAATGGTTTAAAATAGTTTGTTAGGGAGCAACCCAGATAGCAAGCAATTGTGCTGCAAGCTTGAAAATGACTTGCTATTGCTAGACTTGCCAGGCTTCACAATTTTGTTGCATAATTGCAGCAAGTCCACATTGCATGGCTGCAGATCAACTTTCTTTACAAACATTCTGCAAGTTCTGGTTCAGTTATGTTGTGCAATAGTCATCCCACCACAGGGGTCACTGCAGCTGAATTTTCAAGCTGTAGACTTGCAGAGCTCTTGCTGTAGACTCACCACTGCAACTTTGCTCTTGCTAGAGACTTGCCATGCAAATTTGCTACAAATTTGAAATGCCATGTAAAACTTGTGTTTCAAGTGCTCTGCAAGTGTGCAACTTGTCAGTGAAAATGTGCAGCAAGTTAACAGACTTACAATTCAACACTGCCATAAATTTGTGGCAAGTTATCCTTGCTATCTGGGAATATAAGGAAAAATAATTGAGTGAAATATATCATTTTAATTAAGTTGATCCTCCCCAATTAGATTTAGAGGATGGAGCTCCGTAGACGCAGTTTACTTACTATTTGATTAGGGATTAGGGTTATATAAAGGGTAAGGACATGAGACAGGTCAATATGAATTATAATTCCCAGGTATTCGTCTGTGATCTGTGAATTACTTTGATTGTGAAGGGATATGATTTACAGGGGTCAATAGGAAAGGTGATTGACTTCTCCTAGCTTACCTTCAGACAGGACACATCTGCAAACATCTGAACAGCCTCAAGTAGTGAGTGAAATGATGTCCGAGCACCATTGAAGTAAATCAATGCATTATCAGCACCGAGGGATAACTTACGCCTGAAAGTCCAAGCAAACCCCCTTAATAAGTCTCCAATAAGGCATGCCAAGTATTCAGTCACAAGACTGATTGGAAAAATGTTTCTGGAGGGGGGAGATGCCTAAGACACCTGCATGAGTACATAAACCTGCTTTAGGTTCATTGGACAGTAGTTGTGTCCATTTAATAAATGAGTTCCCAAATTTAAATTTGTGCATGGTAGCACAGAAAAAAAAATACAGAATCAAATGCTTTCATGTTATCTAAGGCCCTGTTCACATCTGGAGATTTGGGATCATGGGCAGAATCTGCCTAAGATTCCAAATTGCCACGTGAACAGGGCCTAAGGAGACTACAAGATCAGATTCCCACCATAGCCAGGCACCGTGTAAATTCAGTCATTTTTCAAATATTATTGTGGGTGTTTTTTTCCTGGCATAAAGCCTGTTTGGTCCAAGTGAACAATTGAAAGTATGGCTTTGGTTAGACACGTTCAGAATTTTGGCTAGGACGTTAAAATCTTCACTGAGAAGTGAGAGGGGCCTGTAAGGTTTTTCCTTATTCTTCGCTGGTTTGGACAACAGTATAAGAAGTGCTTCATGCATCAGGTTTGGGAGCTTACCTTTCTCATATGCTTGACAATAAACATTGTGCAAATGGGGGATTATCAAGTCTTTATTTGTCTTGTATCATTCAAGAAGTAGGTCCCCTAATCCAGGAGCTTTATGGGCAGGAAAAGATAAAATAGCAGCCTTTCCTACAGGAAAATATAGACTTTTGTGGGTTTACGATTGAGTAGAAGAGGTGTGTGCTGCAGACTGATAGGCAATAGCTTTATAAACCCCCTCCATGGGTCAGTCGGGCCACGTGCAACCCCCCCGGTCGGCACTTATCCCATCTATGGCACGGGCAGCGATTCCCTACGTCTCCTCCTCCGCATCACGGTGGCCGTGCATCTCCTCCCTCCTCCTCCATGGCCAATAGGTTCACTTCTCCTTTTGGCCCATCAGGAAATGGGTCTCAAGACCTGCTTCCTGATTGGCCGGGAGGAGAATCAGTGTGGCAATAGTGAATATTAATTTGCTATTTTCATACAACCGGGTGGGCTCACTGCGCCCCAAACCCACCCTTTTTTGAAGCCCATTAGAGCCTCTGGCTCTAATTACGTGTTTAAAAAACAACAACATTGGAATCCATGCGTTTGGTGACCCATATGTAAATTAGGGGGCCGGACGCATGGATAGGGGGCCGCACCCCTGCGCCCCTAATGGAGCAGCCGCCACTCTATAGAGGGGTAAATTTACTGAAGGCAGATAGGCTGTTCACTTTGCAGGGGAATTGACATGTTGTAATTAAATGTATCCTTTGCTTGGTGAATGAGGTGAAGCTTTGCTGACTTCCATCATTCAATCATGTTTCAACAAAAAAAAGAGTTTGTTTCCTTGCTTGTGATTGAATTTTCTTTGCAAAGTGCATTTTCACTACATTCACTAAGCCAATGGAATTTTCCTTTGCAAAGTGAACAGCCTATTTGCCTTTTAATAAATCAACCCCAATGTTTCTTCTGGTCTGGTGACATGAAAATGTGCCTTAGGGGAGTGGTGGGTACTGAACCAAAACTTTTAGCTCATCTGGCCAGTTATTTCTGTTTCCCATGCAAGGCTAAATGTGCACCCCAAGGAATCATATTTTGCTGCCTGTATCCCTCTCCAGTTAACAGGTGAGAATTATCATCTCACTATCAGGATTATACTTCATAGCCACACGAGGCTTTCCCTGTGCTCTGACCACTGTAATCACATTTCCAAGCCAGTAGAAACATGTCTTTGCTTACATTTTTGCAATTTTGCAAAAGTCATCAAGATTCATTCCTGATGTGAATTCTGCTTTTTTATAATTGGTACCCTGCGATCTCATGGGAAAGGAAATGGACGAGGCTAAGTTAGCTCTACCTGATGCAGGCCAATACCCTGTTTCTCTGAAAATAAGCCTTACCCCTAAAATAAGATCTAGCGTGAGTTTCTGGGATAGCTGCAATATAAGCCCTGCCCCAAAAATAAGCCCTAGTTAAAGTCCTTGGAAAATCCTTGTAATCCTTTCTGTAAAAAATATATATAATGTGTAAGGTGAAATCAAAAGAAAGTGGGTTTGTGTCTACATGCAAATATCATATATAAAGTGCAAATCATATGTGCACAAACAACAGTACAACTATTACTGTAGAAGTGCAAGCAAAAGTGCAAAAAATAAAATGCATGAAATGTGCAAATATTCTATAGATACTGTATACACTCTGAATTGGTAAATAAATAGTTAATAGTTAATCACATGATTTAAAATCACTAAAAAGAGCAGTGTCACTCAACATACAAAATAAATCAATAAATAAACCAAATCTGTGAATAAAAATATATATCAACACCGTGAAAAAATATACAGTCCCAATATATCAAGTCCATACACCAGCTTCAAAAAGGTGTTTGCAATATTAATTGTGTCACAAAAGATTCATATATCCCTCCTACTCCCCTCCTGTGAATTCACTAACCAGCTGCTCTGTCCCCGCACGGGGGTGATGCTGCTACCGCAGTGGTAATTTTGGGGAGATAACCCAGCCCGTGTTGTGTCCACTCCTTGCAAACTTGATCAATCCTCTTGTAAAACAATGGGAAAAACTTCCATAGTGTAAGACCGTATGATAGTAGCAATGTAGGTAATCGCTTACTTACATAGAAGTCAGATAGTATGCCAGGAAGTCTGCTGCTCGTTTGCGTTCCAACGGACCTAACCGGAAGTTACGCAATAACGTACTGGCTCCACCTTATGTGCTTCGTCATCAGACGTCATCGGAGGCGACGCCATCTTGCTGCACCCTCCGGTTATTTATACCCAAATATAAAATCAATAATTTGCACATAAAAATATATTAGAATAATAAAGTACTTACCAAACGGATAAGATTATCTGTATGGGCCATATATATCCCCGGGGTGTTTGCGACCTTCCTGTATGAATATGGGGGAGGGGTTAGGAGTCTTATTTTATACTAAGGGGAATGTATATGTATAAAGAATGTATGTTATTTTCAATAAACTAGAGGAGGGGAAAGAATAAGAGTAACCAGAGAAATAGGTATGACCTAAAAAAAGATTTTTAATTATTTTTCTTTTTATATGTCTTTAACCACTTGCCGTCTGCCCACCGTCATACCACCCGTGGCCTGTCACCCGTCACCCATCAGTGACCACCGCCAGTCACCCATCATCCATCAGTGACCATGACCAGTCACCCATGAGTGACCACCACCAGACCCCCGTCACCCATCAGTGACCACCACCAGTCACCCATCAGTGACCACTGCCATCACCCGTCACCCATCAGTGACCATCATCAGTCACCCATCAGTGACCACCACCAGTCACCCGTCACCCATCAGAGACCACCACCAGTCACCCATTACCCATCAGTGACCACTGCCAGTCACCCATCAGTGACATATCCCTGTTTTTAGAACAGGGATATGGCTTCTACCTGCTATTGTTTAAGTTTCACACACAGTTTTCAGATGATTTTAGAACAGGGATATGGCTTCTACCTGCTATTGTTTAAGTTTCACACACAGTTTGCAGATGATTTTAGAACAGGGATATGCCTTCTCCCGGATATTGTTTAAGTTTCACACACAGTTTGCTGATGATTTTAGAACAGGTATAGGGTTTCTCCCGGCTATTATTTAAGTTTCACACACAGTTTTCAGATGATTTTAGAACAGGGATATGGCTTCTCCCGGCTATTGTTTAAGTTTCACACACAGTTTTCAGATGATTTTAGAACAGGGATATGGCTTCTCCCGGTTATTGTTTAAGTTTGACACACAGTTTGCAGATGATTTTAGAAGAGGGATATGGCTTCTCCCGGCTATTGTTTAAGTTTCACACACAGTTTGCTGATGATTTTAGAACAGGGATATGGCTTCTCCCGGTTATTGTTTAAGTTTCACGCACAGTTTTCAGATGATTGTAGAACAGTGATATAGGTTCTCCCGGCTAATTTATACCTTTTTCACACAGTTTGAAATAGATTTTAGAACAGTGATATGGCTTCTCCCGCTAATTAATACTTTTCACACACAGTTTGAAGATGGTCCACATCCACCTCCATTTTTGATTTTTTTTTTAATGTGATTTTTGTTTAAAAATGCTTTTAAGTTATTTCCCTGTCCCCATTTCTTTGTAGGGCACTTATCCGACCCTTACCCCCATTTCCCTCCTTTTGCAGACCTCTAGGACTTTCCAGGACTTTTTTTACAGCCATTTTAGTGCCTAAAAGTTCTGGTCCCCATTGATTTCAATGGGGTTCGGGGTCCGGGTCAAAGTTCGGGTTCTGTCCGGACCCGAACCCGGACTTTGTCCCGAAGTTCACCGAACCAGCAGAACCCGAACTTCTAGAGGTTTGATCAACTCTATATCAGGTGTGATCAGGTGTGATCAATTTTCAATGATTGGCACCATAGCTTGTAGACTCTATAACTTACACAAGGACCATATAATATACACTTATTTGGGTTATTTTTACCAAAGATATGTAGCAGCATAAATTTTGGTCAAAATTTATGAAGAAAAATTACTAATTTTCAAAATTTTATGAAAGAAACAAAGAAAATGCATTTTTTCACAAAACTTTCAAAATTTTTTATTTATAGCACAAAAAATAAAAAACCCACTAGTGATTAAATACCACCAAAAGAAAGCTCTATTTGTGTGGAAAAAATGATGCAAATTTCATATGGGTACAGTGTTGCATGACTGAGTAATTGTCATTCAAAGTGTGATAGCGCTGAAAGCTGAAAAATGGCCCGGACAGGAAGGGGGTTTTCGTGCCCGGTACTGAGGTGGTTAAACGGGTTGAAAATCCAGAGGGACAGCATAATATATTACTACTTCAAACAATAATTTTATATGAAGCAGTTCAGGTCAATGTCAATGTTTAAGCCCTCTGGCTGTAAAGAATTTAATGTATAGATTTATTTGGTTTCATTTTTTGAGATCATTATTTTCTTGTAATTTCAATGCCCTTTCACATGATCTATTGTGTAGAATGTCATAAGGGAGGTGTCTCAATTGTGGGTCTCCCTAAAATGTCTTGATAGACTGTGCTTCTTATGCTGATATTGTTCATATGCACCCTAATTCTTACGAATAAGGGTCTTGTGGTTCTCCCCACGTACTGGTATTGACAAGGACATTTGATGACATAAGTCACATGGGTACTGGTGCAAGTAATAAGTTGATTATTTTTATATTCCCGGCCAGTGGAGATAGATTTGAAGTATTCCTTCGTAGGTTGTATTTTTACTTTTTTTGCAGGGTAGGCATTTCTAGCACCTATATAAACCTTCCATATTTGGAAATAGGCTGATGTTTCTTTGAGGATCAACTACATTGTGGACTAATCTGTTCCTTAGTGCCTTACGATAAATAAAATTTGGTTTCGAGGGCAACATGGTGTTAACTGTTCTGTCTGATTTTAAAATGGGCCAGTATTTATTTACTATTCCTTCTATTGTCTTATATTGCTTATTGAAACCTGTTAGAAATGCGAACTCCATTTTGGTATGACCTTTTCTTTGTTTTTTTGTTAGGAGTGTTTCCCTATCCATGTTTTTCACCTTCTTTTTGAGTTTCTCCATTTCCTTCTTCTTATAGCCTTTGTATACAAATCTACTGATCAAAACATCAGCTTGTTCGTCAAAATCCTTCTCGTGATTACCGTTCCTTCTAATTCTCATCAGTTGTCCCTTCGGGACATTGCTTATCCACTTTGGGTGGTGGCAACTCCTGGTCGGAATCTATCCGTTCCGATCAGTTTGCTTGAAGAAAGTTCTGGTGTATAGTCTATTGTCCTCCTTAAATATGCAGATCCAGGTAATCAATGTTTTCTCGGTTCCAGACTCCTGAAAAAGTAATTCCATATCTATTTGAATTGATTTCCTCGAAAAACTCTTTCAACTCTATTTCAGTGCCCCTCCATATCAAAATAATGTCATCAATATAGCGTTTGTAAAATATGAGCTTGGGTCTGTTTTTACTATAGATCTGTTCCTCTTCCCATTTGCTCATAAACACATTTGCAATGCTGGGGGCTTACTTGGCCCCCATAGCAACCCCTTTTGTTTGGGCATAATAATCTCCGTTGTACCAAAAATAATTATTATTCATGGCTAGGTCCAGACCCTCTAATAGATATTTGATTTGCTCTTGTTTTAGGTCTGTGATTTTTTGCAATGCCCATTCAGCAGCTTTCAAACCATCCTTCTGTTCATGTACAGGGAATTAACATCTATGGTAACGAGAAAATCTTCTTCCATTATTCCAACATCTTCTAATTCTGTAATCAATTGTTTACTATCTCTGAGGTATGATCTGCCCTGCAGAACCACTGGCTGGATAAATTCATCCAGATACTCCCCCAGTCTGGAAAAAAAGGGAGTTTATCCCACTGACTATGGGTCTTCCAGGAGGTTTACTTTGATTTTTGTGTACCTTCGGCAGGTAATAAATAACTACTGTTTTAGCCACTTCTGGAAACAAATATTTTGCCTCCTTTTTGTTCAGAAAACCTCTTTCTTTACCTTTGTTAATATAGGTTCTAAGCTGCTTTTCATATTTTCTTGCTCAGTAGATTGCCCATTTCTTCCTCGTAATCCCCTTTATTCAGAATAACTAGTCCTCCTCCTTTATCCGCTGGCAGAATCACTACTTGTTTCTTTTTCTCTAGCTCATTAATTGTATTCCAAGTTTCCGTTTCCTCTGATTTATGAATTTTCAGTTTCTTAACATCCTCTTCCACCATTTTTTAAAACTTTAAGGCTGTCATTACCCGAAAATTTGGAGTTAAAAATTGAATTATTCTTCAATTTGGTGTGCTCATAGTCCGTTTGAGTTATGGTGGTAGTGTTAGTTTTCTTAGTGGCAAAATTCTTTTTTAGATTAAGCTTCTGAATGAATTTTTGTAGGTCAATGAAGACCTCAAACTTATCCAAACATTTATCTGGGGCATATTTCAAACCAAGATCTAAAATCTTTGATTGCTCCTCATTAAAATTGAAAAAATTCTTTTTTTTTCTTCTTTCCTCCTCGTTTGCCCCTGGTCCGCTTCCTTTTCCCCAGTCTTGTTGTCTGTCTGACATCTTGGGACCATTTCTCCATCCTCCTCCCTGGGGACCCCATGTAACTTCCCTCTGGGGTGGATAGAAGGGTCTCTCGTGGAGCCATGTGTTTTCCTCTCCATAATTCCTGGGAGAGCCCCAACCTTGGTGGGGTCTGGGTGGTCCAAAGCCTCCCCTCCTCCTGGGGGGTCTTCCATTGTGACCCTGATGAAAAAAACCCTTGGTTGGTATTCACGTTGATTTGCATTTTCATACTGTAGGGGTGAGTATCTCTTATAGGTCTCAATGGGTCCTCTGGGGGTTCTCGGGGTCCTAGGTGTGTGTCTTTGATATGCTCTTCTTGGACTTTCATATCTGTAGCTATCATATGGATGATTGGTGTGTACAGGGGTCCTATTAGGTGCCCTATGTATAGATCACCCTATGTATAGATTCACTTATTTCCAGGGCCGCTGGGCGCTCACATGACCCACCAGAGATCTTCTCCTTTCCTCCCAGCTGATGTCAGCAGCCCCTCCCACTGCAGTGCTCGGAGCTGGGCTGATGTCAGCGGGAATCTCAGCCTCCCCCTCTGCAGTAGTCGGAGCGGAGCAGAAAATCTATGACCGGTCGCTGTATATAAGGTATTTTCCACAATAATGTTATGCAAGGAGACACACTACACACTATATAATTTTTTTTTATAGAATGGATTACATGATTTTACAAGGCCTTTGACTAAGGTTTATTTTTGGTGTTACAGAATTTCACAATGCTGACTCATGAGCTGACAGGGGGGAGGAACGTTTTTGTACGTAAATAAATAAGACATCCCCTGAAAATAAGCCCTAGTGTGTTTTTTGTAGCCAAAATTAATATAAGACCCGGTCTTATTTTCAGGGAAACATGGTAGATCCCTACATATTACCCATAACCTGACATATCCATTAATAATATACCACCTCATATGTAGAAATGCCTCTTCCCTTTGGTAAGTGCTATTCAGTTGTGTTAAAGCGGAGTTCCACCGATAATTTTTTTTTTTTTTTTTGGCATACACTCTTTTAATACTAAATAAATGTAACCTTTTGTTTCCTTACTTTCAAACCTTCTTTTAATCACATGTATTTTTTACTCACAATTTAATTTCTCTCACTACTGGACTTTTCCATTTTAGGTGAGGGCATCTGAAGCCCATCCATAGTCTCCTGGCATCTCTTCCTGAAAGAAGTGCATGGTGGGTAACCATCATGCACTCCTCGATCTCAGTCCGCCTTAAATCGTGTAATTTTCTGTCTGGAAATAACACAATTTTACAGTACAGGGAAGCCCACTGACTCCTGGGAAATAATGAGTCACATCTCCCAAGAGGCCAGGGGAAGCAGGAAGTGAGGAGAAGAGCCTAGGACCTAATAGGGGCAGATTACAGAGACCTCCTAGGAACAAGCGACTTAGGGTAAGTATAAATTTTTTTTTCCCTCAAAGGTAAGTCTATATAGGCAATGGACTTGAATGATGTAAAAAAAAAAATTCTAGGTAGAACTCCGCTTTGAGCTTAGTACACAAGATCATAAAATCGTACAAAAAATACCACTTTCAAAGTGATAGTTAAATAATCTGATCGTTAGTACACAGCGTTCATCCGAAATAATTGGAGGGTCAAACACAAACATTTTTCTTATATGATACCAGACTGTACAATTTTTGTTTAATCAATACAATATTCATCCAAAAATACAATAAAAATACAATACAATACATTACATCACCGAATTTCTATTTCGTTGTACGAGAATATTCGTAACTTTAGTAACCTCTTCATTTTTGATATGGAGACTAGCATACAAAAAAAAAAGGACGGTCATTTGTCCAAGAATCTTATTGTGTGTACCAGGCTTTAGGGTCCTCTTTACATATTCTTTAAAAAAGTTGTCTGTGCTATGGTGTTTCTGAATAGCCCCCTTTTTTTTACAGCCTATTTTTAAGTGTAAAGTTAATAAAAGGTGGTTAATCAGATTGTGAACTGAGACAAGTAAATGTCTTTAGTAATTAACTTTCAATGTCAAGGGATCCAGGTGATAATGAGATGCTTCATGTTTTTTTTTTTTCCTTTGAACTGTTCATAATCTTTAGACATCATTTAAAAACATTACACATTACTGTTGTTCTTTTTCTATTTATGTTATGTAATGTCCTTCAAATAAGAATGTTCTGCATGCAAGAAAACAAAGTTATAAATCTTGCTAAATGCATTTAGACTGTCATATGATGCAAACCATTAGCCACAATTGCAAAACCTCTTTATTGTATACTTGAAATAAAAAATATCCTATTTAAGGAAATCAAGAAGCTGGCAATGGAGGAAAACAAAAAAAACAAGTTAGGTTGGTTGTCAGTCATCTTATGTCTTTCAGTACTATAAATTATACCTGGCAGTGTTTTAGGATTAGCCAGCCTTTGCCCTTAACTTGGGTCTTAACATTGCCAAAGTATGATGCCTCATGCTGGGGATATGTAAACAAAAATTCCTATAGATGAATTATACATTTGGTGCCCAAGCTGGCATAGGCAGCTGCCCAAGCAGACTAGCGGTCAGAATGGAGTCAACATAATTCCTGATCATGTGATTAATTCACTATGGCAGCCCATCAAAATGTAGTTAATCAAATTAGTCAGTAAGTTAACTGAAGCATACTGATGCTGTTAAATTTGATCTGAGCATAAAGCAAGGTCCATAAAGACATGGATGAATGAGTTTAGGGTGGTGGAACTTGACTGGTCTGCACAGAGTCCTGACCTCAACCCGACAGAACACCTTTGGGATGAATTAGAGCGGAGACTGCGAGCCAGGCCTTTTGGTCCAACATCAGTACCTGACTTCACAAGTGCGCTTCTGGAAGAATGGTCAAACATTCCCATAGACACTCCTAAACCTTGTGGGCAGTCTTTCCAGAACAGTTGAAGCTGTTATAGCTGCAAAGGGTGGGCCAACTCAATATTGAACCCGACGGACTAAGACTGGGATGCCATTAAATCGTGTGTACGTGTAAAGGCAGGCATCCCAACACTTTTGACAATATAGTGTATATACAGATGCATCTCATAAAATTAGAATATCATCACAAAGTTAATTTATTTCAGCAATTCAATTCAACAAGTGAAACCCATATATTTTATATAGATGCATTACACACAGAGTGATATATTTCAAGCATTTCTTTCTTTTAATTTTAATGATTATGGCTTACAGCTAGTGAAAACCCAAAATTCAGTATCTCAGTAAATTAGAATATTACATAAGACCAATAAAAAAGGATTTTTAATACAGAAATGTTGGCTTACTGAAAAGGAGGATGTCCATGTACAGTATAGTAGCACTCAATACTTGGTCAGGGCTCCTTTTGCATGAATTACTGCATCAATGTGGTGTAGCATGGAAGCGATCAGCCTGTGGCACTGCTGAGGTGTTATGGAAGCCCAGGTTGCTTTGATAGTGGCTTTCAGCTTATCTGCATTGTTGGGTCAGGTGTTTCTCATATTCCTCTTGGCAACTACCCTGAGATTCTCCATGGGGTTTAGGTCAGGCGAGTTTGCTGGCCAATCAAGCACAGCCAGGGGCGTAACAATCGGGGTTGCAATTGCAACCCGGCCGCAGGGTCCAGGGGGCCCATGTGCCTCCCCTGTACACCTGAATAGGAGGGATGGCATTTAGAGGACCCAATCTCCTCCATTTTCCTCTATCCAGTTTACTTGTCTTCTGCTGTACCCAGGGTCCCTGTGTGCTTCCCTGGTCCCCCCCCCCCCTCCCCACAGAGCTGCTGCCTTCCCCCCTCTTCTCTCCTGCCAGCTGCTGTAGAAGATGTGTCATGATGGAGAGATGAGAACGGGTCGGTAAATTTGTCATTTTTCCGGCTTCTTCCTTTTCTGAATGGACAGAGTCACTGATTGGTACCAATCGGTTCATTCATAACTGAAGCATAGTAAACTGTTTTTACTATACTTCCATTTCTGAATGAATCGGAGGCTCGGTGCACAGCTGTTCCTGTCCATTCATTGTGTGCAGCTGAGGCTACACAGATGGAGATTGAGAGCTGAGGTTTGTTTAGACCCCTGATATCTCATCAAAGCCCCTCAACAGAGCTCCTAAAAAAAATGTAAAATATGTTAAACATTTTAAAAAATTGTAAAAAAAATTGTAAAAGAAATAAAATGAAATGGTAAAAAAATAATAAAATAAAAATTAAAAACTACTGACCCCGGTGAGGGAACTATCAGGATTACAAAGGTTGCAATTGTGACCGGGCCCTGGCATTTCACCACCATGGGGAGGCCCGAAGATGGCAGAAAGGTGGCCCGCTGCAGAACTTTTGAAAGGGCCCTGCTGCGGTACTGTAATAAAGGGACCAGTGATAGGATTAAAGGGCCCCAGGATCAGTGGGAAGAAGGAGGAGCCCTGGCCAGAGGTCAGGGGGCCCTTCATAATTTCTTGCACCGGGGCCCTGAAGGTTCTAGTTACGCCTCTGAGTACAGCAATACCATGATCATTAAACCAGGTATTGGTACTTTTGTAAGAGTGGGCAGGTGCCAAGTCCTGATGGAAAATGAAATCAGCATCTCCATAAAGCTGGTCAGCAGAGGAGAGCATAAAATGCTCTAGAATTTCCTGGTAGAGGGCTGCACTGACTTTGGACTTGATAAAACACGGTGGACCAATACTAGCAGATGACATGGCTCCCTAAATCATCACGGACTGTGGAAAATTTTGCATTTCATTTGGAAATCAAGGTCCCAGAGTCTGGAGGAAGAGTGGTGAGGAACGGAATACAAGTTGCATGAGGTCCAGTGTGAAGTTTCCACAGTCAGAGATGATTTGGGGAGCCTACTCATCATTTCTCCACTTGCCATCAGTTTTTCATTTATCAGTTCATTAGATAACTAGTCATCAGAGGGGTAGGTCTGACATAAGGAATCAAAGTCCAGCTTCTATAACAATATGGCTACCATCATAGGGTGACACATTGCAGAACAAGGTGTAATAAATCAGTCCTGGGGAAACTAGTCCTTTACCCCCATTAGATATTTTTCATACACAGCTTCCACAGCATCTCTAGAAGTCTTTTAAGACCACTCAGCATTAGAGAAGATACTAGAGAGTACAAAACAACACACAAAAAAACAAGCTTACCACAAAAAATTCTTACACATACACTGATCAGCCATAACAATAAGATCACTGACAGGTAAAGTGAATAACATTGATTATCACGTTACAATGGTGTCTGAGAGTGGATGGGATATATTATGCAGCAGGTAAATATGTTTTCCAAAAAGGTGATGTGTTAAAGAAGAAAAATGGGCATCACAGTCTGTTGTGTATGGGGCTTTGTAGCAGAAGATCAGTCAGGGTGCCCATGCTGACCGCAAACAAAAGCACCTTCAATAGGCATGAGGCCATCACAACTAGAGTTGAGCGAACCCGAACTGTAAAGTTCGGGTCCGTACCGAACTTTGGGGTGTCCGTCACCCGGACCCGAACCCGGACATTTGAGGTGTGGGTTCGAGTTCTGGGTTTGGGTATTTGATCACGCATGTTGAATAGCTGCAGCGCAGCCAATCAACAAGCGTCTCACTGGTTTGCCCTTAGAAGCCATCACAGCCATGCCTACTAATGGCATGACTGTGATTGGCCAGTGCATCATGTGACCCAGCCTCTTTATAAGCTGGAGTCACTTAGTGCTGCATGTCACATGCTCTCTGGGTACTTTAGGGAGAGGATGCTGCCGGCGCTGTGAGGGACAGATTGCAGATATAATAACATCTCACCCTGCATTACAGAACGATCTGATTGTGGACTAGGTAGAGATTACTACTACTGCTGCTTTTAGGGACAGATTGCAGATCTAATAACATCTCATCCTGCATTACAGAACGCTCTGATTGTGGACTAGGTAGAGATTACTACTACTGCTGCTTTTAGGGACAGATTGCAGATCTAATAACATCTCATCCTGCATAATAGAACGCTCTGATTGTGGACTAGGTAGAGATTACTACTACTGCTGCTTTTAGGGACAGATTGCAGATCTAATAACATCTCACCCTGCATTACAGAACGATCTGACTGGACTAGGTAGAGTCTACTGCTTAGAGGGACAGATTATTGATCTAAAATCATCTCCTAGTTCTATAGAGTCAGGTTCCTGCTGTTGCTGTAAGGGACAGATTATTGTTCTAAAATCATCGCCTACTCCTATAGGGCCAGGTTCCTGCTGTTGCTGTAAGGGAAAGATTATTGTTCTAAAATCATTTTACTTCCTTTTGCAGCGCTCTAGCAATTTCCAGGACTTTTTTACAGTCATTTTTGTGCCGAAAAGTTTGGGTCCTCATTGACTTCAATGGGGTTCGGGGTAAAGTTTGGGTCAAGTTTGGTACTGAACCCGGACTTTTTCCCGAAGTTCGGCCGAACCCACCGAACCCGAACATCCAGGTGTTCGCTCAACTCTAATCATAACTGGACCATGGAACAATGGAAGAAGGTGGCCTGGTCTGATGGATCATATCTTCTTTTACATCACGTGGAAGGCCAGGTGCATGTGTGTTGTTAATCTGGGATGGAGATGGCACCAGGTTGTAGTATCGGAAGAAGACAAGCTGTTGGAGGCAGTGTAATGCTTTGGGCAATGTTCAGCTGTGAAAGCTTGTCTTTGATATTCTTGTGGATGTTACTTTGACACGTAGCAACTACCTAAATATTGTTGTTAACCAAGTACACCCCTTCATGGAAATGGTATTCCCTAATGACAGTGGCCTCTTTCAGCAGGATAATGTGCCCTGCCACACTGCAACAGTGTTCAAGATAGGTTTGAGGAACAAAACAACAAGTTTGAGGTGCTGACTTGACATCCAGATTTTAATCCATCAAGAATCTGTGGGATGTGCTGGAAAAACAAGTCTGATCCATTACAACATACAGGATGTAATGAATCCACTACTGATGGCTTGGTGCCAGCTACCACAACATACCTGCAGAGGTCTAGTGGCATCCATGCTGTGATGGGTCAGGTATGTTTTAGCGGCAAAAGGGACTGTTTTGGCAGCAAAAGGGGGACCTAATTAATATTAGGTGGGGTCATCATAATGTTATGGCGGATTGATGGATAAGGGCTTATTCTGTATAACAGTAGTAGCAGAATGCGCAAAGTGCAATCATTTAGAGCAACCATTTATTCATTTCAGTTAAGACAGTATTTTTGATGTTGCTGTGTGCTAACCATAATTTGCTCATCCTCATGCCTCTTTGCGTTTCATTATTAAATGTAAGGCTGAATATTATTAAAATTTTCTGTATCAGTGATTGGGCCCTCTTCTAACAATACTGCATCTATGTCTCACTGCTTATGACGTGCATGTTTTATCATTCACCATTTTAATTAAAGCACTGACCTGATTTAATGTCTTACTTTATACATCTGTTCCGTCCATTCAGTGATTAGGATTGGAGGCTATTGCCAATATTTATTCCAAGTCCTTTGTTCTTTTTTTAAAGTTTATTGTTCTCTAACTTTAACTTAATTAGTTTATAATAAAAGGACACATAATTAATCATGTGGCACAATGTGCCTTCTTGGAAGCAGATTACAGACTGGAACACAAGGTCACAGCACATGAAGAGAAAGCTGAACAAAGAATGGTTCATCTAATAATTGCACACAGGTGGTTCCAAAATTCAAAATGCACAGAATAAATCTCATAAAAAATATATGTTGGATGACTACCTAAGCAACACACACATTTACTGTCAATATAATGCAGATGACTATGCAATATTTAGTGCTATACATTGCAAAGAACTAGTACTCAATATCCCAAAAGCGACCAATGTGTCTTTATATTGAAATTTTGTAAGGTTACTTGCAGTACCAGCATTTATGCACTGTCAGGAACCCTAGGTTAAGTCTAGCCACTCTAAATGATTTATTGATCTCTGCCAAAGCCCAGGGCCCCTCTGAACTTTCCTTATAGTTCCTCTGATTCTTTAGTAGCTCTAACAGGGCTATCTTCAAAATATCAAGAACCGTGAATCCTCTTTATGTGCCAAAGCCAACAAGACTACCGTAAGCTAGGTTTTATTTAGTTATTATAGCTGTCAAATGCAACTACTGAGTCAAATAACAATAGCTGTGTTAGGGCTTGGGTCATTGGCATCCGTTTGAGATGATTCTGCGATCATTCAGAAATTGAAGACAGGTTAATTTGATCAGCATAATGGTAACAAGCAAGGATAAAATATGAGAGGTAAGCCACACTCGAAATTTACAAAACATGATTCTTAACCTAAAAAAAAAAAAAGATACTGTTCCTTTAATGCATGTTATACAGCACAGTGTTTGTGCTGTCATTTGGCCCCCTGTATCACCTGAAATACCTGGCTGATCCTGCCAGGTTCTGCCCCCCCCTTTGTAAACTTACAATGGTTAAACATGGCTGCTAAGCCCTGACACTGTGGTCAGTTTATGTGCCTCTGTCATCCGCAGCTCACCTGTCCTGCTATGTGATCTCCTCCCCCCTCCCCTCCCTGCCTGTCAGCTCTGTGTTCGTGCTTGCCACCTCCCCTCCTGCTGCTGAAATTAGTGTTAAATTTTTACAGTATCCTCTCTGTTTCTTCATGTAATCTGCCCTGTGTCTGTGCCTTATAAAAAAAATGCAGCTATATACCTGTTTTTCAGAGCGCCGATCGGCATTCACGTGACTGGCCGCCTCTCTCCTCTCTCGGCCTGACAGTTGCAGCGTGCAGGACCGCCTCTCTCCTCCTTTCCTCCTCCCCTCCTGGCTGATGTCACCGGGAGATCCTCGGCCCCACCTGCTGCAGCTGTCAGGTCGAGAGAGGTGGCGGGTCATGTGAACGCTGATCGGCGCTCTGAAAACAGGTGTATAGCTGCATTTTTTTATAAGGCACATACACAGGAGCAGAGTATATGAATAAACAGAGAGGATACTGTAATTTTTTTAGTGGGTTATCAACCACTTTAATAAACAAAATCCCTTAAGAAAGAAAATCCTTTTAACTTAACTTATATGTTTAAAATTGACAATAGTCATAAATATTTCCCCAAGAGAATCTATTTCTTCTATTTGCATACAGACATGCAAACAAATGTAAAGGTTACCAACAGCAACTCGAGATCCCAATGTAAGCATGTCCTATCTGTGGAACATGCTAAACAGATTCCTTAAACTGTTACTTAACCCAAAATAGTAAAATCAGTCTGTATAAGCAGTAAAGCAGGCTTGTTATACTCACTGTGAAACCTAAGGAGTTAATCCTCCACATTGTTTAAAAAGGCTGTTTGATCCTGTTTTCTATGATCCTCCCCTTCTTGTCCCCAGTGCATCTGCTGATAGAACAGACCCTTGGAGGTACTCTGCACATGCTCAGTTTGGTATGTATTGCTAGTGAGTATTTTTTTTTATTTGGGAGGGTGCATGTGATCAGCACTGTCCAGACAGAGGGTCAGGGGTCCTGCATCCCCATAGGACAATCAGAGGAGAATGAAAATCCCTCCTACAAGCATGAGGTCTGATATGGCCATGTTACCATGAGAGTGACAAGTCTCCTATATGCTGGAGCACATGGAGGCCACACTTGGCTACACATATTGGTGAACAGCGGGTGATGAAAGTGCTCTAAGGACCTGGGAGACAAGTGCATGCAGTTTTTACTATTTACTGGCTTAAAGTTGTGCACTTCATAAGAACAGACTTTAGTGTGCATTATGCAGTATTTGGAAACCCATTCCTATGGACTGAATATATGTTAATCTGCACACTTATTCTCATATATAATGACTATCATACACATAAACATAGGAATATGCATGCGTTCACTAATATAGAAATGCACAGTTTGCAATGCTTGGAATTCAGTCTCTGTGGACTGAATGTATAGGTATCAGTCTTCATATTTACTCTTACATATGAGAAATACTAGTATCTGTGGAATCATTCTCGAATGCACTTATATGGAAACATGCACAGTAAGTGCACAGTAAGTTGTGCCAACTAATTAAGCCATTTGTGTCTAATGGCTTAGTCATTAGAAGTGACAATCTGTGGTCCATGCAATCTGTATCTGTGACCCAGCTGAGCTTGAAGTTGCCAACAACTTTACATTTTGAAATGTCTCAGGATTTACATAAATAGCTTCTGTAAATTCAAATTGGTATGACAATATTACAAAGAGATTTTGTTATATATGAGTAGCCATGCACACTTTGTTTGTTTAATTAGACCGTACCGACTTGCTGTGGGACAGCATAATGATTTATTATGTCCATTTTGACTTTCACTGCTTCTTCCCAATAGGCCCAGAACTGGCGCCAGAGGGGTGAATGTGTTAAAAAAGTGTATTATGGGATGTGTATTTCCATTACCCTTATGCAAAACAGGGGTCTGTTAGGACAAAAAACACAGTTCCCAGAAGACCCAGCAACTAGAGGGGGAGGGAGAACTTTTTTGCAAAGTTGCCTGGGAAGTTCAGGGTTACTTGGTGCCAGAGCAGGAGAAGAGACATATTACAGCTCTTGAGAGTCCGCCCGGCTTATCCCCAGTTATCCTGAGACAGTGAGTAAGATCATCCTGCTTCCACCATCCTGCTTTCGACTATCCTGAGACACACAACAGGTTTGCCAATTTAGAACCAATTAACTAATGACACAGAGCAGTATAGGTGCTCTGCGTTCCTGTCTTCCAGAGACACAGAAGAGTCGATTAGGTTGGTGGCAGAGCATCACATTGACTCCTAAGGGGCCCTTCCACTGCAAGAACTTGCCTTGGATGTGCCAGAGTGGGTAGGAGGGTTATATAGCCATCCTTACTTCAGTAAATGTTCAGTAAATATTTATACATTAGTTTACTACCTTTTTTCTCTACCATACAAGTGAGACTTGTTGGAAGAGCAAGAGCATAGTAGCTTTTTATACTGTGACTGTGTAATGTATATGCATTATACCTATCTATACCAGCAGGTGGAACTGCAGTGTTATAGTGTTATGTGCATGGAACGTCTATTGTAATGCAATAAGAGGAAATTGTATCCTTCCTCTGTTCAGGGTACTCATTTGTTATTAACTTCCTGTGTTTCTGTTCCATGATAATGATATCCTCCATGAAAGTGAAGCTATCCTCTGCATACAACAAGCTTCAATCACATAATTCTATCCCCTGTTAACATATTATGGGTCCCAGCAGCACCCAGGTATCCAGAGGCACTGGGCAGGATACTAAGTGAGTACAGTAAGTCTGTGAGTACTGTATGCAAGCTACTTAAAGATGGCAAGCGGTTCAGATGTGAAGTTTGCAATTGCAAAGCTGAACAATGCCAATTACCAGCTGTGGAAATTCAAGCTACATATGCATTTTAGCAATGATGACTTGTGGCAAGTGCTGAATACAGACAGACCCACAGACAGAGAGACAGAGGACTGGGATAGGAAAGATAGACAGGCAAAAGCAATTATAAGCTTATTAGTGGAAGATGACCAGCTTATCCACATAAGAACAGACAAAACTGCCAAAGGTATGTGAACTTCATTACAAAAACTGCAGGAGTGCTCAAGCCTCAACAGCAAGCTCTTTCTACTAAGAAAATTATATAATATGAGACTAGAAGAAGGCCAGCAAATGTGTGATCACGTGAATGCTATGTTAGAGATCATAGAGCAGCTATGTGCCATCGGAGAGGACATCAAAGATAACCATATTGTTACCCTGCTCCTCTGCAGCCTTTCCGAGACATATACTGCTCTCATTAACGCTTTAGAAACCAGACCTGAGCAGGAGCTGATAGTAGAGTATAACAAAGGGAAATTAATCAATGAATATGACAGAAGGAAAGAAAATATGCACCATAATGACAAAGCTCTTAAGATGTACAAAGTACAACATAGAAAGCAGAGTCTGCTTTTGCTGTAAAAAGACAGGTCACTTAAAAAAGGACTGTTCTATCTGGAAAGCCGAGCAGCAAAAGCTACAGCTATCAACAAAAGAAAGAGTCAAAGCAGCCACAAAGGAAATTGCAGACACATCATGGAATGGCACCTTTAAAGTGACACAGAGCAGCAAGCCAGCCACGTGCCTGGTGCATAGACTCATGAGCGACAAGCCACATGACTAGTGATGAGATCTTCTTTACAAACATTGATTACAGTGCAAAAGACAAAGTTTTCCTAGCAAACAGGAAAAGCATAACATCCGAAGGTAAAGGCTAGGGCTTCCTGAACTGCGTTACAACACAAGGCAAGCAGAGTATTCTTGTAAAGAAAGTGCTGTTTGTTCCAGAACTAGATGCCTTCTATCAGTGAAAAGTCTGGCTAACAATTGTCTCACAGTTAGGTTTCAGGGTGATGAATGTACAATTCATAATAAGAGATTCCTCGCAAAAGGAAAACTGCATGATAATCTATACAGGCTTATCACTACAGACCAGCAAGCCAATATAGTCTCTAATGACCTACACACCAAATGTATTTACTTATGATACAGGCGACTGGGACACAGAAGTCCAGAAGGACTTCTAATAACATAACAACAAAATAACAGGACATAATAAAGAGAGGCTTATCAGAAGATTTGACAATAATGCCTTGCAAAGTGCTCATGAAATGCAAATGCTGTATAGAAGCAAAAGCCACACGTACACCCCTTCCACAGCCACCTCCTACAGCTCATAGACAGTGATGTATGTGGTCCGATGAAAACGCCCAAGTCAGGCAGGAACAGATATCTACTGACTTTCTTTGATGACTATTCCAGGTACACAATTACTTATCTGATGAAACAAGAATGAAACATCAGAGAAACTTCAAGAGATTGCTGCCATGTCTAGCAACAAATTCCAATGCAAACCAGGAATAATGCACACTGACAATGGGGGAGAATAGATACGCAAAGAAGTGGCCTCATACCTGAAGAGACAAGGAATAATACACCAGACAACCACACCATACACTCCTAAACAAAATGGTGCAGCAGAAAGGAAAAAAATTGCACTCTTATAGAAGTGGCAGATGCATGTTGTCAGATGCCAACCCACCTCACAAGTACTGGGGAGAAGCAGTCATGACTGCAACCTACCTACAGAAAAGGCTACCCTCAAGAGTAGAGTTGAGCGAACTCGAACTGTAAAGTTCGGGTTCGTACCGGACTTTAGGGTGTCCGTGTCCCGAACCCAAACCCGGACATTTGAGAAAAAGTCCAGGTTTGGGGTTCGGGTATTTTTTCACACCTTCTGAATAGCTGCAGGGCAGCCAATCAACAAGCGTTTCACTTGCTTGCCCTTAGAAGCCATCACAGCCATGTCTACTAATGGCATGGCTGTGATTGGCCAGTGCATCATGTGACCCAGCCTCTATATAAGCTGGAGTCAAGTAGTGCTGCATGTCACATCATCTCATACTAGTATAGGGAGAGGATCCTGCTGCTACTGTGAGGGACAGATTAGCGTTCGAAAATCATCTCATACTAGTATAGGGAGAGGATGCTGCTGCTGGTGTGAGGGACAGATTCGCTTTCGAAAATATGTTAAAAACAGCGATTTATTGGTGGGTGGGGGCTAGAGGAGATTTTTGTTTGCTAAGCAAAGTGCCTCATATAAAACCTAAGCAATTTTTTTGTTTGTTTGGTGGGCGTTTGCAGCCATTTTTTGCAAGTGCAGTGCACTTGCAACTGCTTGTGTGTCAGGGGCACTACTTTAATTGTGTTCTGTTAGTTCAGTTGGCAACATTTTGGCATATTTAAATACTGCTTTTACATTGCAGTTAGACAAAAAAAAAATTTATTTTTTTGTGCAAAATATTACATTTGCGGCCAGTGGGGCATTTCTTGCACAACATTAAAAAGTGCGTTTACATTGCTGGTTTAAAAAAAAAAAAATTCTAAATACTACATTTGCGGCCAGCGGTGCATTTCTTGCACAAAAATAAAAAGTGCGTGTACATTGCTAGTTTAAAAAACATAAATAAATTGTGCTACACAGTACATTTTTTTTTTTTGTGCATTTCTTGCACAAAATTAAAAAGTGTGTCTACATTGCTGGTTTAAAAAAAAAGAATAATAAATAGTGCTACATAGTACATTTGCACCTTGCTGTGCATTTCTTGCACAAAATTAAAAATTGTGTCTACATTGCTGGTTTAAAAAAAAAGAATAATAAATAGTGCTACATAGTACATTTTTTATTTTTTTTGTGCATTTCTTGCACAAAATTAAAAAGTGCGTCTACATTGCTGGTTTAAAAAAAAAGAATAATAAATAGTGCTACATGGTACATTTGCATCTTGCTGTGCATTTCTTGCAAAAAAATAAAAAGTGCGTCTACATTGCTGGTTTAAAAAATAAAATAAAAATTAGTGCTACATAGTACATTTTTTTTTGTGCATTTCTTGCACAAAATTAAAAAGTGCATCTGCATTGCCGGTTTAAAAAATAATATAAATTTGTGCTAAATAGTACATTTGCATCCAGAATGAGGAGAGCGTCAAATAAGGGACTTGGTCATGGTGCTGCTGGTGTTGGTGAAGCTCCTGTTGCAAGGAGAGGACATGGTCGATCTGTGCCAGCTGCACGCACAAGTGAAACACCTTCCTCAGGTGTGAGTAGCCGACAGAACCTTCACGTTATATGGTAGGCCCGAATGCCGCTCAACGAATGGTGAGGCTAGAAGAAGTACAGGCGATAGTAGATTGGGTGGCTGGCAATGCCCCCCAGTTCCTTCACATTGTCTCCCACCCCGTCCCTTGCTGAAAGCTCAGAGTTGGCACCTGAACCCCATGGCCATCTGTCTTTCACCTCAGCCCCTTGTAAATCAGCCAAGCAGTCTGAGCCCAAAGTCATGCAGCAGTCTCTTATGCTTTTTGATGACCCTGCTGGTGTGCTTTCCGTAGGCCATCCACATAGCCCTGCCCCAGAAGTGGAAGACATTGAGTGCACCGATGCCCAACCACTTCTGTTTCAGGATGAGGACATGGAAACGCCACCACAGCACGTCTCTGATGATGACAAAACACAGGTGCCAACTGCTTTCTACCGTGTGCAGACTGACAAGGAGGGCAGTGATGAAGAGTGGGTGGAAGATGATGTGGAGGATGATGAGGTCCTAGACCCTACATGGAATGAGGGTCATGAGAGTGAAATGTGCAGTTTGGAGGAAGAGGTGGTGGCCGCACAGAGGCACCAGCACAGCAAAAGAGGAAGCAGGTCGCAAAAGCGGAGCGACCGTCCCCTAGACAGTACGCCTGCTACTACCCATTGCACCCAGGGACCTAGCACACCAAAGGCAGCTCAAAGGAGTTCCCTGGTGGGACAGTTCTTCAGACAATGTGCCGACGACAAGACACAAGTGGTTTGCAATCAGAGCCTGAAGTGAGGCATAAATGTTCTAAACCTGAGCACAACCTGCATGACCAGACATCTACATGCAAAGCACGAGCTGCAGTGGAATAAGCACCTCAAAATCCAAGAAAGGTCTCGGGCTCCTCTTGCTTCCTCTTCTGCTGCTGCCTCGGCCTCTTCCTCCCCCTCTACAGTGCTGTCCATCTCCCAAACACTGGAGAGAAAGAGGAAGTAACCCCCTTCCCACTCGCGATCCCTGGCCCTGAATGCCACCATTTCAAAATTCCTGGCATTTGAAATGCTGTCATTCCATCTGGTGGACAGGGACAGTTTTAAAAACCTGATGGCGATGGCTGTCCCACAGTACGTGGTTCCCAGCCGCCACTACTTTTCCAGGCCAGCCATCCCTTCCCTGCACAAACAAGTGGTGGGTGGGCCTGAGGCGGATAGCAGTTTGGCACATGTCCTTCCGCCACCGAGGGATTGCAGGGCATTTCTTTTTGCCTCCTCCTCCTACTCCGCTTCCTCCTCCTCTACCACCTCCTCATCCAGTCAGCGTAACACCTTTACCACCAACTTCAGCACATCCAGGAGGAAACAACAGCAGGCTGTTTTAAAACTGATATGTTTGGGGGATAACCCCCACACTGCGCAGGAGCTGCGGATGGGCATTGAACAACAGACCGATGAGTGGTTGTTGCCACTGAGTCTCAAGCCCGGCCTGGTGGTGTGCAATAATGGGCGAAATCTCGTAGCAGCTCTGGGCCTAGCCGGTTTGATGCACATCCCTTGCCTGGCGCATGTGCTGCATTTGGTGGTGCAGAAATTTCTACAAAACTACCCAGATATGTCAGAGTTGCTGCAGAAAGTGTGGGCCGTCTGTGCGTGCTTTCGGCATTCTCACCCTGCTGCTGCTTGCCTATCTGCGCTGCAGCGGAATTTCGGCCTTCCCGCTCACCGCCTCATATGCGACGTGCCCACAAGGTGGAACTCCACCTTGCACATGCTGGAGAGACTGTGCGAGCAGCAGCAGGCAATAGTGGAGTTTCAGCTGCAGCACACATGGGTCAGTCACTCTGCGGAACAGCACCACTTCACCACCAACGAATGGGCCTCCATGCGAGACCTGTGTACCATATTGCGGTGTTTTGAGTACTCCACCAATATGGCCAGTGCCGATGACGCTGTTCTCAGCGTTACTATCCCACTTCTATGTCTCCTTGAAAAAACACTTCGGGCGATGATGGAAGAGGATGTGGCACAGGAGGAAAAGGAGGAGGAAGAGGGGTCATTTCCACGGTTATCAGGCCAGTCATTCACAAGTGGCTCGGAGGGTGGGTTCCTGCACCAGCATAGGCCAGGTGAAAAAAATTCAAGCAAGGGCACAGTTCTGGAGGATGAGGAGAACCAGGATGTTGAGGAGGAGGAGGAGGAGGAACCGTGTTCACAGCAGGGTGGCACCCAACGCAGCTCGTGGGCATCACTGGAGCGTGGCTGGGGGAATACGGAGGACACAGATGATACACCTCCCGCAGAGGACAGCTTGTCTTTGCCTCTGGGCAGCCTGGCACACATGAGCGACTTCATGCTGCAGTGCCTGCGCAACAACGGCCGAGTTGCCCACATTGTAACTTGTGCTGATTACTGGGTGGCCACCCTGCTGTATCCCCATTACAAGGACAACGTGCCATCCTTAATTCCCTCACTGGAGCATGATCGGAAGATGCGCGACTACCAGCGCATGCTGGTAGACGCGCTGCTGAGGGCATTCCCAAATGACACCGGGGGCTCAGTGGAAGCACAAGGCAAAGGCAGAGGAGGAGGAAGAGGTCGCCAACGCAGCTGTGGCACCGCCAGCACCTCAGAAGGCAGGGTTAGCATGGCCAAAATGTGGAAAAGCTTTGTCAGCAGCACGCCACAACAAACAGCACCACCAGCTGATAGGCAACGTCTTAGCAGGAGGCAACATTTCAGCAACATGGTGGAACAGTATGTGTGCACACGCCTACACGTACTGACTGATGGGTCTGCCCCATTCAACTTCTGGGTCTCCAAATTTGGCACATGGCCTGAGCTTGCCATTTATGCCTTGGAGGTGCTGGCCTGCCCTGCAGCCAGTGTATTGTCTGAATGTGTGTTTAGCATGGCAATGGGCGTTATCACAGACAAGCGTAGCTGCCTGTCCACAGCCAACGTGGACAAGCTAACGTTTATTAAAATGAACCAGGCATGGATCCCACAAGACTTATCTGTACCTTGTGCAGAATAGACATTTATACCGGCCTCACACAGCCATTGGTATACTTAAGTGAAAGTATCCTTTTTTTTTAATATGTCTCAATATTTTGGGGGCTACCCCAATTAGAAAAAAAACCCAAACAAACAAAAAACAGTGTTGGCTACCTCCACCTCCTCCACCGCCACTTCCACCTACACCACCACGGTCACCGCCTCCTCAACCTCCTACTCCACATCCTTTCTCCACATTGCTTCCTTTTTCAGCCCTCTAGCCCTTTCCAGTACTTTTTTAGAGCCATTTTAGTGCCCAAAAGTTCGGGTCACCATTGACTTCAATGGGGTTTGGGGTCAAGTTCGGGTCAAGCTTGGGGCCGAACTTCGCGAAAAAGTTTGAGTTCGGCCCCAAGCTTGACCCGAACCCGACGAACCCGAACATCCAGGTGTCCTCTCAGCTCTACTCAAGAGCTAATAAAACTACTCCATTCCAAATGTGGCATGGATCAAAGCCTAGCATAGGGCACATCAGAGTATTTACATGTAAAGCATATGCCTAGGTACCAAGTGAGAAGTGATCTAAGCTGGAGAAAAGAGCCATAGAGGGCATTCTAGTAGGCTACAGTGAGCAAACTAAGGGTTACAGAATCCTAAACCCAAAGACTGACAAAGTGAAAACCATAGTGTTTATTTTGATGAGAGTCCATCACCAGAAACACTGATCCCTGGAAGCTGTCAATATGCCAAGCAAACCAGAAGAAAAGGTCGATCAAAGTGAACCTGTGCAGGAGTCAGAACAAGAGCTGGAACTCACATTGCCTAAACCAAGTTCCCCACCAGATCCTGCTGAACTGCCTGAATTCAGAAGATCCACTCAGACTATTTATCACCCCGCAAGCTGTCATGCACTGTCAAAACATACAGCGTACTTGAACCAACTTCCTGGGAAGACATAGAGAAACTGCCAGAATGTGAAGCTAATAAATGAGAAAGGCAGCAGTAGAAGAATTAAAATCACTTCAAGAAAATACAACCTGGACACTAACAGAGCTCCCTCCTAACTGCAAAATTATGGGAAGTAAGTGGACTTTCAAAGTAAAGTCAGATGCAGAAGGGAATGAATATCCACAAATTCAAAGCCAGACTAGTTGCCAAGGGTTCCTCCCAGAAATTTGGTGAAGATTACAATGAAACATTCACTCCCGTCATAAAACATTCCACCATCAGAGCTCTTCTTAGCGTTGCAGCTGGGAAGGGCATGCAAGTGAAACACCTAGACGTTAAAACTGCTTTCCTATATGGAGATATTAAGGAAGACCTCTACATGGAGCAACCACCAAGGTTTTAACAAGAAGACAATCATGCATGTAAACTTCAGAAGAGCATCTACGGTCTTAAACAATCTGCAAGGATGTGGAATGAGAAAGTGAATAAAGTGCTTTCCAGAGAAGGGTCTTAAAAAGTAAAGCAGATCCCTGTCTCTACTCCAGGAGTCTAGAATACAGATGTATATACATCCTTATCTATGTCGATGACATTATAACTTGTTTCAAACAAGAAGGGGATTGCAATCAGATAGTTCACAAGCTGAAAGAAAATTTTTAACTCAAAAGAACCAGGGAGCATTAACTACTATCTGGGAATCCAAGTAGAGAGAGAAGAAAGTGGAAGTTATCTTCTCAACCAATCTCAGAAAATCTCTGAAATCTTGGAACAATTCCATATGAAAGAAAGTGAAAACTCCTATGGAACCAGGCTATCTAGAGAGCAAAGAAGCAGAAAACTTGCTACCCAACAATGACATGTATCGCAGAGCAATCAGTAATTGTGACTGGAACGCAGTGAAGAGAGTGATACAGAAACTCAATTCAGATGAAGTTATGGTGACCAGCAACATCAAATCCAAAACTGCTCAGATATGTGGATGCTGATTGGGCCGGGGACTGCACAGACTGCAAATCCACAAACGGATTCATCTTCCAGTAAGGGGAAGGAACCATAAGTTGGTCTAGTCAAAAGCAAACAACTGTCACTCTATCTTCGACTGAAGCAGAGTACATTGCAGCAGCATATGCATGTCAAGAAGCGTTATGGATTTGTAAACTTTTTGTAGACATTGGGTATAGACATGTCAAAACTAGAGTTGAGCGAACCTCTGGAAGTTCGGGTTCTGCTGGTCCGTCCGAACTTCGGGACAAAGTCCGGGTCTGGGTCCGGACGGAACCCGAACGATCGCACGGACAACGAACCCCATTGAAATCAATGGGGACCCGAACTTTTATGCACAAAAATGGCTGTAACAAAGTCCTGGAAAGCCCTAGAGGGCTGCAAAAGGAAGTAAAATGGGGGTAAGGGTAGGGCAAGTGCCCTACAAAAAAATGGGGACAGGGAAATAACTGTAAATATTTTTAAAAAAATAAAAACATAAAAAAAGCAAAAATGGAGGTGAATGTGGATCATCTTCAAACTGTGTCTGAAAAGTATTAATTAACGGTAGAAGCCATATAACTGTTCTAAAATCATCTTCAAACTAGGGCAAGTGCCCTACAAATAAATTGGGATA
>BLSH010543622.1:117317-128673 GCA_018402905.1 Glandirana rugosa
GTATCACCGGTTTAATGATCTATTTCTCTGGTCCAAGCTTTGTTAAACCCTTGGTACCCGAGTTATATACTTTTAGGGTGAGAATGGCCCAGTCTTAGGCCTAAGTATAATTCCAGACCTCCAAGCGACCTGCACTAAGAGAGAAGAAGGAAGAGAGCGTCGAAGAATTGGACTAAAGGAGAAAGAAGGGGAGAGGGATAGAAAGAACGAAAGAATTACGAAACAATTTGACTTAAAAAGTTATTTTTATAACTTTCTCTTTTTACCCTTAACCAAAACTGATCACAACTCGCTTGGGCCTGACATTGCAAGCCCAGGCATGGCCGAACCCGAACGATTTTTGAAATGTCCGGGTCCGGGTCCGTGCCACGGACACCCAAAAGTTCGGTACGGACCCGAACGTTACAGTCCGGGTTCGCTCAACACTAGTCAAAACCAATTCCCATTTTTCTCTTTCAATATTTTTATTGAAAAATTCAGTTTAACAAAGCATTAAGAAAGCAAGAAAGATAGGGAGAGGGGAAGAAAGAGGAAATCAGGTTAAGAAGCTGCGAGAGAAGGAAGAAGAGAGAATCACGTCCAGCGAACCTCCAGACCTTAATATGAATCCGGATTCTGACCCGGTAAGAGTGGGATTTTCATATATTGAGCCCATGGTTCCCAAATTGTTTCGAACCTGGTCTCTTTATCTAGTAATTTGGCCACTATGAGTTCCTGTGCCATTATCCAAGAGATCTTTCTCTTCGTTTCTGGAAGAGATACCTTGGGACTCTTCCATGCTCTAGCAATGGTTAACTTGGCTCCTGCAAGCATGAAGTTGAGGAGAGATTGTTTATGTTTGGGAAGACCCGTTACCCCCTGCATTAGGAGAGCCACCTTCGGAGATGGTGTGATTTTGTGTCCCAGAAATAGCTTCACCATTGTAAAAAATCTTTTCCAATAAGTCCTAATGCGTGGACAGGTCCACCAGACATGAGACATGGTGCCCCCAAGTTCACAGCCCCGAAAACACAACGGAGAGGAGGTAGGGTACATCTGGGCCAGACGCGCTGGAGTGTAGTACCATCTTACCAGGACCTTAATATTAGCCTCTATAAGTGTAATATTCATAAGACCTTTTTGTGCTTTCTGGGTTGCCATGTGCCATAACCCTGGTTGTATTTGAATATTTAGTTCTTTTTCCCAGGCCTCAGCATAGGCTGGTTTAGAATTGTCTTGGGTCAATAGTGAATATATTATAGAGATGCCTCCCCTTTGTTCTGTGGTTTCGGAGCACCATATCTCATAATCTGTCGGAGTTGGGGGTTTGTCTCTATCCTCCCAAATCCCTTGTAGAAAATGTGAAATCTGTGAGAACCTAAACAACTCACTGGAGGGCATTTCAAGTTTAGAGAGACAATGAGCTTTGGAGATCGGGCCTTGTCGAGTGAGGAAATGGCCAATTCGAAATAATCCTTTGTTGAACCACCATTTAAAAGCCTGAGCGTTTAGCCCCGGGGGAAATGAAGGGTTGTTAAATAGATGGGATAGTGATTTTCTTGGGGAGATTAAAGCGTGCGTCTTATATAATTTGCTCGTTAATGCTACTGAGTGTGAAAGGGTTGGGGCCATGATGGGAGGACGAGTTTTGACAGGGGACCAGAGTAAAAAATCTATTGTGTAGTTGGGAATTGCTTGCCTTTCCATTGCTACCCAATCTGGTTTGGGGCCTTTGGAGTATACTACCGAGATCTGCGCTGCTCGGTAGTATGACCAAAGGGATGGTAAGCCCAGACCTCCTTGTTTCCTTGTGCGAAAAAGTGTTTCCCTTCGGCATCTATATCCCCTTTTTCCCCAAACAAAAGCGATAATGTGGGAATGGAGCTGATCCCTGCGCAAAGGGATTGGGAGTGATCTGAAGAAGTAAAGCAGCCATGGTAAAACGTTCATTTTGACAGCATTAATGTTTCCTATACATGATATTCTTGCAGACGACCACGAATGTAGGTCAGCCGCAATGATTTTGAATAATGGGGGGTAGTTAGCTCGGAACAGTTTTCCAATTGTGTCTGTTAATTGTATGCCTAGGTAAGGGAGAGATTGGGAGGCCCACATGAAGGGAAAATGCGTCATTTGTTCTAAGATTAATGGTGGGAGTGAGATATTGAGAGCCATCGACTTTGTGGTGTTTACTGTAAGACCTGAGACCTTTCTGAAGTCTCTAAGAAGCTTGAGGACATTAGGTGTTGTGATCAGGGGGTTAGTGATAAAAAGCAGAAGGTCGTCCGCAAAAAGTGCACATCGATGTTCCTGAGGGCCGCAACGTACCCCCTTAATATCTGTATGTGTTCTGATTGCAATAGCCAGGGTTTCTATTGCTATCACAAATATTATAGGAGATAATGGACAACCTTGTCTGGTGCCCTGTGTGATGGGCAGGGAATCAGAGTATTGCCCTAAAAGGCGAACCTGCGCGTTAAGATTTGTGTATAAGGCTGATAAAGAGGAGAGGAAGTGTGGACCAAAGCCCCACCTGCGTAGAATTTCAAATATATATGGCCAGGAGACCTTGTCGAATGCTTTATGTAGATCTATGGAAAGTAAAAATCCCTCCTGATGGGTTCCGCCGTCCCAGTGTGAATTTAGCAACGAAATAATATCGATGGCTCTCCTTATCTTATCTGGGCCCTGTCTCCCCGGGATAAATCCCACTTGGTCTTTATGAATATATTTTGAGATGAACTTTGAGAGCCTGGTTGCTAAAATTTTTGTCATTATTTGATGTCATTATTTATTAAAGAGATCGGGCGGTAATTTGCAATGTCGCTGTGGTCTTTACCCGGCTTAGGGAGAACAGATATAAATGCCGCGTTTAGATCTCTGTCAAGTGGGATACCCTTTCTAGTGTTGTTGAAGAAGCGAGCTAAGTAGGGTGCGACCATGGGGCCAAATTTTTTATAAAAGATAGTCGAGAAACCGTCTGGGCCTGGAGCGGATCCCGATTTTGCAGTTTTGATTGCTTCCAGGACTTCAGCTACATTAAAGGGGCTTTCTAGAGCAATCCTATGTTCCTGGGAAAGTTGGGGGAGAGGAAGGTCCTTCAGGAATTCATCTAAATTATGTTGCTGATTAGTATTTGTATTTCCCTTATAGAGAGACTCATAAAAGGATTGAAATTCTTTCATAATTTTATCTGGGTTTTGAGTGAGGTCTCCTGTTTTAGTACGTATTTTCGGGAAGTGTTTTGGAAGGTGTTTGGGGGAGAGAGTTCGGGCCAATCTGGAGCCTATTCTATCTTTTTGCATGTAGAATTTTGCCTCCGACCATCTGAGATATTTCTCGGCACTGGTCGTTAATGCTAGATTGAGGGCCGTTTTAGCTGCGTCTAGTTGTGCTAGTGTTTCAGAGGTTTGTGTACGCTTGTGTAATATACTAGCCTGGTGGAAACTAAGAGTTAAAGCTTGGATATTGGCTCCATGTTCTCTTTTTAATTTTGAAGCAAGCTGGATTAAGTGTCCCCTCATGACAGTTTTGAAGGCGGCCCAGAGGGTGGTAGGGGAGATTGAGTCTGAATTATTCAACTTGAAATACTCCTCCATGAGCTTAGTGAGTTGGTCGCAATGGACCGGGTTATTAAGGAGTGCCTCGTTCAGTCGCCACTTAAAGGGTCTTGTGGCGGAGTGAACGAGTTTGAGTTTTAGAGTCACGATAGCATGATCTGAAAGTGAGGATGCTGTTATAGTCGAGGAAACTGCTTTACTGGCTGCTTTGGCCTGGATAAATATGTGATCGATTCGTGAATAAGTTCTATGCGGTATGGAGTAGTGCATATAATCTTTGGCGTGTGGGTTCAATTCCCGCCATATGTCTATCAGGCCCAGGGAATTTAACTTTTGTGCTATGTGGAGGCTGTGTCTGGATGGCCTCCTCTGTATAGGTCGTAGGGTGTTAGATTTGTCCAGAGACTGATCTAAAGGTGTATTCGTGTCCCCTCCCATTATGACAGTGCCTTTCAAATGAGGGGTTAGGTGAGTCATCATACATTTAAAGAAGCTGCCTTGACCTGAGTTTGGAGCATAATATGAGATTAAAGTATAAATTGCCCCATTAAGGTTACCACTAACTAAAATGTACCTGCCTTCGGCATCCTCTATTACTTAAGAGGGGGAGAAATTCAATCTTTTGGAGATGCATACCGCTACGCCCTTCGTTTTGTTACGGGCATTAGAAAAAAATAAATGAGGGAATGTTTTATGAATGAATTTAGGTTTGTACGACAAAGGAAAGTGGGTCTCCTGTAGGAGTAGTATGTCTGTATTGGATTTATGGTAGGCTTGGAACAGTTTCCTCCTCTTAGTAGGAGAGTTGATACCTTGTACGTTGTGTGTCTTAACGTCCAGCAATGTGGACCCCATAAGGTCACTGGTCATTTCTGGAGGTTGAGTAGAAACGAGTAAAGAGAAGGGACTTGCCCCTGCTGAAGGCGAAGTATATTAGCTTGTTGCTTCTGGGATGGTTGAGATATCTCGGTTCGTCTGCGTTAGGTGGTGAAATTATCTGGAGGTTCGCTGGGACTCGAAAGGGAATGGAAAGAGGGAGGTGAGTAGAGAAATGAGAGTTGAGTGAAGAAGTGAGAAGAAAAACAGTATTTAGTTCAATACAAAACAATGGCTTAAAGTGTTTATGACCCTTTCTGGAGGAGGACCAGCCTGCCTCCAGGAAGAGTACAAAATGCCGTATTGGCCTTACGGCTTTCAAGAAAAACTGCATCTGAGAGGAAACACGAGTAACCCTCAGAGGCATGGAGTGGCACATGGGCTTCACCGACATGGCCCAGCCCTTAGAGGACTAACAGACTTAAAGATAGTCCTTTAGTGTCCTTTAGTTAGTTGTCGGAGACCTTCTGGTTAATGGTCAGGACTGAGCTGAGAGCTGCAGCATCAAGGTGTCCCCATATCCAAACAGGACAGTGGACACCCTGTTACCGATGAGGGCATAAGAAAACTTGAACGATAGTCAAACAAAAACTGATCTTGAACTTTCTTTGTGTAGGAAAAAAGAAAAAATAGTTTTGAAGTTTAGGCTTGAGGTGTATCAGTCCCATTAGGAGCGTCCATTTCTGGGAATGGAGAAGGGCATCTGCCGAAATAAAGGTGAGTTAGCAAGAATCATGAGAAAGTTTCAGGGGGGCATGGTTTCTTTGGATCTCTTAGATTGTTGCTTCTGCCATGCCGGCATGAGTGGACTTTGAGGTGAGGGTCTTTTTGTTGAGGAGTGACCTTTTCCAATGGGTGCAGAAGTGGGTTCTTGTGAGATCAGTCCTAGGTGAAGAAGAAGCTTCTCGCCTTCTGGAATCGTAGAAAATACATAGGCTTTATTTTTGTAGGAGAAATTAAGCCTGAGGGGAAAAGACCAGCGATATGTTATGTCTTTTTGAGCCAGGATTTGAGAAAGGGGTTTCAGGGCCCTCCGTTTTTGAATTGTGTATGGGGAAATGTCCGAGAACAGCTGGATTTTGTGGCCCAGAAGTTGTAAATTTTCCTTATTGCGGGCTGTTTTCATAACCTCTTCTTTTACTGAGTAGTAATGAGGTTTGACGATGATGTCTCGTGGGAGACCATCACTCCTGGGAGGTTGTAGGGCTCTGTGAGCTCTGTCCATCTCTAGGCGGTGTGCTGGTATATCAGGGATCAGGTCTTTAATCAGGGATGCTACTGCAGAGCTAATGTCTTTAATTGACTCTGGAAGACCTCTGATTCTGAAATTAAGACGCCTCGAACGGTTTTTGAGGTCTTCGATTTTGGATATAGCTGCCTCCAGGTGTTCTTGGAGTTCCTGAATTCTATTAGAGTTTTTATTAATCCTGGCTATGGCTTGTTCAGACTTATTTTCTATAGCTTCCATTCTGCTGCCTATAAGTTGAAGGTCAGCTTGAATTGCTGCTGTGATTTGAGCTGCATTTTGGGCTAGGCCTTTAGTCAGCATGTCCGAAAAGGCAGTCATTAGGGTAGGGAGATCCATAGGTAGTGGGGAGGCCGGTTGCAGCCTCTGTATGTGAATGTCCGGGGTAGATAGTGCATCGCTTAGGGGGGAGTAATTGTGCTGACTCATAGATCTCCTTAATAGAGATTCCGTGGATGCAGGGGAGATCTCTCCCTGTTGTGTTATTAACCCCCTACCTTCTCCTAACTTTCTCCCCCAGCAGGCCGCATGGAGATGCAGGCGCCGTCGCCATCTTGGAGGGGTTAGGCTGAGGTGCGGCCTCACCGAGAATACGGGTGAGGTCCCTCCTTGCCGTCCCTGAGGACATCTGTGTGTGGCTGGGGTTTCGCTCTGTCTCCCGGTCCCGTCTGATGTCGTCTGCGGGGCTCCGATCTGCTGCTATCGGGCTGAGCGAGGAATGGTGGAGCGGAGCCTCAGAGCTAAGCGGCCATCTTAGCCAAGTCCGCGCATGCGCTGCAATTCCCATTTTTGAAGACAACCAGGGATGTATAAAGCTTACGCAATCAGAAAGGGTCAATCCTGAGGCTGGCTGACCAGGGTGTACCCCGATAACATGTTTTCTTATTTTTGATGTTTGACATATTGTTTTTTTTTTTACTCCTTTGTTTCTCCCTCCCTCTTCCCCTCCCATCCTTTCCGCTTCCATCCTCTCCCACATACCCCCTTCAGTGTTTGCACGGACTCAGCATTTGTTCCTCATTTTTTTTGAGAGGTTGACCTAACGATGTTCCTCTATGTTTAACATTTTATATACGCTGTATGCGCTTTGTGGAACTTATGACCATATCATCATGCTTGTTCTCTGTATGGGCCATGGTATTATAGGTGTCTGTACGACTACTTTATATTCAGAAACGAAATAAAGATTTTTCAAAAAAAAAGAAAGGGTCAATCCTAGGACCAAACACATCGACAGTATCACCTACTGAGGGACAATCAAAAGCAAGGTGTTATTGACATTTAATACTGCCCATCAGAGAAGATGTCTGCTGATGCACTCACCAAGCCTTTGTTGAAGGACCGTCATAGTTATTTCCAGAAGAAGCTGAATATAATTTGGCAAAGCACATGCTGTTGAGAAAGGGTGCTGGAAGAGCAACAGCATAGTAGCTTTTTATACTGTGACTGTGTAATGTATATGCAATATACCTAACTATTCCAGCAGGTGGCACTGCAGTGTTATAGTGTTATGTTCATAGAAAATCTATTGTAATGCAATAAGAAGAAATGCTATCTCTCCTCTGTTCAGTGTACTCGTTTGTTATTAAGTTCATGTGTCTGTGTTCCATGATAATGATATCCTCCATGAAAGTAAAGCTATCCTCTGCATACAACAAGCTTTGAGTGCATAATTTAATGCCCTGTTAACAAGACTATCTCTAACCAAGCAGTTCACCTGATGCCACTCGGAGTAATATTCTGGTAGCCCGGAATCCAACTCCTCACAAAAGAACATAGATATTCTTCTGCTTTACTTCCTCCCACATATTTTTATTTAATTTGTCATCCTACTGAAGTTGTCTTCAAGGAGTTAAAGAAGCATCCCATAGATCAACCTGTTTATCTACCCATTGTCCTTGATAAGAAGAAACCCCATGGACATTTAACCACTTCCCACCCGGCACATTGACAAATGACGTCCGGGCGGGTGGCTCATTATCCTGACTGGACGTCTATTTACGTCCTCAGGATAATCCACGATCGCGCGCCCCTGGGGCGCGCACCGCGGCGCGCATCGCGGCGATCGATGGTGCCGTGGGTCAGTCTGACCCACCGCATTACTGATCAAGGTAAAAGGCTTCAATCCGAAGCCTTTTACCATGTGATCAGCCGTGACCAATCACGGCTGATCACAGTGTAAATAGGAAGAGCCGTTTATCGGCTTTTCCTCTGCTCAGGTCTGCAGACCTGAGCAGCGGAGAGCCGATCGGCTGCTCTCCTGACGGGGGGGCTGTGCTGAACGTTTATCAGCGCAGCCACACTCAGGATCACCCCACTGGACCACCAGGGAGCCGGATCAGGACCACCAGGGAGCCCCCCTTCCAGGACATCACAATGAGGCCGCCCAGGACCACCAGGGAAGGCGCACAGAGGCCGCCCAGGACCACCAGGGAGCCCCCACTAGACCACCAGGTAAGGGCAATATTATGCACTGTAGGGATGGCACTGTGCCCATGTATGATGCCTCCCAGTGCCATCCCTAACAGTGCTTGTTGCACCAGTGCCCACCACTGCCACCTATAAGTGCCCACCTGTGCCCACCTGTGCCACCTATCAGTGCCCACCTGTGCCACCTATCAGTGCCCGCCTATGCCACCTAAAAGTGCCCACCTGTGCCACCTAAAAGTGCCCCCTATCAGTGCCCAGTGCCACTTATCAGTTCCGCCTAGGAGTGTCCATCAGTGCCGCATATCAGTGCCACGTATCAGTGCCCATCAGTGTTGCTTGTCAGTTCCGCCATCAGTGCTGCATATTTGCCCCATCATCAGTGCAACCTTATCAGTGCCACCTCATCAGTGCCAATCTGTACTGCCTCATCAGTGCCCGTCAGTGTAGCCTCATTGGTGCCCATCAGTGTAGCCGCATCAGTGTCCGTCAGTGAAGGAGAAAGTGTACTTTATACATATTTTTGTGACAGAAACAAAGAAAAATTTTTTTTTTTTTTCAAAATTTTTGGTCTTTTTTTGTTATAGCGCAAAAAATAAAAAACGCAGGGGTGATCAAATACCACCAAAAGAAAGCTCTATTTGGGAACAAAATGATAACAATTTTGTTTGGGTACAATGTCGCACGACCGAGCAATTCTCATTCGAATCGCAACAGCACTGAAAACTGAAAATTGGTTTGGGCAGGAAGTGTTCTAAGTGCATGGTATTGAAGTGGTTAAGTACACCACTGTACGGGCCCCAACGAAGCCAGCATATATTGGTCACTGTCACCTATATATATATATATATATATATATGTATTTAGAGAATGTCTGTTCACCCCATTTGAGAACAATACAAAAAACTCTGGTATTCTGTATAGCAGAACGCTATTACTAGTCTGGTTTGGTCACCTGTAGGCAGACTTGAACCTACTGAGGTCACAGAAAGGGGCTTGGTGATAGCCTAGTAAAGAAAGGGTTTGTGCTATGTATCAGTTGTCACCACTGTGCTCCTTGGTGTCCTTGTTACTATTTAAGCTGACTTACTAATTGGTGTCAGAGTCCAGGCCCTGTTATTGTTGGTTTCTGTGGGGTGTTATTAGAGTAGTATATCTCTATCTAGGGTAAGGGGCTGCAATTGTTTATTTTCTTTATGGTATTGTTAATTTGTGTGAGCTGACTTTGAAATGGTTGTAAACCTCAGGCAAGAAATATGAATAAAGCATATCCCATAGTGTGTACTTGTTTCAATTAAGAGCACTAAGCGACATGTCTGTCTCCTGCTTCTTTCCTCTATTAGCATGAGCCAGTCTTTACGTCACATGGCTCTGAAGGAGGCTACACAAGTAAATATCTCCTAAACGGTGCATGTTTAGGAGATCTCGACAGTATCTACAGGTAAGCCTTATTATAGGCTTATCTGTATGTAGAACATCAATATACAGCCTTTACTACCACTTTAATTCCTGGTCAGGTGTGTGTCAGAGTGGTTGACAGTGACATCCAGTTATTTGGTCTTAGCTCATACTCACAAGGTGTAATCATTCTGCGGCTCGCATGGGGGTGCACTACATACGTGTTATGTGAATATCTGGGGTTTGATCTTGTTTATATTCTGTTTTCGTTACTTTTTGAGCTTATAGCTCATAGTAACATCATTACTAGCTCTGTATTATTCAAGAAATAAATGTAGTGCTCTGTTAGGGAATTTGTGCCACAGACACGCTTATATTGAGAGGCACTATTGGAAACATTTTTACATTTATTGAACCAAAATGTATGAAAACCCTCATCATGTGATTAAAACAGTGCAAAAAAATTCAAAGATTTTAAGGCTAGGTTCCCACTATTGCGACCTGTTTACTGTTTACTGTGATTTTACCGCAATTTTTGCCACGACTTTGATGTGACTTGAAGCAATGCCTGTGTATTCTTGATGTCTATGGACCTGAAGTCGAATCAAAGTCAGACAAAGTAGCGCAGGGACTACTTTGAAGTCACTGCAACTTGAAGTCACATAGATATGAACGGTACTCATTGGAAATCAAGGGGTACGACTTGTCATGTGACTTTGCAGTCCCAAGTCACAGGAAAAGTCACATAAGTGGAAAGCTAGCCTAAAGCCTGGTACACACGGGAAGATTATTGGTCGAATGATCGTCCATTTTTTTTGCATGCTAATCTCAGATTGAATCGGAAGAGTTTACTTTATTCACGAAAATTCTGGTACGACAGAATAAAAAATCGGAAGTGATGTGATGTGTTGCAGTGTATTTGTATTGCATTTTTGAACGACAACTGTATTGGTGAAACGAAAATCGTACGATCGGGAATCATGCAAGAAGATTTTTCTTGCATGTCCGATCATGTCCAGACGTAAAATGTCGGATGAACTGTCATGATCGGTTCTTGAAAGCTCTGTACTAATGATCCAATTATCGTACAATTGCTTCGAAAGCGGTATTTTCCGTACAATTTTCTGATTGTGTGTACGGGGCTCTAGGCCCCTTTAACACTGCCGCGACTTCAAAGTGGCACGATTTTGATGCAATTTTGACGCAATTTCAGGGAATGACTGTGTAAACTTGAGATCTAAGGACCTCAACTCGCATCAAAATTGGACCAAAGTAATGCAGGGACTACTTTGAAGTCGGCGCGACTTGAAGTCGCACAGATATGAATGGTATTTTTTGGGAATCATGGGGTACGACTTGTTATGCAACTCTGATGTCCAAAGTCACAGGAAAAGTCGCAGAAGTGTGAAAGGGGCCTTAAGTCTCTTTCACACTTGTGCGACCTGAAAGTCGCGCGGTTTTGCCACAATTTTACCGCAAGTTTTTGCATTGATTTTGCCACAATTTTGATGCGACTTTAAGCAATGCCTGTGTAATACTGAGATCTATGGACCTCAAATCGCATCAAAGCCAGACCAAAGTAGTACAGGGACTACTTTGCAGTTGCTGCGACTTGAAGTCGCACAGATATGAATGGTACTCATTGTAAATCATGGGGTACGACTTGTCATGCAACTTTGCAATCACAAGTTGCAGTACAAGTCGCACAAGTGTGAAAAGGGCCCTACACAACCCCCATATACTGTATATATATATATATATATATATATATATATATATATATATATACAGTGGGTATAGAAAACAATCACCCCCTTTAAAATAATCAAACTTTGTTGCTTTGCAGCCTGAAATGAGGACAGACACATTT
>BLSH010543622.1:133439-162664 GCA_018402905.1 Glandirana rugosa
CTGTCACTTCTATCCGAGAACGACAAGACGATAACAAAGTGGCCTTGCTTCCCGCACCAGGAGCAAGTGACCCCACGAGGGAGACCTGGATGGTGGCCAAGCCAGTCAGGTCTTTCAGCTGTACAGCTACCTGGCATACCAGTCTAGTTACTCGTTGGTTAGCTATGCCAAGGAAGAACAAGATCAGAGTGGCAATGGTCTGTAAGTGGAAGTTGCTCAGAAAGCGCAACAAAGGGAGCTTCAGCTATGCGTGAAACAATAGCAGAACAGCAAGAGCCTATCTTCACTGTCAAGAAGGGAGGCAAACGAGTCAACTGTTGTCAGGAATCTCCCTTTGGGGTTTGATTTCCTGGAATCCTCCGGTCAAACACCGTAAGATACAAGTCGTTGGAGGTTGAGACCAAAAGGCAGTCTAAGTCGTTCTCTACAACAAAGAAGGCTATCAGAATATCAACCTGAAATCAACCGCGATGGCTTCCCTGAAGGGGAAGTAGTAGAACCACCAACATCCAACGGGGACTGCCGATCAGCAAAGGGGTACATCCATCTCGGTCTCCAGGCTCCTTATCAGGGTCCACATTCATTCAGTAGCGAGAAGGATAGTAGTGGCCTGCAGGCCAGGATATCCTCATGTACAGTGCGGAGTCAGGGTCCTCTTAGTCACCTTCCTGAAGTCTAAAACCTCACACAGCGTGGTCAACGGTATCATCCAAACTTACATGAGGTATTCCTAGATGCTGAAATTCAAGAAGTAAATCTGGAGACCTCACTGTTAGGGTTAAGCCTGTTCAGGACACAGACATACTCCAAACTTCAGGTATACTAGAACATAGAAGACCTTGCAGAATGAAGGATGAAATCTTCTGTCCCCCAGTGGAACGATCAAATCAGATGCAAGTAACCCTAGAAGGGGAATTAAGCAGTAGGTAGGCTCAAACGTGTCCTCACTCTTTGGCATACGGTAACTTTTTTGCATATCTTGGTAACCAATCCGAGACCTGGGCAGACCCTTCCCTTGGGTCTTCCAAATATTGAGGGACATATTGTCTTACTCTCCATTTCATCTGGAAAGATTTCCTCAGGGTGGCCAGTAACTCAGAAGCAGTAGTCCGTATGGCTAGAGGAAAGGTCTCAGATATCCAAGTGTCAAGCGTAATCGACCTTGTTGCTACCATTTTCAGGCAGAAGGGGCACGTGTCTACTCACCAGCTTTACACGGTGGTCGGCGTCTTTTCAGAGGGATTAGACATCATCCGTCCAGCCTATCCAAACAAGTGTCCGAATTACCACAAGATTGGAAAGGGGTTCGAGGTCGAACTGATACATAAAAGTGGCCCTTCTATAAAGCATCAAACAAGGGGCTCTTCAGGTCTAACAGCAACAGTGGGGGACAGTAGCTGTCCAGTAAAACATTTGTCCTGGATGGATCAAGTTGTTCAAGAGGGCTAGATGGCCTAGGACAAATCCATCAATTTGAGTACAGAAACTGCTTACTAGGCAGATGGTTCATCCATGGACAGAACTCAAGGGAGTACCTCCAGAATTAAAGGCTAACCGCGACATAGTCTGCATCTAACACATGTAGGACCATTTTAAGGTGGTCCCAACAGCTTTATCTACAAGTCACATCAGGCATTCAGTGGGATGAAGATAATCCTCAATTTAAACACTTCAGCATTTCCCACCCTTGTCTTTTTGGTGATTGCTAAGTCCCATGCGTATATGCTGTCGTGCTTGTGTCAGGAAAACTGAAAATTGTATACTTACCTGACGGTAATTTTCCTTTCCTGATGCAAAGCACGACAGCATATAGGTCCCTCCCTAAAGGCTTCGCAGTGATAATAAGTAACGAGAATGAGGCCTGGTGGGAGGTGTTTGACTTTATAGTGTAACTGGATCCTGGAACTGGGCGTGGGGGCGGAGCCAGCCCATACGTATATGCTGTCTTGCTTTGCATCAGGAAAGGAAAATTACCGTCAGGTAAGTATACAATTTTCCGTTATATAGGCTTTTCCTTTAGTCGCATCTGCAGACGCGAGTAGTGGAGAGCCGATGGGCAGCTCTGCCAACAGGGGGGGGGGTCTGTGCTGATTATTTATCAGTGCAGCCCCCCTCGGATCGTGACACTGGACCACCAGGGGACCGACCAGGACCACCAGGGAGCCCACACAGTGATGCCACTTAGGGACCACCAGGGATGCTACCCAGGGACCACCAGGGATGCCACCCTAGACCACCAGGTAAGGGGCACACAATGCCCAATAGGGATGGCACTGTGCCCATCTATGATGCTTGCCAGTGCCATCCCTATAGCTACTGCGACACCAGTGCTGCCTATCAGTGCCCATCAGTGCCCACCAGTGCTCATCAGTGCCACATATCAGTGCCCATCAGTGCTGCTTATCAGTGCCGCCTATCAGTGCTGCATATAAGTGCAGCCTCATCAGTGCCACCTCATCAGTGCCAATCAATACTGCCTCATCAGTGCCCGTTAGTGCAGCCTCATCAGTGCCCATCAGTGAAGGAGAAAATTTAATTACTTACAAAGTTTTGTGACGGAAAAAAAAGAAAAAATTATTTTTTTAATCGTTTTTTATTTGTAGCGCAAAAAATAAAAACTGCTCTATTTGTGGGGAAAAAATGATAAAAATATAGTTGCCGCCCGCCCGCCCTTGCTTGACGGCTTGGCTTGCTATCACGAAACATCGTCACCTCACGGCGGCCGCGAGAACAAGTATTGTGAGCTCACGCGCCGTCGGAGGCATGCTCACTGTGTTCCGGGGGGGGGGGGGGCTAGGGAGCCGGTACGGCGGAATCACAGGTCGCCGCCATTACTAGTAAAATAAAAAATAAAAAAAAAACATAAATTAATTCTCATCATTCATAAACGCGGCAACTTTTGTGCAAACCAATCAATAAACGCAGATTGCAAATTTTTTTTTTTTTACCAAAAATATGAGGAAGAATATAAATCGGCCAAAACCATTGAAAAAAAAGTTTTTTTTATATTTTTTTTATTTGGATTTGTATTTTAGCAAGAAGTAAAAAAGGATGCAAATTTAATTTGGGTACAACTTCGCGCGACCACGCAATTGTCAGTTAAATCGACGCAGTGCCGAATCGCAAAAAGTGCTCTGGTCCTAAAGTGGGAAATCCTTCCAGGACTGCATGTTAAGTGGTTATTAACTGCAAAATACCCTGTATGATAGTCTCTTTTTTCTCTTGTATTTTTGTGTAAGGTTTATATTTAATTTTGCATGTCTGTATGCATATAAATGGAATCATATCTCCCAGTAGAGTAAAGAGACCCTTTTTTTATTAAAGGATTTTTTTGGTGCAAATTTTGAGTGTGGTAATCCCTCCTAATTTTTCTTTGTTTCCTAAGACCCCTTTCACACTGAGGCTCCGGCAAAACAATGCTAGAGTGGCGGTCGTTTTACCAGCACTTTTGCACCACTTTTCGGCAGGCTGGTTTTTAAAGGTCACATGATGTTTAAAAAAGCCACAACAAAGACCCCTGTTGCGACACTTCCGAATCGCTTTTCAGGCGCTTCAGAATCGCTGCCCATTGATTGCAATGGGCAGGGACGTTTACAGCGCTCCCAACTCACCCCAAGGAGGCTGCTTGCAGTACAAGTGCACCACCTGGGTGTGAAAGCACCCATTGCAATGAATGGCAGGAAGTTTTCAGGCTCTTTACAGGCACTATTTCTAGTGCTAAATTGCCTGAAAACTGCCTCAGTGTGAAAGGGGTCCAAATGTATGCCTATTTGAGAGTTGCATCCCACCATTCTTGGTTTAGATGGTACCAGGGAATGTGAATTAAAGTATAATAAAAGTCAAAACTTTTTTTTAGTTTTGGACAGAGAGGACACCTACTAGGTTCTTATTGCTTCCTCTGCCTCTGGAGATGTAACTAGAGTTGAGCGGGCACCTGGATGTTCGGGTTCGGCGGGTTTGGCCGAACTTCGCGAAAAAGTTCAAGTTCGGCCCCGAACTTAACCCGAACTTGACTTCGAACCCCATTGAAGTCAATGGTGGCCCGAACTTTTGTGCACTAAAATGGCTCTAAAAAAGTCCTGGAAAGGGCTAGAGGGCTGCAAAAGGAAGCAAAATGGGAGTAAGTGTAGGACAAGTGCCCTGCAAACAAATGTGGATAGGGAAATAACTTAAAATCACATAAAAAAATAAAAATGGAGGAGTAGGTGGATGTGGAGTAGGAGGTTGAGGAGGCCTCAAAAAAAGAATAAGTTCACTTAAGTATACCAATGGCTGTGTGAGACCGGTATAAATGTCTATTCTGCACAAGGTACAGACAAGTCTTGTGGGATCCATGCCTGGTTCATTTTAATAAACCTTAGCTTGTCCATGTTGGCTGTGCACAGGCGGCTGCGCTTGTCTGTAATAACACCCCCTGCCATGCTAAACACACGTTCAGACAATAAACTGGCTGCAGGGCAGGCCAGCACCTCCAAGGCATAAAGGGCAAGCTCAGGCCCTGTGCCCAATTTGGAGAACCAGAAGTTGAATGGGCAGACCCATCAGTCAGTACGTGTAGGCGTATGCACACCTACTGTTCCACCATGTTGCTGAAATGCTGCCTCCTGCTAAGACGCTGCCTATCAGCTGGTTGTGCTGTTTGTTGTGGCATGCTGCTGACAAAGCTTTTCCACATTTCGGCCATGCTAACCCTGCCTTCTGAGGTGCCGGCGGTGCAAGAAATGCACAGCAAGGTGCAAATGTACTATGTAGCACTATTTATTAATAATAAAAAAAAAGAATAAATTATTCTTCTTTTTTTTTTTAAACCAGCAATGTAGACGCACTTTTTATTCTTGTGCAAGAAATGCACCACTGGCCGAAAATGTAGTATTTAGAATATTTTTTTTTTTTTAAACCAGCAATGTAGACGCACTTTTTAATTTTGTGCAAGAAATGCCCTGCTGGCCGCAAATGTAAAATTGTGCACAAAAAAAAAAAAATGAATTTGTCTAACTGCAATGTAAAAGCAGTATTTAAATATGCCAAAATGTTGCCAACTGAACTAACAGAACACGATTAACCAGTTCCACACTGCCTACTGCATAGTTATGGCGGCAGTGTGGACGCTGGCCGCGAATCGCCGTAAAAAGACGCCAATCTGCGAATGGCCGCTAGGGGGCGCGCGCGCGCCCGCAGCACTCCTGGGGAGTGTGCCCGCGGCTCGGGCAGACCCGATGTCCGCCGGTGAGCTGCGATGAGCGCCCACAGGCAAAGAACGGGGAACCGCCGATGTAAACACGGCGGTTCCCCATTATGATCAGTTAGATCTCTCATGCTCATGGTAGCCCAACCCCCCCACATTAAGAACACACCCAGAGAACACAGTTAACCCCTAGATCTCCCCCTGCAGGTTAACCCCTTCACTGCCAATGACATTTATACAGTAATCAGTGGACATTTACATTTCTGAACGCTGAATAAATGTCATTGGTCCCAAAAAAGTGTCAAAAATGTCCGACATGTCCGCTGCAATATCGCAGTACCACTAAAAATCGCAGATCGCTGCCATTACTAGTAAAAAAAAAAAAAAATAATAAAAACCCCAGAAATGAATTCTCACCATCCGTAAACGTGGCCATTTTTGCGCAAACCAATCAATAAATGCTGATTGTGATTTTTTTTTTATCACAAATATGAGGAAGAATATAAATCTTATATTTTTTTTTTTTTGGATTAGAATTTTAGCAAAAAGTAAGAAATATGGGTTTTTTTGCAAAATGGTCGCTCTTCTTTTGTTTATAGTGGTGATCAGAAATGACGCAGAGGTGATCTAATACCACCAAAAGGAAGCTCTATTTGTGGGAAAAAAAGGACGTAAATTTTGTTTGGGTAAAACGTCGCACGCAATTGTCAGTTAAAGCGACGCAGTGCCGAATCGCAAAAAGTGCTCTGGTCCTAAAATAGGAAATTCTTCCGGAGGTGAAGTGGTTAAAGTAGTGTCCCTGACACACAAGCAGTTGCAAGTGCACTGCAGTTGCAAAAATAGCTGCAAACGCCCACCTAACAAACAGAAAAATTGCTTAGGTTTTATATGAGGCACTTTGCTTAGCAAACAAAAATCTCCTCTAGCACCCACCCACCAATAAATTGCTGTTTTTAACAGATTTTCTAAAGCTAATCTGTCCCTCACACCAGCAGCAGCATCCTCTCCCTACACTAGTATGAGATGATGTGATATGCAGCACTACGTGACTCCATATATACAGGCTGGGTCACATGATGCACTGGCCAATCACAGCCATGCCATTAGTAGGCATGGCTATCATGGCTTCTAAGGACAAACGAGTGAAATGTTTGTTGATTGGCTGCCCTGCAGCTATTCAAAAGGTGCGAAAAAATACCCCGAACTCAGACTTTTTCTCAAATTTCCGGGTTCGGGACACGGACACCCTAAAGTCCGGTACAAACCCGAACTTTAGCGTTTGGGTTCACTCAACTCTAGATGTAACTTCTCTATTTGTCCCATTTACAATTATCATTAAAAGTGAAAGTAGAAGAAAATCCCAAAGTTTGGGTTGTCCCCAGAAAAGTAATAGAGGGGAAATCTTCTGAAGGGGTCACTATTTCTGGTGGTCTGGGGGGCCCAAGGGATCCCCTTAATTTGCAGGGATTTCCTTTAAATTCCTGTTTTGGCTATGGGACAGAAAGTGAAGGTAAATCTCCCCAGTGGGACACAGATGGAAAAAAAACTGACATGCCTTTATAACCCTCCCTTACTCTATCCAAAATGAAAAAAAAAAAAGTTTGCCTATAGGCCTATATTAAGTTTTTGTTTTCGTTTTTTTTTGGATTAATTAATTTAACCTGTAGTTGACCTTCTGACCTGCTTAACCACTTGCCTACTGGGCACTTTCACTCCCTTCCTGCCTAGGCCAACAAGCCATTTTTCTCCTTCACTGATGTGCACTGATGAGGCGGCACTGATGGGCACTGAAAGGTATTGATTAGGTGGCTCTGGTGAGGAGGCACTAATATGCCGCACTGATGAGCACTGATAGGTGACACTGATGGGCACAGATAGGCAGCACTGGTGGGCAATGATAGGTGGCATGGATAGGTGGCAATGATGGGCGGCACTGATGAGCAGGCACTGATAGGCACTGGAAGGAAGCACTGACTGGCACCACTAATAAGAACTGATTTGTGTCACTGATTGGTGTCACTGATGGGCACTGCTGGGGCTGTACTGTAATCGGGGCACTGATGATCAGTGCCCTGATTACCTGTACAGGTCTTCCCTGCGAGGAGATGCCGCTGATCAGCTCTCCTTGCCACGCACTCTGTCAGTGTGAGGCGAGGAGAGACGATAAATGGCACTTCCTTGTTTACATGTGACCGGCTGTGATGGGACACAGCCAATCACATGGGTAAAGAGCCATTTCATCAGCTCTTTACTGATATTGGGGTTGTGCCGTGTCCTAGGAACAGAGCGTCGTCCCAGAACGAGAGTGCCACCCCGCCGCTGTCATTTCACTATACAGTGGGGGGCAAGTGGTTAAAATGGGTTTTGCATCCTTATTGACTAGTGTGGGAATGCTTTTGGAAAGCCTCTGCAGATGTAAATCTTACCAGTCAAGATGGTGCTGGACACATGGCTGACCATTCTTGTTGTATAGGAAAATGACTGGAAGATAAAAATAGGAAATTGAATCATAAGCATGTAGTTTTATTTAAAAAAAAAACACTACCACTTGGCCTATGTGTGTACAAACAGCTTGCTAACACCCCCACTCAACAAATACTTCTCTTACAAGTTCCATCTTTTTTCTGTGTTCTTCAAACGTTGGCCTTAGTAGTGGTTTACTTACACATTTATAAAGAAGTGACATGGCAGCTACAGAGCTCCTACTGCTTGTCTGTACTGCATATTGTTAAATAAAAGAACTTCTTCTCCTTCCAATTTTAGGTAAGCTGTTTTCATTGGGGGGCCCATACCTTTGCATTCTAGCTTGAAGCTGGTGGAGAGATGATGTCTCTTCCATTGCAGCTTTAATCAGCTTTTGCTTCTCATTAACAAGGACCTTTTGCATTTCTTCCCTTGATGCTGGCTCAGGCTGTGACACTGTATGAACCATAGATGACAAGCATCTAGCTGAAATGCCCTACTGGATCATACAGATTTTCTAACTGAGGTTGTAGGTGGTTCAGCTTATTTTTCTTCAGAGTATAAATCACTGATGCCAATTTGAATCCTAGTGTTCTGTTCCTTTTTTGCAGTACTGGTGGGGCTTCTTGCTCAGATTGCCATTGACTATGTCACTCCATGAGGCTTTTGACACATAGGTATTTCATTAATAACTACACTTCTGATGATTGCTACCTTGCTGCTGCCTGCATACAGAATTCTGTAACCCTTTTGAGACTCACTGTGGCTAGCAAATATACCTTTCTTAGCACAAGGCTCTTGCTTTGGACACTTTTCATTTGGAATAAGTACTTCTGTTTTCCTTCCAAAGATTTTGATGTTTTTCAGCTTGGATTTTTTCTCACCACAAAGCTCATATAAATAGTGCTTTCCCTATTGGTTTTCCAGGTATGTTGTTGTGGAGATTGCAGGCTGTCAAAATTGCCTAGCCCCAGTATGTTGCTGCCACAACCACATCACAAAACATGCTTCTGCCACTTTCAGATAAAGTATGGGTCAATTTCATGGTCATTTTCCCTTTATGCAACTAGTACACGTCATTATTTGACTGCTTGGGCCAATTTATACACAACTGGCATCTTCAGCTAGCTTCATAAAGGTTAACCAGAGGCAATTTTTTTTTTTTTTTAGTTTTGGATAGAGTGGAGAGAGATTAGTGCCCCCATTAGGGGATTCACCCTCTCTATTTGTCCTATTTTCCATTATCATCGAAAGTGAAAGTAAAAGAAAATCCCAAATTTTGGGCTGTCTCCAGAAACATAATAGAGGGAAAATTTTCCAATGGGGACACTAGTTGTGGTGGCCTAGGGAACCACAAGGGAATCCCTTAAGTTGCAAGGATTTCCTCTCACTTCCTGTTTTGGCTATGGGACAGGAAGTGATGATAAAACTCCCCAAATGGGACACAGATGGCAAAACAATAAAACTGACAGGCGCTATAACCCTCTCTTACTCTATCCATAATGAAAAAAAACGTTTTGCCTATAGTTCTACTTTAGCAGTTCCAGGATTCACATGTCCACGTGCCAACTGTGAATACAGTTTAAATTAGGGTTGCCACCACATCCCTTAAAACCTGAACACATATGAACTACACAGGTTCTGAGGCTAATTAAATGCAGGAAAGGCACAGAGTGAGTTTAATTACCAACTTAATCAGCCACAGAACCTGTGTAATTAATGTGTATTTGGTTTTAAAGGGATGAGGTAGCAACCCTAGTTTACATGTTATTTGTCTTTGAAAGCATTAACAACTTCACTGTACCTCAGCTGATACAGTTCATCCTTGATTTTTATTTGACATAGTAATATTATTATTATAATACAGGATTTACAGGTGCCACTGCCAACCATTAGTGCAACACTTTTCAACCTTAGGGCAGACAGTACAGTTACAATAAAATTCAATACAGGAGGAATCAGAGGGCCCTGCTCATTAGAGCTTACAATCTAGGAGGGAGGATCAAGTGATACAAAAGGTAATAACTGTGGGAGATGAGCTGGTGAAGAAAATGAAAGTACAGTTGTTAGGTGGCGGTAGGATAGGCTTCTCTGAGGAGAAAGGTTTTCAGGGATCACCTAAAAGTGGATAGGGTTGAAGATAGTCGGACAGATTGGAGTAGGGAATTCTGAAGGATGGAAGAGACTTGCGAGAAGTCCTGGAGACAAGTGTGGGGAGGAGGTGAGGAGGTAGCTAGAGAGCAGGAGGTCTTGGGAGGAATGGAGAATGATATGGTTGGTATTTTGAGACTAGGATAGTGATGTAGATGAGGTCCAAGCTCTGGATGGCTTTGTAAGCTATTGTTGGCATTTTAATATTAATTAGTTGTAAGAGTGGCAGCCAATGGAGAGATTGGCAGATAAGGTTAGCAGACGCTGAGCAGTTTGTAAGGTGGATGAGTCTGGCAGCAGCGTTCATGATAGACTGAATAGGGGATAACCTATGTAAAGGTAAGTCAATGAGGAGGGAGTTGCAGTAGTAGGCGAGAGATGACCAGGTGAGTGAATTAGGAGCTTTGTGGTTTCATTGGTTAGGAAAGAAAGTATTTTGGAGATGTTGCGAAGGTTGAGGCGGCAAGTTTTGGAAAGTGATTGAATGTGAGGCCAAAGGAAAGTTCAGAGTCCAGAATTACACCTAGCACCCTGGCATGTGGGGATGAGACCTACTATGTGGCTTCTTTTTGTGATAATACAGCTGTTACTTCTGAATGTTGTACGAGTAGGAACACATAGTGCATCTGTGATAGGTATCTTTCTATTGACTGTTTGATATAGAGGACAGTGTAGGTAACCTTCCCCTATTTCTTCTGAGACCATATGCTGTCCATTAGCTGTTGTAATTCTTTCTGTCTTGCTTTGATCAAGGTGAGTGAAGACATTTCATCATATGTTTAATCATAACATTGGTCATCCGGAGTCACAGCACCAGGTGAAAAATGATGAGGTGGTCTCCTTGGAATGAAAGGCACACTCAGCATCTGACGGGTCTTCTATTTTTTCTTTGACATTTTTCACCTTTCTTTTTGCTCAACTTGTCTCTTTTTCTGACCCATTCCATATTTCCAAATTCTGTTGTTTATAGCTTCTTTGACCTGTCTTTTTGCACACAAAACATTCACATATTTTACACTGCATATTATTATATTATGTCGTATGACCACCTATTACACTATGTGGTATTATTATATTGTGGTCATTGGAACAGATATTGCCAAAGGAATATTTTAACTGTTTGCACTTTCTGCTTTTCTTTTATTCCCGGACACGCTTGTAATCGGTCATCAAGTGCTGTAACAAGGGTCTCATAGCTGTCAGAGAGAACACAGAGTAGTAGTACTTCTATATGAAAGTCTTGCATGTGCTGGCTTTTCATCAGCTTAGTCTAATATAGCTTTCTAATTAACCACTTCAGCCCCGGAAGGTTATACCCACTTCCTGACCAGGCCATTTTTTGCGATTGGCACTGCATTGCTTTAACTGACAATTGCAATGTGCGATGCTGTACCCAAACAAAATTGACGTCTTTTTTCCCCACAAATAGAGGTTACTTTTGGTGGTATTTGATCACCTCTGCGGTTTTTATTTTTTGCGCTATAAACAAAAAAGAGCGACAATTTTTAAAAATTGAAAGATTTCTGCTATAATACATATCCAATAAAAAATATAAAAAAAAACAAATTAACTCATCAGTGTAGGCCGATATATATTCTTCTACATATTGTTGGTAAAAAAAAATCGCAATAGGCGTATATTGATTGGTTTGCTCAAAAGTTATCGCGTCTGCAAACTATGGCATAGATTCAGGGACTTTTATTTTTTTATTGTTTTTACTGGTAATGGCGGTGATCTGCGATTTTTAGTGGGACTGCAACACTGTGGCGGACAAATCTGACCCCAAATGACACTTTTTGGGGACCAGTGACATTATTACATTGATCAGTGCTATAAAATGCACATATCAATGTATAAATGCCACTGGCAGGGAAGGAGCTAACACTAGGGGGCGGTCAAGGGGTTAACTGTGTTCCCTGGGTGTGTTCTAACTGTAGGGGGGGTGGACTGCCAGGGACATGACAGAAATCGCTGTTCCCGATCACTGGGAACAGAAGATCTCTGACATGTCATCTGTCAGAACTGGGATCCGCCTTATTTACATGCTGATCCCCATTCTGCCTCTGTACACCGCGATCACGGGTCGCCGGCAGAGATCAAGTCCACTGGACCCGCAGGCACGCTCCCATGCACGGACTGCTGTACAGCTACAGTGGTTCGCACAGGAGAGCCGGCCTGCCGCCGTATATTGACGACAGCTGGTCAGCAAGTGGTTAAACACTGTTTATTGCTAAGATTTGTTCTCTCATGTATTTTCTGTAGATCTTTCCACATTTATTGTGCAGTTTCACTTACATGCATGCACACTTTGATCATTATGTATGCTCAGGAAGCTGTGTGATCTTTCTCTGTCCATTTATCTGTAGGTGGGTCTGATCTGGGCCTTTGTATACACCAGTCTTTTTATACCAGGGTCCATAGGCACCCTGTGGTGCCTTCTGGGTTCTTCAGGGGTGTCTTCTGGGTTCTTCAGGGGTGCCTTGACAAAATGCTTAAAAATTGCCCCAAATTGCCCAAAAATTGTGTACAAGCCAGCGGGTGGATCAATTTTACTTTTTTTTGTTACTCAAAGCCATAGGTTTCATTGTGCAGCATTACAACCTCAGCATTGTACAGACCAGCTATCAGTATCCTAACAACCACTCACATCATTGGTTGGTAAGACGGACATCAGGTACCCGCACAGCATCTTTGTTTGACCCCTCTCTGTCAGCATTGGGGTGACATTAGCTGTGAGGGAGAGAGAAAATGAGGAAGAAATGCTGTAATACCAGTCAGAAACCCAACATAAATCACCTCTAATATTGGATGTCCTACGTCTGTGGAACTTGCACTGAAATTATTGGTTTCATTTTATTACATTTTAGAATGGGATAGAGATTGTGCATAATTTTAAAAAACGGTTGAGAAACACTGGTATACGCCATGCACCTTACCCGTCCAGCATCTTCATTTTAAATTTCTAGGACTGGTAGTTCTGGTTTGTCAGATTAGCAACTGAAAACGTTGATGAAACTAGGTTAATAGCTGTAGTAACTGTATGCTTTCTGAATTTTTACTTTTTCTGAGACTGTTTCCCTGTAGCTCTGAGCTGTATCTATAGCAGTATGTAGTACTTTGTCTGTAGCTGGGCCATAATCTGTTGGAAACCTGCTGCAGGTGTGACTCTTCCCAGTCAAGATGGTGCTGGACTCATGGCTGAACCCTTGTTCTTTTATTGGAAAACAATAGGAACACAAACACAGGAAATTACATCATAACCATGTATTTCCACTGGTAGGAACATTACATCATGCAAGCATTTTACATTATTGTCCTTGTGGCAGAACCACCAACAACAGTACAATATATGAGAAATACTGTTGCACTATGTCTGTACAAACAGCATGCTAACAAATAAAAAACCCCACCTGGAGAAAACAAAAGCTCATCAACACAGGTACTTACAGTCTTTGAACTCTAGAATAAGTAGTTTGTCACTAGAAGGACCTATAGAAACCCTATGTAGTCTTAAAAACTTGTGATCAACGACTTCTGCAGCCATTTTGAGAAGCTTGGGGCCCTACTATGATCATTTTCAAAAAATGATATACAATATAAGGAACGGGCTAATAGAGAGGCTGTGGAGTGGCCAAGAAAACTCTAGCAACAAAGCCTATGTTCTTTTTTTCCCACATTGTTCTATTTGATTGTATGGAGTAATAAGAGTATGCCCTATATAGCTTACGCACGGCTAAGAGCTCTCTCTTCACCCCCATGTGACATTGCTAAAAGCCTAAGTGGCCAGCCACCAAGAAGCTGGTAGCACTAGTGATTTTCCTGTGTGGGTTCCCATTCAAATAATGGGCTGTGATAAAGCACAATAAAGGGTGTTGAAATGCATGCATCACCAAAATTTCCTTTGTATAGTTTTTTGTGTCTACAGGTCAGGAAATGAAGGAAAATGACCCCAATGGGACACAGATGACTTTAGATATACTTTAAGACTGGCAATAGATGGTTCGAATCTCAGCCGGTTCACGTCGAACCATGTGTCAGCAGGCTGAATGTACAAAGTTGATAGATCGATCAACTTGGGTAAAACCAGTTTGCCGGATTCATTTGTGATTATCTCTAGTGGCTGGTATAGCCATTACCAATAATCACTATCTTCTCCCCCCTGCCAGGAGGGATTCCCCTGTCAGCATTGTCTCTGTGTTGCTGGGGTAATCGTGCAAATTTTAATTCGTACCATTTATGGCCTGCTTAAGGGCTTACTGCTGTATAATATAGCTTTGTTGATAAAGCTGACATGGCTTTGTTTATGAGCAAAGTAATGTGATCACCATGGCAATCACATGACTTTGTTTACCAAAACCTCCAATTTCCTTTATTATGGATTTTTTAGTATCCCATATTATCCTTATCCTTTTTATCTCTTCCCCCACCCACCACCACTTATTTCCATCTGCATCACAGTCACTTTCAATGAACTAAGAAGAGAGAATTTTCCTTGTAGCTAGCAGTAGAGGGTAATCAAGCCCCCATAGGGGAAGGAGCCCAGTTATAACTGCAACTGCTCCAGCCTTGTTCTTTCACTGCTCAGTTGACTTTAGTAAAGTTGCTTGGATGCCATATTTTTTTTTTCTTTGCCCGGGGCTATTCAAACGTCCAATGGTCAGTATGTTGATAATGTCTTTTCCCGGCTGCCTCTTGTTCCATGTTTCTGTTGCAAAGCTCTCCTCTCATGTTTCAGCAAGAGAAGACTGAGGTGGACAGAGAAAGAGCGGCACTAGAATCATGGAACCTTACACACTAACCTGTAATCTTCCAGGTTCATATTAACAACCTTTCAGAACATGTGTACTTTGGCTGTAGCTGGGCCCATAATCTGTTGGAAACCTTCTACAGGTATGACACTTCTCAGTCAAGATGGTGCTGGACTCATGGCTGAACCCTTGTTATTTTATTGGAAAACAATAGGAACACAAAAACAGGACATTACATCATAACCATGTAGTGTACTGGTTGTATGCCGGGAACTACAGTGATGATCCCTGTAGGAAGAACAAAAATAAAAGTCATTCCTCTGGTAGAGAGTGTCCCACGAGTGAGATTAAATACTACATTCTCGTAGAGGACTCGTGTATTTAAAGAATCAAGAACTATGACCAAGGAACCCTTTAATTTTATACTTGTTCTCTGCATTGTCAGCTGGATAGTGACCCAGTCAGACTCATTCACCACTGAGGACAAAAAGCTGCGGGGATTAATAATTGTTGGCCATACACTGGCACTTCAAGACACAATGCAGCAACAGGAATAGCTTTGTCATTTTATGTGTGACCGAGTCATTTAAGGGATGAAATATGAATCACTCAGGAAATTAATAAGACCTTTATTCCGCTGTACTCTTGCTCAGCGGCATACGACAGCCAAAATCCTGCCATGTTCATCAACGCCAAGGCATAGACAAAGCAGTGCTTGTTAAACCTGCATGATATAAACCGTTCATGTGGATGGCAGTAGAGCAATGACCTCGTACCCCCAGTGAAAGGGTGATCTGTGGATTATAAAAGGGGCATTTTCTGCCTGGTCTACAAAAGGCAAAGTTGAAATGGGAATTTGGGAAACAGCTAGGATGTTGGCAAATTATATGCAGAGCTGTGGGACAGCAATTTTACCCTTTCATGACTAAAAGTACCTGAAGCTCAGAAGCCCAAAATTATTTTAGTGGAAAATAACTCCACAATAACTCTCCAGTGGTGAATTTACTAAATGCAATTAAAATGTTTACTCTGCAAAGGAAGTTGCACTTCGCAAGGGAATTATCCCCAGCTTAGTGAATGTAGTGAAGCTCTGATGGCTTCCATTTTCCAAATTATGTGAAAGCATAAACACTGTCTTTATTTTTTTAATTATTTTCCTTGGACATGAGTAGGTATCCTTTGCAAAGTAAAAAAATTTCCACATTCATTAAGCTTAGGGGAAAATTCCCTTACAAAGTAAACAGCCAATTTGTCTATACTAAATCAATCCCTATGACTGTCAATTTGACAGCAATGCCTAAGAACTTGGAATGTGCACAGGTGTGCATTCCTATTGCTCTTCTGCAACATTAATTAATGTCCTCATGGCACAAATTTTGCCTAAGGACTTAAAAGGCACATTGCAGTTATTAATGTGGAAGTAAACCCATCAATTTAACAGTTCCAAAAAACAGTTACATTTCCAGCACGTGTCGGTAATGTAACTGTCACATATGCTTGTGCTCTCAACCAAATTGTCAAACCATGCAATGGCTGGTGTCATAACTGATCACATGTACAGCATATTGGCAATTGAAGATTAAACAGAGAGCAAAATGGCAGCTTTCTTTGCTGAAAACGATAGGAGGGTTTACTTCAACTTTAAATAGCCCATTTCCAGCCAAAACTTTTTTTTATTATTATTATTTTTGAATACAACAGGGAAGGAAAAAAACTTTGTCAGGTACCTTTATCAGGGACAATACCTTTGTCAGGCCCCCCTAATCCATGTGTCCGGCCCCTAATCTACATGCAGGGTGCCTTATGCATGGATTTCAATAGGGTTTTTTTAAGCACATGATTAGAGCCCGAGGCTCTAATTGGCTTCAAAAAGGGTGGGCTCAGGGCCCAGAGCACTGCGCCCTGAGCCCACCTAGTTGTGTGACAATAGCGAATTAATATTCACTATTGTGTTCCTGATTCTCCTCCGGCCAATCAGGAAGTGGGTCCTGAGACCCGATTGGGATTGGGACTCACTTCCTGATTGGTTGGGAGGAGAAGCCCGGGCTCTTCTGGCAAGATCCTAAGGTAAAGCCTCTCATCGCCGCCACCTTCCCATCTGTCTCCCACCAGCGCGCGGGGGGGGGGGGGGGGGTTGCGGCAGTGCGAGTGAGAGGGCAGGTTTGTTTGCCCCCCCCAAATATTGAGCATCAGCCACCACTGATACCACTCCATACCTGGAAGTACAAGGTATTTTTGTCACTGCAAAAGAAAGAGTGGGACATTAGCATAAATGCATTACTGACATTTCTTTTGCCCTATTTCAAAAGTATCTTTCTCACTCCCACAATGATACATGGTGTTTTCTTGCTGACGCAAGCATTTATTCTTCTAGCCAGTGCAGTTAGTGCCTTAGAATTTTTATGAGAATGTTTACAATTTTTTTTTTTTTTTAGAAGTCGGCACGGCCACAATGGAGGATGTAGACCTTTCATTCGTCCTCCACAGGGAACTTCAGATTTCAACTTTAAGGCCTCATGCACACAGGACGTTAAACAAATGTCCTAAAAGCATCACTAGCTTATCAGTGATTTTTTTCAGCTTTTATTAACTTTATAATACCGGCGTTTTTGCACTTTTTTGGGGTTTTTAAAGGACCAGCATTTTTTTTTCCCTCAATTGATCTAAAACGTCCAAAAACATTAGCCGTGTTTTTGAGCATTTGAGCATTTTTACAGCTGAAAAACATCTCTCAGAACCCACTGGTCTTGGGTTTTTTTACAGCTCAAAAACACCCCAGCCAAAAACAGTTGATAACAACCTATGTGTGCATGAACACATAGGATAACATGATGGAGGGTTTATTGACTGGAAGAAAACAACACCTGCAGCTAAAAACAGCAGCTATAAAACAGTCAAAAAACATATTGTGTGCATGAGGCCTAGCAGCCAGCACAAGCACAAGGGACACTTTTCATTAAAGGTAAGGTTCAACCTTTGAGATATTTTTTTTTTAATTACCTACATTTAGACTTTAAATTCACCACCTTTTTTGCATTGCCTGTATATGCTTGGGAAGTAGTACTGTGGCTGCACGCTGGTTGTGTTATTATAGTTGTTGTTGGAAGCCTATTTGCTGGGATCTGTTTTATAACATGAGGATAAAAAAAGCTTATTACATGAAGAATATGAAGAAAGTAAAAATGACCACAAACCAGTTCACTTTTTTGGCATCCTTTGCACTTTTCCTGCGCTCGTTTTGGGGTTTCCTGTGGGAAAGTATGGTGTTTTTCAGTGTTTCCATAAAACGTTGCATTCATGATCATAAAAGGTCAGCTTTTTTACTGACCTACCTTCACCTTCACAAATGCTGTGTAAGCATAAGTCTGTTTATTTATGATAAAACACATAGTAAGATTTTAGTTTACAACAGCACTTTAAATGTATATTCCTAGGCTTTGAAGACATCCAAGGTATCCTTACTGTAGCTGCATGGATGTTCTATGATGTTTTTTTTTATGAATTTTACATTGTTTTAAAATGTTTATAATAAAATTTGTTTTATTTATACTCATTTGTGTCTGGCACTTTTAAAATCCCATCTCCTCCCCTCATACATGTTTTGAAGCATATAAGTTGTTGATCAGTAGTACCAGCAGTACTATGCAAACCAGTGAAACTGTTATTGGCTCAGGATGCTATCCCCTGCTCTTGCTTTGTGCAGTGGTGCGCAGTCATGTTGGAACAGGAAGGGGCCATCCCCAAACTGTTCCCACAAAATTGGGAGCACGAAATTGTCCAAAATGTCTTGATATGCTAATGCCTTAAGAGTTCCCTTCTTTGGATTAAGGGGTCAAGACCAACCCCTGAAAAACAACCCCACGCCATAATTCCCATGCACCAAATAATTTGGACCAGGGCACAAAGCAAGGTCCATAAAGACATAGATGAGCGAGTTCAGGGTGGGGAAACTTGACTGGCCTGCCCTCAACCTGATAGAACACCTTTGGAGTGAATTAGAGTGGAGACTGAGAGCCAGGCCTTCTCATCCAACTCAGTGCCTGACCTCACAACTGTGCTTCTGGAAGAATGGTGAAACATTCCCATAGACACTCCTAAACCTTGTGGACAGCCTTCCCAGAAGAGTTGAAGCTGTCATAGCTGCAAAGGGTGGGCCAACTCAATATTGAACCCTACGGACTAAGACTGGGATGCCATTAAAGTTCATGTGCGTGTAAAGGCAGGTGTCCCAATACTTTTGACAATTTTATATATATGTATGTGCAACACTTTTGTGTTTGCCCTTATTTATCATGAGCTGAACTCAAAGATCTACGACTTTTTCTATGTAAACAAAATCAGTCTAAATCTGTGTTAAGCCTCGTACACACGGGACGACGATTGTACGTACGATCGTCTCAAAACGTATGTTGCATAATGTAACTTGCATACTGACTGCACTACACGATTGTACGAGCACAGAAAGAATGTTCAGGTGCATGTAATTAGCATTTTAGACTTCGGAGCATGCGTGTTTTGCACAATAAAACTTGTTGTACCAACTGCTCTGTACACACGATACAACGGTCGTATGAGCGCTTGTTGGTACGACAAAGTTTTCTAGTTTGCTCATACAACTCCCTTGTATGACTGTCGTATGTTTGGCTGTTCTAATCGCGCATACGAACGATCGATACCGCATACAACGGTCATTAGTATAACCTGTTGTATACGATCGTCGTCCCGTGTGTACGAGGCTTTAGTGAGCACTTCTCCTTTGCCGAGATAATCCATTTACCTCACAGGTGTGGCATATCAAGATGCTGATTAGACAGCATGATTATTACACAGGTGTACCTTAGGCTGGCCACAATAAAAGGCCACTCTAAAATGTGCAGTTTTATCACACAGCACAATGCCACAGAAGTTTTGAGGGAGCGTGCAATTGGCATGCTGACTGCAGGAATGTCCACCAGAGCTGTTGCCCTTGAATTGAATGTTCATTTCTCTACCTTAAGCTGTCTCCAAAGGCTTTTTAGAGAATTTGATAGTGCATCCAACCTGCCTCACAACCGCAGACCACGTGTAACCACTCCAGCCAAGGAGCTCCACATCCAGGCATCTTCACCTCCAAGATCGAGACCAGCCACCCAGACAGCTGCTGCAACAATCGGTTTGCATAACCAAAGACTTTCTGCATAAACTGTCAGAAACCGTTTCAGGGAAGCTCACCTGCATGCTCGTCGTCCTCATTGAGGTCCCAACCTGACTGCAGTTCGTCGTCGTAACCGACTTGAGTGGACAAAGGCTCACATTCAATGGTGTCTGGCACTTTGGAGAGGTGTTCTCTTCACGGATGAATCCCAGTTTTCACTGTACAGGGCAGATGGCAGTCAACGTCTAACTGAAAAACACAGGAACCTATCTACCTGGTCTGGAACAGCCTACTGCTGGGCAAAAACCTGTCTGACACACAGAAAAACAGAGTCTTTTTGTCACACAGATTTAATCTCACCACTCAGAAGAAGCTGCTCCCCAGTCCTACGCAGAAATCTGGTTCCAGGGTAGAGCAACTTGCTCCAGCAGCCTGGAAGTTTTATAGAGCCCTGAGTGCTAATCTGCTACTACGCCTGAGCTTGTTAACCATCATTGAGCCCAAACAGACTTAGAGCCGGTTCACACTACAGCGACTTGAGATCCGACTTGTGTCGCCCCAAGTTGCTTGACATAAGAAATCCCATTGAAGTGAATGAGAGCCGTCTTATTGTACTCTACTGAAGTCGCTCCAACTTCAGAAAAGGTTCCTGTACTACTTCAAAGCGACTTCTATCCGACTTGTGCCCATAGAATTCAATGGAGGTCGCATCCAAGTCGGATCCCCATCTATATGGAAACGACTTTAGTCACACTGAAGTGGCACTGAAGTCGCCTTGAAGTTGCGTTCAAATCACCTACAAAGTCGCGCCTGAAGTCGGATCGCCCCTGTGTGAACCGACTCTCACTACAAAGCACAAACACAAAATCAATCAGTGTACAGCATGAACCTGGGACAAATATATCTCCCATCCTGGACACAACCCATAGATTTTCCTGGCTTCCCGTTACAATATATATACAGTATCTCACAAAAGTGAGTACACCTCTCACATTTTTGTAAATATTTTATTCTATCTTTTCATGTGACAACACTGAAGAAATGACACTTTGCTACAATGTAAAGTAATGAGTGTACAGCTTGTATAACAGTGTAAATTTGTTGTCCCCTCAAAATAACTCAACACACAGCCATTTATGTCTAAACCACTGGTAACAAAAGTTAGTACACCCCTAAGTGAAAATGTCCATGGCAAAGAACTCTCTGAGGATCTGAAAAAAAAATTGTTGCTCTACATAAAGATGGCCTAGACTATAAGAAGATTGCCAAGACCCTGAAACTGAGCTGCAGCGCAGTGACAAAGACCATACAGCGGTTTAACAGGTCAGGTTCCACTCAGAACAGGCCTTGCCATGGTCGACCAAAGAAGTTGAGTGAACATGCTCAGTGTCATATCCAGAGGTTGTCTTTGGGAAATAGATGTATGAGTGCTGCCAGCATTGCTGCAGAGGTTGAGGGGGGTGAGGGGTCAGCCTGTCAGTGCTCAGACCATACGTCACACACTGCATCAAATTGGTCTGCATGGCTGTCATCCCAGAAGGAAGCCTCTTCTAAATGTGATGCACAAGAAAGCCCCTAAACAGTATGCTGAAGACAAGCAGACTAAGGACATGGATTACTGGAACCGTGTCCTGTGGTCTGATGAGACCAAGATAAACTTATTTGGTTCAGATGGTGTCAAGAGTGTGTGATGGCAACCAGGTGAGGAGTACAAAGACAAGTGTGTCTTGCCTACAGTCAAGCATGGTGGTGGTGGGAGCGTCATGGTCTGGAGCTGCATGAGTGCTGCCGGCACTGGGGAGCTACAGTTCATTGAGGGGACCATGAATGCCAACATGTACTGTGACATACTGAAGCAGAGCATGATCCCCTCCCTTCGGAGACTGGGCCGCAGGGCAGTATTCCAACATAACGACCCCAAACACACCTCCAAGATGACCACTGCCTTGCTAAAGAAGCTGAGGGTAAAGGTGATGGACTGGCCAAGCATGTCTACAGACCTAAACCCTATTGAGCATCTGTGGGGCATCCTCAAACGGAAGGGGGAGGTGCGCAAGGACTCTAACATCCACCAGCTCCGTGATGTCATCATGGAGGAGTGGAAGAGGACTCCAGTGGCAACCTGTGATGCTCTGGTGAACTCCATGCCCAAGAGGGTTAAGGCAGTGCTGGAAAATAATGGTGGCCACACAAACTATTGACACTTTGGGCCCAATTTGGACATTTTCACTTAGGGGTGTATTCACCTTTGTTGCCAGCAGTTTAGACATTAATGGCTGTGTGTTGAGTTATTTTGAGGGGACAACAAATTTACACTGTTATACAAGCTGCACACTCACTACTTTACATTGTAGCAAAGTGTTATTTCTTCAATGATGTCACATGAAAAGGTAGAATAAAACAGATTCAAAATTGTGAGGGGTGTACTCACTTTTGTGAGATACTGTGTGTATATATATATATATATATATATATATATATATATATATATATATATATATTTACAGTGCTCAGCATAAATGAGTACACCCCTTTTGAAAAGTAAGATTTTAAACAATATGTCAATGAACACAAGAACAATTTCCACAATTTTGACAAAACCCAGTGTTATAGAACATTTGTTTAGCTCCATTTCATGAAAGTAAGGTAATTAATATAACTTATTACAAAATCTTCAGTTTTTGCATCAAATTATTTGATGCAAAAATGAATACACCCTACAACAAAAACACTACATTTAGTATTTTGTATGACCTCCATGATTTGTAAAGACAGCACCAAGTCTTCTAGAAATGGAATGAACACGTTGGTGACATATGGCAACGTCTATCTTTATCCATTCTTCAAAAATGACTTATTTTAGAGCCTGGATGCTGGATTGAGGGTGAGGCTCAACTTGTCACTTCAGAATTCCCCATAGGTGTTTGATTAGATTCAGATCAGGAGACATACTTGGCCACTGAATTCCGTGGATGGCCTGGACGTCTCTGTGAGATGGTTGCAGTTCCATCATTGTTAAATGTTTGTATCACTTTTGCTACATTATTCTGACTGATAAGTAAAGCTTTGCTGATCTACTTGTACCTTTCACCTTTCTTGTGTAAAGAAATTACTTTCTTTCTTAGGCCTTGTGACATTTTTCTTCCATGTGTTACCATTGCTGACAGCATGAAATGGGAAGGGTTTTCTTTGTTAAGGAACACCCTTTTATATTCAACTGTCTGATGGACACCTGTTTAATGAATAATTAGACTCACCTGTAGTTGTATTTTGGTTAATTAGGATTTTGATGTCTAAAATTTAGCTTTGCTCCTAAGACTTTCATTGGGGTGTATTCATTTTCACATGGTCTAGAATGAATTTGTTAGGAGAAATACTTTTTTGTGTGTGCAAATTAACAAATCTTGGTTGCAATCAATGACCCGTATTTGTGGGAGTATTTTGTAGTATAGTGTCCCATAGAAAATGTTGATTCTGAAAGGAAAGTAAAGGTTTTCTGACAAATCTGTTGGGGTGTGAAACTCATTTATGCCGAGCACTGTGTATATGTATATATATATATATATTCATTGTTTTTAATGCTAATTAACCACCTCGCATCCGCGCCATAGCTGAATGACGGCTACAGTGCGGCTCTAAAATGCTGGCAGGATGTCTATACACGTGCTCCCATTTGGCTCGTGCTGGGAACGCTCCCGCGGGTGCGAGCACGTGCCGCTGCACGCTGCGGGAGCGTGCCCGCGGGTCGGGCGGACCCGATGTCTGCCGGAGACCCGCAATCTCCTTACAGAGGGGAGGAACAGGGAACCATTCTGTGAGGGGGGGCATGCCAGATCTACTGATCCCTGTCACTGGGATCAGTTAGATCTGTCATGCCCCTGTCAACCCCGTCCCCCCCACAGTTAGAACACACCCAGGGAACATAGTTAACCCCTACACTGCCCCCTGCAGGTTAACCCCTTCACTGCCAATGACATTTATACAGTAATCAGTGGATATTTACATTTCTGATCGCTGTATAAATGTCATTGGTCCCAAAAAAGTGTCAAAAACGTCCGATAGCGCAGTACCGATAAAAATTAGTAAAAAAAATAAAAATAATAAAAACGCCATAAATCAATGTCCATAGTTTGTAGGCGCTATAACTTTTGCGCAACCCAATCAATAAACGCCGATTGTGATTTTTTTTACCAAAAATATGTAGAAGAAAATATATCGGCCAAAACTGATGAATAAATTTGTTTTTTTATTTTTTATTTTTGGATATTTATCATAGCAAAAAGTAAAAAATATTTTTTTTTTCAAAATTGTCGCTCTTTTTTTGTTTATAGCGGCAATCAGAAATGCTGCCACCAAAATACCACCAAAAGAAAGCTCTATTTGTGGGAAAAAAAGGACGCCAATTTTGTTTGGGTACAACGTCGCACGACCGCGCAATTGCCATTCAAAGAGCGACAGCGCTGAAAACTGAAAATTGGTCCAGGCAGGAGGGGGGTTTAAGTGCCCAGTAAGGAAGTGGTTAATGTGTAAGTACAGCACTCATAGGTATTTATTATCTCATAAAGATCATAATACTTATGACATCACATAAGGGGAGGTAAGTTCCCCTCCTGTGAACGCTTTGTTCTATAGGCGTGTCACTGCAATACAGAAGGCAGGCTGTGATTGGCAGGACCTGTGAAGCTAATTGAGATGCAGGCACACTGTGCGTCACTGCGGCGTCCTGTATCTAAATTGAGGAAGCACTGAGATGCAAACTGATCCTGTCAACATGGATCTGCCTCTGTGCCTGGCATGGCCACTATAAAAAATAAAAAAAGGGAGACAAGAGAAATCACCAGGTATTTCTGAAGAATTGGCCAAGACATAAACGAACAGGCTAGGTTCATAATAAATTAAATATAATTACAGACACATATATAGGATAATATTTTTTTGGGATAACACGCACATATTAATGCCTAATTTTGTGGAAGTTGGACAGGCAAAGAAAAAATGACAGAAATAGAAAAGTGGTAACATAAGTTGAATGTCTCTTCAAAGTAAAGACAAAGAATTTATGTAAGACAAGGTCTCCAATTCACCTTGTTAAAATATTTTTTGTCCTGAGTAGTGGTTTAAAAGAATGTTCCCAGGCTTTTCTTTGTGCTGATTGTTCATCCAGTTTGGTTTATAGTATATAAAAGCATCACATACATTTCTTTAATTGGCCACAGAAGTTCTCTAAAAGAGTAATTTGGAGAAAAAAAGAAATAGATATTATAGCTATTTAATCTATAAACTTACTTTAATCAAAGCCAACTGAAGCAGATTTCTTAGTAATTCTGGAAAGCAATGATCCCAATTTTTGTATGGAGTTCATATAAGGATGCCCTCAAGTTCCTGGTGTGACCCCTAACTGTGGTATCTAGCCTTTTAGTGGCAGGCACCTACCTGACTAGTTGTACATGAGCGCCTCTTGGATCATAGACATTCATATAAATAAAAAATGGGTTTTTAACCGCTTGCCCACCGCCCACCGTCATATGACGGCGGAGCGGTAAGCCTCTTGTTCTGGGACGACGTCGTCCCTTTAAGCCGAGATCGCGTGCGCATCCCGGCTCTGTCGGTGTCGGCGTGTCCCCAGGACATGCCGCGTCACTGATGGGGGTGAACAGCCATTGGCCATGGCTGTTTACCATGTGATCGGCCGTGACGAAGTCATGGCTGATCACAAATGGCATTTCCCCCATTCACGCGGTGCATGCTCGCGATCGGGAGCGCGCTGCGCGTGCGCGTCGGTGGCGGCGTGTTCCTAGGGAACACGGCCTGTCACCGACACTGGTATCAGCCGCCGGCCGGCGGCTGTTACCTTGTGATCGGCTGTGATCTACTTCACAGCCGATCACTTCCAATGTAAACAAAGCGGTAACTCACTGTTACCAGCTCTTCTCTCCTCACATAGAGTCTAGTGTGAGGAGAGAAGAGCTGGGATCAGTGAGTTACTGATCTGTGAAGTAAAAATACACTGACACATCCCCCCCTGCCCCCCCAATGCACCTGTCACCCCAACAGTCACCCCATATGCCCCCCATAAAGTGCACCTGTCATCATAAAGTGTACCTGTCATCAGACTGTCATCATAAAGTGCACCTGTCACCCATCACCCATCAGTGACCGTGGCATGTCACCCGTCACCCATCAGTGACCGTGGCTTGTCACCCGTCACCCATCAGCGACCGTGGCTTGTCACCCATCAGCGACTGTGGCCTGTCAGCCGTCAGTGACCGTGGCCTGTCACCCGTCACCCGTCAGTGACCATGGCCTGTCACCCGTCAGCGACCGTGGCCTGTCACCCATAAGTCACGTGGCGTGGCACCCATCACCCATCAGCGACCGTGGACTGTCACCCGTCACTGACCGTGGCGTGTCACCGTCACCCGTGACCGTGTGTGTCACCCGTCAGTGTTCATGGCGTGTCACCCGTCACCTGTCAGTGACCATGGCGTGTCACCTGTCACCCGTCAGTGACCGTGGCTTCTCACCCAGCCAGTGACCGTGTCACTCGTCACCCATCAGTGACTGTGGCGTGTCACCCGTCAGTGACCTGGCGTGTCACCTGTCACCCGTCAGTGACCATGGCGTGTCACCTGACAGTGACTGTGGCGTGTCACCCGTCAGTGACTGTGGCGTGTCACCCGTCACTGACCGTGGCGTGTCACCCATCACTGACCACCGCCAGTCACCCGTGGCCTTTCACCCGTCACCCATCAGTGACCACCGCCAGTCACCCATCAGTGACCGTGACCAGTCACCCATCAGTGACCACCACCAGACACCAGTCACCCATCAGTGACCACTGCCAGTCACCCGTCACCCATCAGTGACCACCTCCAGTCACCTGTCACCCATCAGTGACCACCGCCAGTCACCCGTCTCCCATCAGTGACCACCGCCAGTCTCCTGTCACCCATCAGTGACCACCGCCAGACACCCGTCACCCATCAGTGACCACCGCCAGACACACGGCACCCATCAGTGACCACCACCAGTCACCCAACAGTGACCACCACCAGCCACCCATCAGTGACCACCACCAGTCACCCATCAGTGACCATCGCCAGTCATCCATCACCTATCAGTGACCACCGCCAGTCACCTGTCACCCATCAGTAACCTCCACCAGTCACCCGTCAGTGACCACCACCAGTCACCCATCAGTGACCCCCACCAGACACCTGTCACCCATCAGTGACCACCGCCAGATACCCGTCACCTATCAGTGACCACCGCCAGACACCCGTCACCCATCAGTAACCACCGCCAGACACCCGTCACCCATCAGTGACCACCGCCAGACACCCGTCACCCATCAGTGACCACCGCCAGACACCCGTCATCCATCCGTGACCACCGCCAGACACCCGCCACCCATCAGTGACCACCGCCAGACACCCGCCACCCATCAGTGACCACCGCCAATCACCCATCAGTGACTATCACCTGTAAGTGACCGTCACACCCATGAGTAAACATCACCTGTAAAAGTCTCACACATTTGGCATCGCCATACTCAGGAGGAGTAGCAGAATATATTTTGGGGTGTCATTTTTGCTATGTACATGCTATGTGTTGGAAATATCATATAAATTTACAACTTTGTGTAAAAATAAAAGCGGTTTCATTTTTTTCCTACAGTTTCCAAAAACCACTGGAAAAAAATGACATGTTTAAAAGACTCATCATGCCCCATAAATTATACGTTGGGGTGTTTGCTTTCCAAAATGGGGTCATTTTGTGGGCAATTTCATTGTCCTGGTGCTCCAGGACCTTCAAAAGTGTAATAGGGTGTTTAGAAATGAGATGTGTAATTTGTGCTTGTAGAATGCCTGAAGGTGCTTATTCAGTATTGGGCCTCGGTATGTGGCCAGACTGTGTAAAAGTCTTACACTTGTGGTATCGCCATACTCAGGGGGAGTAGTAGAATTTATTTTGGGGTGTCATTTTTGCTATGTACATGCTACGTGTTGGAAATATCATATAAATGGACAACTTTGTGTAAAAAGAAATGCGTTTTCATTTTTTTCCCACATTTTCCAAAAACTACTGGAAAAAAATGACATGTTCAAAAGACTCATTATGCCTCATACATTATACGTTGGGGTGTTTTCTTTCCAAAATGGGGTCATTTTGTGGGCAATTTCATTGTCCTGGTGCTCCAGGACCTTCAAAAGTGTAATAGGGTGTTGAGAAATGAGATGCGTAATTTGTGCTTGTAGAACGCCTGAAGGTGCTAGTTCAATGTTGGGCCTCTGTATGTGGCCAGACTGTGTAAAAGTCTTATACATGTGGTATCGCCATACTCGGGGGGAGTAGTAGAATCTATTTTGGGGTGTCATTTTTGCTATGCACATGCTATGTGTTGGAAATATCATATAAATGGACAACTTTGTGTAAAAAAAATGCGTTTTCATTTTTTTCCCACATTTTCCAAAAACTACTGGAAAAAAATGAACCCTTCAAAAGACTCATTATGCCTCGTAGATTATACGTGGGGGTGTTTTCTTTCCAAAATGGGGTCATTTTGTGGGCAATTCCATTGTCCTGGTGCTCCAGGACCTTCAAAAGTGTAATAGGGGGTTAAGAAATGAGATGTGTAATTTATGCTTGTAGAATGTCTGAAGGTGCTAGTTCAATGTTGGGCCTCTGTATGTGGTCAGGCTGTGTAAAACTCTCACACATGTGGTATCGCCATACTAAGGAGGAATAGCAGAATGTATTTCGGGGTGTAATTTTTGCTATGTACATGCTATGTGTTGGAAATATCTTATAAATTGACAACTTTGTGTAAATAAAATGCGTTTTCATTTTTTCCCCACATTTTCCAAAAACTACTGGAAAAAAATGAACTGTTCAAAAGACTCATTATACATAGTTACATAGTTACATAGTTACATAGTTAGTCAGGTTGAAAAAAGACACAAGTCCATCCAGTTCAACCAAAAAAAAAAAAAATGCATATACACATATATATACACACATACATATATACATATATATATATATATATATACACACACACACACACACATACAACCAAATAATCCCATATACAATCCTTCACCCAGTTGATCCAGAGGAAGGCAAAAAACCCCAGCAAAGCATGGATCCAATTTGCTATAACGGGGGAAAAAATTCCTTCCTGATTCCCCGAGAGGCAATCGGATTTACCCTGGATCAACTTTACCTAAAGATGTTAGTACCCAGTTATATTATTTACATTAAGGAAAGAATCCAGGCCTTTTTTAAAGCAATCAACTGTGCTGGCCAAAACCACCTCTGGGGGGAGTCTATTCCACATTTTCACAGCTCTTACTGTGAAGAAACCTTTCCGTATTTGTAGATGAAATCTTTTTTCCTCTAGACGTAAAGAGTGCCCCCTTGTCCTTTGTGCTGACCTTAAAGTAAATAACTCCACACCAAGTTCACTATATGGACCACTTATATACTTGTACATGTTGATCATATCCCCCCTTAATCTCCTCTTCTCAAGAGAGAATAAATT
>BLSH010543622.1:163610-180297 GCA_018402905.1 Glandirana rugosa
AAAAAAAGTGTTTTAACAGTAACATTGTCCAATAAAGAGTGTGTGTCGTATACGTATGGTGTTTAATGTGGGGTTTTGTGTAAGATGATGAGGAGGACTCATACCGTTATGGTGTACAGACTCTGAAAAAGTGTCGGACCGGTGTATGTCTCCGAGTTGTACGTCCCTCGCGGCAGTCCATAAGATCCCTGTATTTAATGTGTACATTACAGTACTTCTGGATAGTGTAAAACTTCCGGGACCTCGTGTCCTGTTACCTTAAGGGGTATTTTACTGGGGTAAGACCTTTCGTTTGTGGGGTTGCTTATTAGATACTCCGTATTACTGACTAGAAGTTAAACTAACAGGTCTATAGTTACTTGGTAAAGTCTTTGATCCCTTTTTAAATATGGGCACCACATTGGCCCTACGCCAATCCAGTGGTACTATTCCAGTCATTATGCCTCATAGATTATTCGTTGGGGTGTTTGCTTTCCAGAATGGGGTCATTTTATGGGGAATTCCATTGTCCTGTGCTCCAGGGCCTTCAAAATGTGATAGGTCTTCATGACATTACATGTGTAATTTATGTCCCTAGAATACCTGACGGCGCTCCCTGCATGTTGAGCCTCTGTATGTGGCCAGGCTGTGAAAAAGTCTCAGGAGGAGTAGTAGAATGTGTTTTGGGGTGTAATTTGTGGTATGCATATGCTGTGTGTGAGAAATAACCTGTTACAATGACAATTTTGTGAAAAAAAAAAGAAAAAATAATCTTCATTTTGCAAAGAATTGTGGGAAAAAAATACAACTTCAAAAAATTCACCATGCCTCTTACTAAATACCTTGGGATGTCTACTTTACAAAAAGGAGTCATTCGGGGGGTATTTGTACTTTCCTGGCTTGTTAGAGTCTCAAGAAATTAGATAGGCCTTAGTACATCAGGTGTGATCAATTTTCAATGATTAGCACCATAGTTTGTAGACTCTATAACTTTCACAAGGACCAAATAATATACACCAATTTGGGTTATTTTTTAGCAAAGATATGTAGTAGTATAAATTTTGGCCAAAATTTATGAAGAAAAATCACTAATTTGCTAAATTTTTTGACAGAAACAAAGAAAAAAGCATTTTTTCACAAAATTTTCAGTCATTTTTTATTTATAGCACAAAAAATAAAAAACCCACTAGTGATTAAATACCACCAAAAGAAAGCTCTATTTGTGTGAGAAAAAAGGACGCAAATTTCATATGGGTACAATGTTGCATGACTGAGTAATTGTCATTCAAAGTGTGATAGCGCTGAAAGCTGAAAAATGGCATGGACAGGAAGGGGGTTTTCGTGCCCAGTATTGATGTGGTTAAAGAACACATCATTTGAGTTATTATGCTAACATGCATATTTTTAAAAAAAGTCACATGACTGTAATGACTATCGGGTGTTTTTTACTGTCAGGGTGACAGGATGTAGAACTCTCTTCCACAATTGGTGTCTTCAGCGGGGAGTATTGATATTTTAAAGACTATTGGACGTGCATCTTAAAGAACACAACATACATGGATATGGGACATAATTACCGACACTGACAAATGTAAACCTCCACAGGTTGAACTCGATGGACTATTGTCTTTATTCAACCTTACCTACTGTGTAACTATATGTAACTATGTCATACTCTTACGGGTATGCTATTCCATGTTTAGTTTACTGAATGACTTCCTTGAATGGGCATCTGTAAACAAAGGAATGTGATTAACATTGTTACTGTAGCACTGCCCCCTTGAGGGTTGCTTAGAGTTACCAGTTCATCTGCGCTACCTTGACCCTGTAAATCTTCCAGCCCTCCTGACACTGTAAAGGTCCTCTGATGATGTTATGCTATGACGAAACGTGTAAGTTGGAACGCAAGGCACGTACACGCATGCCCAGGTGACACGCAAGCTGAAGCAGAGAGACTACACGTGGTCACGGATAGAGTTCAGCCGGAGGGTTGATCGTTCGTATCCCATTCTGCTGCTGTTTTTACTTGTTACCTTGAAATGGGCCAATAAAGTGGAGATATTTTACGCGATGAGGAGTCTTTCTTTTCTTTTATAAACTACATCGGACCAAAGACGGAGAGCAGGAACAGGAGGCGCATATCCGTGGTCGGATTATAGACCAAAAGCGTTTGTTGACTTCTCCACACCGTAAGGTTGGAAAGTCAACAGGATCTGGTAAGCGGGGTACAATACCCGAAAAAACCTTCTTAATCATATTCACCAAAGGCACAGCACGAGCACTTTACCGAAGATGTCACATTTAAATGGACTGCATTAATTTTATAAAATTTAATCCAATGTCATCTTGCACTGTCACTTATGTTGAAATCACTTATGTTGAAATCATTTGCACTTTGTTAAAGAGCACCTTAGCACTGGTAACACAGGTCAATTATTTTGGAAAATTTTAGAAAAATAGTTATTGTGTTTTTAAGATTATACCTGAGTAAGACATATGGGCTACAGCAGCAACTAGTAATTTGAGTGCGGACGAAGTACTAAGTTCACAATCTCACTGGATATCACTTTATCACATCAGATTCACTTCATCACCAGCACTTTACCTATTTGCTTTAACATATGCTTCTACAGATAATTGACACATGGGCTACAGCAGCAATCACTATTACAGTCTAAAAACTGATTCTAATTAGCAAGCGCTGTTCAAACACAAAACACAAGCAAATTCCCTACTACTATAGGTTACCAACAGCAGCTGCAAAAATATTTCCCACATTTTAACAAACACCAGAGGCGCGAGGCACATCAATACACATAGTGTACCATATGGTAGAGAAATGAGGGTATACTGTGCAGGCCTCAAGCGTAAGGTTGATTACCATACATATACAGTATAAGAAAGCGCGAGAGCTACAAAACCATATGATTGTTAACATCTTTGCATGCTTAGGTGCACACTACCCTATCCCCCAGGCCACCCCATAGGGATCTTGCTGCAGCAGGGGGGGGTAAGGCAGCATAGTCAGATTAATTGTCCTTTCCAGATAATAAGTAAAATAGCAATTAACAGGATGGGGTTAAGCAACTTCCATAAGGCAGAGAACTGAATCAGCCAATATCATTCAGAAATATAAGCATTCCTATACTATGTCATACAGCAAGAGCGATTAAGGGGTGTCTATTTCAGTTAATTAACTCGGTAGTGAGGTCTGGGTTTGAGTTGATGCTTAAACTACTAATAGGTGCATCCTGTATAAGTGGAGAGGAACCAAAGTAGAGGGTATAGAGAGAAAGGTGAGAGAGCGGGATAGGACAGGGTGAGAGGTAGCGAATATGAGGGAATGGAGGGGTCTACGAGTTGACTGTGCTAGGCCCTTGTGGGGTGTCGGCAGAGTCAATTGACAACCTCTATTGTTTGTACCATTCTACCCACGGGGACCAGGCTTATTGGGCCCGTGCGTAGGCTGATCTCGTGGGAGTTAAGAGTGTTTCATACGTATAGTGTGTTTGAATTGTCTGGATCAAGGAGGTTAGGAAAGGGGCGCTTGCATTCTTCCATAATCTGGTTATTGAAAGTCTAGCCGCTAACAAAATATGGGTGACGACTGTGTGGGCTGAGTAGGAAAAAAGTCTATTGAAAGATTAAGCAGAGCTAGCCCGGGGTTATTAGATATTGGAAGGTTTGATATTTCGTAGATAATTTTAAATGTCGAGTCCCAGAAATCTGTTATTTTAGGACAGCTGTACATTATATGTATTAGGGATCCATTTCCACCGCAGTTCCTCCAACAGTGAGGTTTACTGTGTGTATAAAAGGATTCGATCTGTAGAGGGGTAAGGTACCATCTCTGGTAGATCTTTTGAGACATTTCCCATAAGGATGCGCTGTGGACATTGCGGTAAACTGAGTTGAATGCTCGCTGCCACTCCTGGGAGGTAAACTGGGCATTCAAATCAATTTCCCAGGTAGTGAAGGTGAAGGTTTTTTCAAAGCACTGTTTTTCTTGAATCAGATTATAGAATAAGGAGATCCCTTTCTTAGGGTGCGAAGTGGAATTGAGGTATTGCCACGCTTTCGTGGGTAATATCTTGTTTAAATGAGGTCTTCTGCTTAAATAATGGGAGATCTGTAAGTATTGATAGAGTTCTGATGGGGCCATAAGGCGGTCATGCACCATTTGGGAGAAGGACTTTAAAGAGCTCCCCTCAAAGAGATCAGATAGGGTTCTAGAGGGGTCTTGTAATGAGCGTGGTACTCTAATGTCAGGTATTAGCACCTTAATGGTGTCGACAGGGGCTTTTAATGGTAAGGTGGGAGTATGTTTCCAGTTATGCAAAACACAGTTCCACCATACTGATGCAGCGGCTTTGATAGTGGGTGAGAGGTGGGAGGGAGATACTCCATTTGGGCCTGTGCTAAATAGCCATGCTACTAAGTTTCCACCCGGTATGGCCGCTTTTTCCAGTTCACACCAGTGGTTGCAGCTTGAGGAGGAGAACCAGTTTTTGATCTGCGCTAGTATCGTGGCCTGATAGTAGTCTTTGATATCTGCATGTCCTGAGCCTCCTGCTAGCCGGTGTTTAATAAGTATCCTATGTGCCCTACGGGGTTTTTTGCCTTGCCATATATATGAGTTCAGGTGTTTTTGCAGAGATGAGAGGTAGGATAAAGGGATCTGTATAGGCAGGGATCTGAAAGCATACAGAAGTTGTGGAAGCACCTTCATTTTGAATGCCGCTAACCTTCCCGCCCATGAGAATTCAAATTTGGCTAAGTTATCTAGTTCTCCCAACATCTGAGCCCTCTGGGAGAAAGTTTTCTTTGAACAGTCCTTTAGTTGACTTGGTTAAGGTAATGCCTAGATAGTCTAAACCAATCTCATTCCACTTATAAGGGTAAATATTCTGTAACCAATCTCGAGTACTGCCATCTAGGCTAATATCTAGAATGTGACATTTGGCCTCGTTTACCTTATAGTAGGACACCCTGCCAAATCTCATTAAAACGTCTTGTACCACAGCCAGGGAAGATGTGGGGTTTGTGAACATAAGGATCACATCATCAGCGAACAAGCTTACCCTGTGTTCCTGAGTACCCACTTGGAAACCAGTGATGCCAGGGTGGGATCTGATGCTTTCAGCTAGTGGCTCAATCGCCAAATTGAAAATGAGGGGAGACAGGGGGCACCCCTGTCTCGTCCCATTAGTTATGTGAAAGGGGATCGAAAGCATCTCAGATACGTACACCTGAGCTGAAGGTTTCATATAAAGGGCCATTATGGCCGATAGTATTCTGCCTTTGAATCAGAATTTTTGGAGTACGGCTCTCAGATAGCCCCAATGTACTCTGTCGAATGCCTTCTCTGCGTCGAGTGATAACAGCAGAGAAGGCATTCCAGTATTTCTGGCCCAATGAATGGCATTGATCAGACGTCTGGTGGCGTCCAATGTCTGCCTGCCCGGGATGAATCCCGTTTGGTCCAAATTAATTATGCTGGGGAGAGTGTTCATAAGTCTAACAGCTAGGAGTTTGCCATATATTTTTATGCGTGAGTTAAGAAGCGAAATTGGGCGGTAATTTTGGGGGGATGAGGGGGTCCTTCCCTGGCTTTGGTATTGTCACTATTACAGCTCTTAGCATTTCTTCCGGCATTTCAGAGGAAGATTCAGCCTGGTTTACAAGGTTACATAGGTATGGGGCGAGAATTGATTTAAATTGCTTGTAATATTCTTCGGGGAGGCCATCAGGGCCCGGGGTTTTGTTGTTAGGAAGGGATTTAATTGCATTGTAGACTTCCTGGATTGTGAAAGGGTCGTTCAATTTTTGGAGTTGTTCATTAGATATGGTTGGGAGTTTAATCTCTTTTAAGAAGGCTTCAATATGATCAGTGGTAGGTTGGTGGGTGTTCGAGTCGTCTGCAATGTTGTATAAAGACTCATAGTAGGCACTAAATGTGTCTGCTATTTTTTGCGGGTCTGTCTGTTTGAAGCTAGAGACAGGGTGCATTATGGACTGGATCTTAGTTTTGTTCCTAAGTCCCCTAATACGTGTTGCCATTAACTTCCCTGCTTTGTTACTAGTATTGTAATAGGTGGCCCTTGTTCTTCTATAGGCTTTCTCATAGGTGTCAAGGAGACTGGATCTAAGTTCCTGCCTAAGGGTTATAAGCTTAGTTTTGTGGTCAACATGGGGGCATTTCTTATTTTTATCCTCTATTTCTGCAATAGAGACTAAGATTTGATCTTTACGCTGCATCCTACTCTTTTTTGCCTGAGAGCTCATCTGAAAAAGCAAACCCCTTGTGAATGCTTTGTGGGCATTCCACAATGTACTAATGTTATTCACTGAGCCCGTATTGAGGGTAAAGTATTCCTCTAAGTCCTTGTGCAGTCTTTCAGCATATGGGGAGGTTCTCATCACTGCTATGTTAGCTCTCCAAAGTTTTTGGGGGTTATGTTTAGGCATCACCCCTAGGGTCATGCAGATGGGGGCATGGTCCGACCAAGAAATAGTGGATATGCCCGAGTCGCTTACAGATTGCAAGAGCCATTTGTCAATGAGAAATAGGTCTATGCAAGAGTATGAGTTGTGTGCAGCCGAGAAAAAGGTGTATTCACGCTCCTGTGGGTGCAGGTATCTCCACGCGTCGTATAAATCGTTAGAGTGCATGAACGCAGATAAGGATGGTTGGTCTCTGGTATGTGATGATGAATCCATCTGGGGGTCTGGAACTGTGTTGAAGTCCCCACATAAGATAATGTTACCCCGTTGGACACGTCTGATTTTTTTCATTAGCTTGTTCATGAAGCGGATTTGCCCAGTGTTCGGGGCGTACAGGGTGGCCAAAGTATAGGTGGTAGAGTTAATTTTGCATATTAGGATAATGTACCGGCCCTCTCGGTCGAGGACTGTATGGATGAGACGGAAGTCCACTGTGTCCCTTATGGCAACAAGTACCCCTCTTTTCTTTTGTGGGCTATTAGCCGTGAGGACCGTGGGGAAAGATCTGTGGGAGCATTTGGGTGCTGCTGATTCTTGGAAATGGGTTTCCTGTGAACACAGAATATCACAGCCGTGTTTGAGAGTTGTTTTCCACAGGGAAGCTCTTTTGGCTGGATGATTCAGCCCTTTAGAGTTCAATGAAAGGATCTTGAGTGTCATGGGGTGTGACTATGTAGTGCGAAGAAGGCATTGTACTCACGGTTTCGTCCATTCTGGGAAGGTTGAAGACGTTTGTTGTGGATGGGAAGATCACCTCGCTCTTAGAGTCATCTAGGAACAAGATTCCAGGCACAAAGGTATTAAGGGGCACAGTGCAACCCGCAGCAGTTTCCAGGTTTAGAGGGAAAAAAGGAAGGTGGAAGAAAGTTAGTAGTAGTAGAAGTACTTTGGTACAGCGGCAAACAAGATAACAACTGAGCCGCTGCATACAAACAGTAGGGGAAGTGTCCATAAGGCCAAAACAGAGCATTACATGGCAGCAATAGGAGAGGGAAGCCCAGAGAGATCACCTGAATTGTGTTGATGATGCAAGGGATGATACCATGGGTTTCATTTTTTCTTGTGGTGAGCCTGACGCCCTTGCTTAATCCATTGGGGTGTAACTTTCCCCGGGGGTTTGTGTTTGTTTGCCTGCGCTGGGAGTTCGGGGATAATGCCCCAAGAGTGTAAAAGCTCCTTCCCTTTCTAGATAGATGTGATGGTGTGGAAGGTACCATTTTTTTCCGGCACTATCTTGGTGGGATTGCCCCATTTATAGGGGATGTTGTGGTTGCGGCAAGCCTTAGTAATGGTGGCCAGTTGTCTTCTCATATCCAATGTATACTTAGAGAGGTCTGCATACATCTGTATGTTAGCAAAGGGTGCCTGAAGTTGGCCCAGTGATCTGGATTTGTGGAGAAGTAGCTCTTTAATGTGGAAAAAGTGCACACGCAATATGACGTCACGCGGTGTGGAGTCAGGCAGATAAGCTGCCTTGGGGAGGCGGTGTATGCGATCGATGGTCAGGTCCAGCGGTGTGGCGTCTGGTAGTAGGGACCCAAACAGATCCAGTGTGTAGCGTTTTAAGTCGCTAGACAGTATTGATTCCGGGACCCCTCTAAGCTTTAAGTTGTTCCGTCTGGACCTGTCCTCTAATTCAGCGACCTTTGCCCTTAGCCACTGCCTTTCTGCTAGGTTGTCTTCGTTGGTGTCTACTAAATCATTTATGGTCTTTGTAATGTCTGCCTTAGTTTCCTCTACATGGTGCACCCTTTCCCCTAGGGAGTTAATCTCAGATAAAATTTTGTTAGTCATCATGGTGAGGTCTGCGTGTAATGAGTTTTGTAATGAGATAAGCATATCTTTTAGTAGTGTGTCCATTACAGGCTGGTTAGAGGTGGGAAATGAGGCTATGGAGGAGCGATGGTGGGGTTGTGAAAGACATGTGTTGTTTAATCTCACCTCTGAGTCTTCCACATCCAGCCGCATTCTGGCTTTTGCTGGGCTTGCACACAGCAGGTTCGGTGACTGAGACAGTTGGGGAGAGGAGCTGTTTTTCTGGCTGTCTTCTGTGTCTGACTGATCGTCAGGCAGGTCAATGTACGCTGCTCCTTCCTGGAGAGGGGATTCGGAGATCACTGCAGCGGCGCCATCTTGTCGTCCTCCACGTGTAGGCTGAGAGAAAAACTCTGTCAACTTTTGCGGGCCGATCTTCCTTGCGCTTTCAGGACATCGCCGACGGGTTCTTGGAGTCGCCGGGCATCTCTAAGTGAATTTTGGGGATAATCCGTCACCCCTTGCCGATGTGCTGGTTCTCTGGGCTCCGGAGCTCCAATCCTATGCGGCCATTCAGTGCGCGCGCTGGCCATGCCCCCTGATAATTTTTTTTTAAAAAGAACAGGGTAAAAATAAAAAGTAAAAAGCAAAATAAATAATTTAAAAAAAAAAAATGTAAAGTGCTCCGTCCCGCCGAGCTCGCGTGCAGAAGCGAACGCATATGTAAGTCCCGTCCACATATGAAAACGGCATTCAAAGCACACATGTGAGGTATCGCCACGATTGTTAGAGCAAGAGCAATAATTCTAGCACTAGAACCCCTCTGTAACTCAAAACTGCTAACCTGTAGAATTTTTTAAATGTTGCCAATGGAGATTTTTAAGTTGCAAAGTTTGTCGCCATTCCGCGAGCGGACGCAATTTTGAAGCATGACATGTTGGGAATCATTTTACTCGGCATAACATTATCTTTCACAATATGGAAAAAATTGGCATAACTTTACTGTTTTCTTATTTTTTAACTAAAAAAACTGAATTTATTAAAAAAAAAGCACGCTTGGAAGACCGCTGCGCAAATACGGTGTGACATAAAGTTTTGCAGTGACCGCCATTTTATTCTCTAGGGTGTTAGAAAAAATATATATATAATGATTGGGGGTTCTAAGTAATTTTATAGCAAAAAAAAACCTGTTTTTAACTCATAACCACCAAATCCAAAAAACAGGCTTGATTTGGAAGTGGTTAATAATAGGATGTAGGTCAGCTAAGTCCTGGGTGAACAGCCAAGACTCAGTTGAAAAGATCCTAGAAAAGCATTTGATTACAGCTTAAAATAACAGATACAGAATGACAGTAAACATGGGAACAGAAAGTGGATGAATGAAGGAATGAATCTGTAATGAACCACCAATTACTGTATATAATACCACCACTAAAGGGGATCCCAGGACGGACTATTACACCTCTAATCCTAATGAGAGACCAGTTTTAATAAGTATCAGAGGTGGGTCCCTTAAATTAGTAGTGAAACAGCAGTGTCCAGAATGCAAGACCTGCAATAATCTTCACAGGCAGTTGGAGCTCAAGTAACATGTGTCCTGATTATAGCACAGTGAGGTGTAGGCAAAGCAGAATGGCTTAATCTGGCTAGTAGTAGTCTTTAGGGTGATTCCAAGGGTAAGATGTCTGTATACAGTGTCCTATGCAATGTAATGAAGTAATCCCAAGGGCAAGCTGTCTGTATACAGTATCCAATGAGATGTAACAAGGCAGGGATTGTATGTTATGGACGGATACCATCTCACCAACTGAAGAACAGTGTAGGAACCTCCTGAAGAGCAATTCTAGATGAGTCATCCTTCTGACTAACGGTTGGAGATGAGTGACTGGCCGGTACAGCGACACTGTGGTGAGGCCCTTCCAGTAGCACGCAGCGCTGGACCTGCCTGGGCTGGACCGGAGTCGCTGTGTTGCCGCGTGGTAGGCCGCAGCCCTCACAGCACAGCAGCAGAGAGGTGTTCACCCAATGGAGCCCGGGCAGGGAGAGAGCACGGGAATTCTTTCTTGGGTAGCAGATGGCTTGCTAGGATGTGTGGTCCAGGAATAGTTCTGCAGCCCCAGGATGTCTATTCAAGAGACTACAATTCCTACAATGCTCTCTGCTTGGCTCAGATAAAATATGTAAGTCATTTGAGACACAGCAACAGTCTAAAATTGAGAGAGTAAGTCAGTGCAGAGAACTGGAGTGTGCTGTCGGCTACATTACTAAAAGTGAATCAGTGCTTTGCCCATGTAGTTTAAGGCAAAGAGTTCAGTTAAAGGGTTAGTTCAACTTTACAGGCAAAAATGTAAAGGTGAACTACACCATACACCTCCCTAGCCCCCTTGTCCCTGCTGTACTTACCTTCAGCAATGCTCCTCAGGGGACTCCTCAGGGTCATCTTTAACCACTTCAGATCCGCGCTATTGCCAAAATACAGCTCCAGCGCGGATCTGAAATGCCGGGAGGATGTCCATGGACGTCCTCCACTGCGCATGCTCCAGCGCGCCTCCTGGCGGCAGCGGTGGCGCACGCGCCGCACGCTGCGCGAGTGTGCCCGTGGGTCGGGCGGACTCGATGTCTGCCCGAGACCCACCGATCCCTTTTAGGAGCCTCAGAACGGGGAACCGCCGTTGTAAACACAGCGGTTCCCCGTTCTGTGACAGGGGACAAGCAGATCTACTGATCCCTGTCACTGGGATCAGTTAGATCTGTTATGTCCCGGCCAGCCCTGCCCCCCCACAGTTAGAACACAGCCAGGGAACATTGTTAACCCCTTCACTGCCCCCTGCAGGTTAACCCCTTCACTGCCAATGGCATTTATACAGTAATCAGTGGACATTTACATTTCTGATCGCTGTATAAATGTCATTGGTCCCAAAAATGTGTAAAAAATGTCCGACATGTCCGCCCCAATATCGCAGTCCCAATAAAAATCGCAGATCGCCGCCATTACTAGTAAAAAAAAAATAATAATAAAAACGCCAGAAATCAATTCCCAGTTTGTAGACGCGATAACTTTTGCGCAAACCAATCAATATACGCCGATTGCGATTTTTTTTTTACCAAAAATATGTAGAAGAATATATATCGGCCAAAACTGATGAATAATTTTTTTAATGGATTTGTACTTTAGCAAAAAGTAAAAAATATTGTTCTTTTTTGCAAAATTGTCGCTCGTTTTTTGTTTATAGCGGCGATCAGAAATGACGCAGAGGGGATCAAATACCACCAAAAGAAAGCTCTATTTGTGGGAAAAAAAGGACGCAAATTTTATTTGGGTACAACATCGCACGACCGCGCAATTGTCATTCAAAATGCGACAGTGCTGAAAGCCAAAAATTGGTCTGGGCAGGAGGGGGGTTTAAGTGCCCGGTAAGGAAGGGGTTAATATTGATTGGACCCTGGGCAAATATTTTCTTGCCCCCCCCCCATCATGCAATTTCACTCTCCACCTGCTCTGAGGTTACAGCATATCATTGTCGCTTGTTGTCTGGTTGCTAGAGGTTACAGCACACATTACTGCTCAGTGATTAGTTGCTAGAGGTTACAGCACATGCTTTCTGCTTGTTTGGTTGCTAGAGTTTACTGTACATCAATACTGCTCACTCATTGTTTGCTAGAGGTTACTGCACATCATTACTGCCCACAGATTGGTCGCTAGAGGTTACAGCACATCATCTCCTCACTGCCTGCACACCATGGACTGGGGAGCACAAAGTCGCTTTCCTGACACCACAAAAATGTGCTGCCCTTTAGTAGATACACAGCAGTGCCATCAATTATCAATGACACTCTCATGCATCTGCTGACATGTGCTGTGGACATGCTTTTGTCTCCTTAGTGGTCAGCATCTAGTATAGGTGATGGTGAATATGACCTCAGGGGGGCATGATATACACATGAATGCCACCTTTGTTTACTTAACAGTGCAGCTGGCCGCCACTATTTACATATGAATGCTGCCGCTATTTACATATCAATGCCGGTTATTTACATGTAAACATAGGGTCTGCAGGTGAGTCATCTGTACACAACAATAGGAGAGAGTTGGGCAGCTTTAGTAGCAGCACTTAGATATCAGGACACAGCACAGGTCTAAAATTCAAGGGACAAGGGCATTTAAACCAGGATAGTTGGCAAGTATGAGGCAGCTGCTTTGGGCCCCACAACAATGACAGGGCTCAGGGCAGCTGCCCCTTTTGCGCTGCCTTAAAGACGGCCCTGGGACTCCTGCAACCAATTCAGTGGTCCAGGGATTTGGAATCCCTGTCTTTCTCCCTCTTCTCCGCCAGTGCTTCTTAAACAGACCAAATTGATTCCTATTCATCTGCACCATCACAGTGACTCAGCCTGATCCAAAGCACTGACAGAGAGGAGGGAGAAGAATGGGGATTTCAAATCCCCCGACCGCTGGAGCAGCTGCGGGAGCCCTGGCAGCTCAGCATTGCTGGACATAAGAACAGCAGGGATGGGGGGGGGGGGGGGTGTATGGTGTTAGTTCACTTTTACATTTTTTCTGTATAAGTGAAAGATGAACTCACATTTTAAAATAGAAATACTACTCAATAACCACAAATAATTCTCTTTATATATACCATATGGACTTGCAAACCCAGATATTACCTTGTAAATGTATAAGTGACATCATTACTTTGCTACAATTAGCTTGTGTAGAGGGCAGAGCTGGAGGCAGGCCCTGCAGCTCCACAACTACAGGCTGCCTGCAGAAAACTACATGAGGGGCAGAGACAAGACCAGTTACCCCGAGCATGGAGAGAGCAACAGTGGCTGGTCTGTAGAGTAGAGTCCTAGAGTAAGGGCGTTGGAGTGGGAGTTCACATGGAGCCAGTACTGGGACAAGGTCATCTAGTGCCCAGGGTGAACATGCCAAACTGCATCCCCCCACCCCCAAGATGTATGAGCATTATGTGTCAGCAAAAATCCCCCCACAAAAACTCTGAGCACTAATCTGCATGCTTACCCCTAAGCATAATATCCCCTCCTTCCAGTGGAAATCCATCCTCCTGCAGAAATCCCCCTTTCAGTACAAATCTTTGCCTCCCATCTCCCAAATCCCCACAGCCCAAATGCCCCCCCCAAAAAAAACACCACTCCTAGTACACATCTTCTCCCCCCTACTTCAAATCCCTCCCAGCACAAATTCCCCCAAATCCTCCTTCCTAGCACAAATCATCTTCCCCCCCCTACACAAATCCCTCTAAATCGGCACTCTTAGCACCCCCACCCCAACATTTCCCCTCCTAGAACAATACTTACCCCCTGCCGCCCCCCGAATTGCCCCTTTCAACACAAATCCCCCCCCCCAACCTCCATGTGGTTGCCTCTACTCCACTCAATACAACAGTGCCCAGGGCAGTGTCGCCTCCTGCCCACCCCTTGCCCCGGCCTGCCACGGAGCTCCCCCTCTTCTCCTCTGGTGACATAACAAAGCAGTGGAGGAGCACGAGGCAGGTGAGTATGGGCAAACCTGTAAGAATAGAAGTAAGGGAACAGCCATTGTTGACTTGTTTTTTTTTAATAGAATAGGCACTCGGCCAAATGATTGGACAGAGAGTAACTATAATGTGCAATGTACTAGGCAGGTGTGAAGCAATAATGTAAAACATGTTCAGGACGGCAAAAAGCATGCATGCATACACTGCGAATAATGAAAGCTGTACAAACATAAGAAAGCTGCACAAGCATGCAATGTCTCCTTTAGCTTAACCTCCCTGGCGGTATTCCCGAGTGTGGCTCGGGATGGAATTTCGGTACCATTAGTGGTAGCCCTGAGCCACACTCGGGATTGCATTGCTGGATCCAGGCAGCGCTACTCACCTTGTCCCCTGGACCCAGCGATGTCCCCCGCCGTGTCTGCGGGCTGTGTCCGCCGCCAGATGACTCCTGTGGGACGGAGACCGGCGGGAAATTCAAAAAGTGAAACACACACAGCATATACAGTACACTGTAATCTTATAGATTACATTACTGTATGAAGTCATTTCACATCCCCTTTGTCCCTAGTGGTTTGCCCAGAGCCCTGCATGCACTTTTATATCATGTATGTCATTCTTTCTGCCTGGAAACTTGAGAATGTCCATAGCAACCAAAAAGTGTCCCTTTACGTCAAAAGTGGTTTTTGATCAGCTAGAAAACACTGATAGTAAATAAGAATCATTTGCAGAATTGAGTGATACTGATTTTTGGGGAAATTTTTCATCAGAAACTGAAAGTGACGACAGCGACAATTCTGCAACTGAGCAAATTTCAGTGTTTTTGGTTTGATTACATTATTGAATACATTTTATTACTATTACATTATTATTTGTGATAATTATTTTTAGTTATTTATTATATTATAATTTATGATTTCATTTTTCAAACTTTATCATACCCGGGATGTCTACTAGAGACTGTTGTTTGGACAGATTTAAGTGAGTTATTCCTAAGAATTACAGGCCTACAAATGCCAAATTTTCATGCAAAATAATCGTACCGCTTTCAGCACCAAAAATCTGAAATAATCATACCGCCAGGGAGGTTTATCATGGTTGTATGTGGCTTCAAAGCATAGTCTCTATACGACACTAGAGAGAGTCAAGCTAAGTGAAACAGTTCAGAACACTACTTGTGACTTATAATTATCTTCATAGACGGTGTTCCACATAAAAATTCCAGGGTAGCTTGGGTTACACAGGTGAACAGCTGGAGGGATCCAAGGACAAAGAACCATCCCACTGGAACTTGATTGATCTAATAGGGGCTTCCCACCATAGCTGGGTCTTTTGGAGAAGCTGCATTCTTTTAGGCGCTGGCTTGGCTGCCTGTATGCCATTTCTAACAGAGGAGAGCCTTTCACCTGGCTGCAGATCTGCCTCATGAAGTGTGACCTCTCTGGATTTGTAGGAGATGGAGATGTGATATTAAAGTCATTTAAAAAAAAAAAAAGACAACATGTTATACTTACCTGCTCTGTGCAGTGCAGTCCTCTATTCTCGGGTCTCCCGCCTGTGCTCCTGGCCTCTCCCTTCTGCCAAGTGCCCCCAGAGCAAGTAGCTTGCAATGAGGGCACCTGAGATGACTCACTCCTGAGCTTGGCCCCACCCCTCCTCTTCTCACTGGCTGCGATTGACTGGCTGCGATTGACAGCAGTGTGAGCCCCCTGAAGAGCCGAGGGACTCGAGCACATCGCTGGAGGAAGATCCGGCTTAGGTAAATATTTGGGGGGGCTGCTACACAGAGAAGTTGTTTTACCTTTATGCATAGAATGCATGAAGGTGGAATGTAAATTTACATTCCCCCCTATTGCGAATACTCTCAGGCGTGCTCTTTTTGTAGCCCGCAGACAAATTGCCTTAAGTGGACCTCTCCACATCCTCCTACTCTATGTGACTGAATTTTTGATCTCAATAGGATTGTTTCCTTTGAAAAATATACATATTTTTTAACCACTTGCTGACCGCTCCGCTGTGGCTTGATGGCGGCAAGGTGGTTCGTTATCGCGAAACGCCGTCAGGTGACAGTGGCCGTGATCGCGCCCCGTGAGCGTGCACACGCGCTCATGGTGCGGGCAATATGATCGTATTTGATAGAGGACCGATCAGTCTACAGGGCCAGGCCAATAATATTTGGCCGGGCCCTTCTGATCGGTCCTGGCCAATCGTAGTGCACATCTGCCTCTGTAATGTAAACAGAGGCAGAGGAAGTGAGCTCATCTTCCTCCCTGAAGCCCTTTTCGGTTTCGGCGAGGAAGAGAGAGCTTCTAAAAGTGAGTTGCACAACACTACACTGACACCAGGACAGTTAGGCATACTTTTAACCCTTTGATCACCCCCCGATCGCCCCCCTCCCCCCCAGTTAACCCTTTCACTCCTGTCACCCCCTGTCACAGTGTCATATAGTGCAGTGATCTGATTTTTACTGATCGCTGTACTTGTGATCCTTTTGACACTTAATCAGTGTTAGGATAGGTAGTATTAGACCTAGGTAGATGTAAATACCCCCCTCGCCCCCCCAATAAAGTTTTTAACCCCTTGATTGCCCCCTGACACCTGTGATCACCGTATAAGTGTCACAGGAGACGCTTGTCAAGGCACCCGCCGTATATATATATATATATATATACATATATATATATATACACCTAAATAAAGGTTTTAACCCCCGATTGCCCGGTAGTGACCCCAGTTAGGTTTTAGCGTGTGTTAGCGTTAACACCAGGCAGGGCCAGTTACTTAGGTACTCTGACACGCATACACACACATTAGATAGGTGTTAGTAGATAGGTGTTAGATACTATTGTAGTATCTGATCAGATCAATATCTGCGATCTGATCAGATATATATTTGCGCCCCCACTAGATTAGTGTTCTAAAAAACACAGCGTTAGCGGGATCAGCCCAGATAC
>BLSH010543622.1:200264-214858 GCA_018402905.1 Glandirana rugosa
TAGGTGAAAATACCCCCCCTTGCCCCCCCAATAAAGTTTTTAACCTCTTGATTGCCCCCTGTCACCTGTGATCACCGTATAAGTGTCACGGGTGATGCTAGCTATATATTTTTTTTTTTTTCCCCTCAGATTACCCGCCGCATATTATTTTATACACCTTTAAAAGTTTTTAACCCTCTGATTGCCCGGCGGTGACCTCAGTTACATTTTAGCGTGCGTTAGGGTCAGCGTCCATCCCCGGTAGGGTCAGATTAGTACAGGTACTCTGACACGCATAAATACACCTAGATAGGTCAGTTAGTAGTATATTTTATCTGAACAGATCAATATCTGATTAGATCTAGATTAGTGTCCCCACTAGATTAGCATTCTAAAAAACGTGGCACTAGCAGGATCAGCCCAGATACCTGCTAGCACCTGCACTTAGCCCCTTTGCCTAGCCCAGCCTACCCAAGTGCAGAATCAATAGATCGCTGACACTTACCAAACACAACACAAATATCTGCAGCGTTTTCTAAGGGTGAAAATGTATGCCTTCACCCCACACTACCTATCACAGTTGCGGAGGCCATGAAATGCCGAGTAAGCAAACCCCCCCAATTACCCCATTTTGGAAAGTAGACACCCCAAGCTATTTGCTGAGAGGCATGTTGAGTCCATGGAATATTTTATATTTTGCCACAAGTTTCTGGAAAATGACAACATTTTTTTTTTTTTACACAAAGCTGTCACTAAATGATATATTGCTCGAATATGCCATGGGTATATGTGAAATTACACCCCAAAATACATTCTGCTGCTTCTTCTGAGTACGGGAATACCACATATGTGAGACTTCTTGGGAGCCTAGCCACGTACAGAACCCCAAATCCAATCACCGTCTTCAGGCTTTCTAAGGGCATTAAAATGGTGATTTTACTCCTCAGTACCTATCACGGTTTAGGAGGCCCTGACATGTCAAGGTAGCACAACCCCCGCCCCCCAAATTACCCCATTTTGAAAAGTAGACACCCCAAGGTATTTGCTAAGAGGCATGGTGCGTATTTTGCAGCTCTCATTTGTTTTGGAAAATGAAGAAATAAACGGAAAATGTATTTTTTTTTTTCAAATTTCAAAACTTTGTGACAAAAAGCAAGACCTACAAAATACTTGGAGTGTCTACTTTCCAAAAAGTCTCACATATGTGGTATCCCTGTATTCTGAGGAAGCAGCAGAATGTATTTTTGGGTGTAATTCCACACATACCCATGGCATATTTGAGCAATATATCATTTAGTGACAACTTTGTGTAAAAAAAGAAATGTTGTAATTTTCCCGAAACTTGTGGCAAAATAAAATTGCTTGACTTCTACTTTATTTTATGTAGGGTTCTGAGGTTTCAGTAAAGGAGCTTAGTGAATGAGATGAAGCTCTGCTGAAGTCTATTATCTAATTACGTGGATTTAAAAATACTATTCTTTTTTTATTGTCCTTGTGCAATTTCCTTTGCAAAATTTAATCCTATTTGCCTTTAGTAAATCAACCCAGGAGTCTGGAACCTGGTGGTCTTGTGGGTGAGTGCAGCGTGGTGCGGCGGCAATAACAAACTCAGTCCAGATAAATTTGATAGAACTTATATTAGAGACAAGTAAAAAGAGTTCACAACAAACCCGGTGGAAGGAAGCTCAACTGGAAACACTCACGTATGACTGCAGCGTGTAGCTGATATTGTCTGTCTGGAGGGGTGGAATGCGGCCTGGCCAGTCCGAGCCCAAGTGGTGAGGTTTCCGCGAAGAGAAGTGGATCCCTGCACTTCCACTACATGCTTGGAATCTTTCCCTGCCACTAATACTGTCCCTGACACAAGGGACTATACACTATCAACATACTAAATGTGTGCCAAACCCAGGAGCCAGGGTCCTAAATAGACTCACCACACCCAAGATGGCCACCAAAGTCACATGGGCTGTAAGTATCCAACCGGATCACTGCCCCAGTGACCCAGGAAACCATAGAGGAACCATGTTCCTCTTGAGTTTCTCACCCTCTGCACTGCCACTGGGGTTGAGCAGCACCTGCAGTGGAGAAAATAGACTGCAGCTGCCTACAGTTTGGCTAACCACAAATCATATCCCCTGCAATATGCAGAGCAGAATGGTAAATAATGTCAAAGATGGTGTGAGCACGCTACATTGCATATCTTAAGTGGATTTTTAAAAAAAAGAGAAACTTACTTCTTTGCGAAACAAAGTTTGTTCGCTCAACTTACTCCATCTAATGGAGAATGTCATGACTGAATTCCTGCAACATGTTAGGGTAAGTCATTAGTGATGCCATATATTTATATGCTGTGATTGAGCGAGGAACCTGTCCTCAGTACAAGCTTTCTTTTCATCTGCAGCAGCTGCCAAGACAGCAGAAATTGTTGAATGTAAAGAGCACAAACCTGGAATCAAACACCATGGTTTACCTTTCATAATAGCTGGAGAATTATGTCATAGCATTCTGGAACTTTCAGGACATGTACTGGTTTTGACATGAGGGTAAAAAGGTTAGGATGCTATAATGAATGTCTTGTTTGATGGCTCATATTTTCACAGCATCAGTTCGTTGGAGACTTTTACACTCTCGTAGTTTGTGGAAATTCATTCTACTATGAAGGCTTCATACACCGGAGCTAAATCACTAAAACTCTATGTACCTTCCAGCTGTGTGTTGTCTGTTTCCTAGGCTGCAATTTTTATGGAATATTTATTTCCCCCAAATGGTGAATCCAGAAGGCACAGGTAAAACGTGGTAAACACAGTTACCTAGACTTTTTCAGTAACTTGTTTTTTACGGCACAACCCAAGAGAAAAGATGTGATGAACACAATACACAATGGTACCTACTGTAAAAAAAAGGAAAAGAACAAAACATCATAAATAGCTGAATATCAAAAACAATTCTGTGTTTGATTTTTTTTTTAATTAGGAGCATTTGCAGCTTTTCATCAATTAACTATTCATATAGAATGACTATTCAGTTTCTTCAATCCTCTGTTGATTTGCATATTACCCATGAGGTTCTATATATTTAAAACTTTGCTTTTATCCTTCAATGCTATGAGGAATGCCCTAGGGCACATTGGTATTGTCCCTGGGGTTCACCATGCTCCCAATAGTAGTTTAAACTAGTTTTCTTATTGAATGCAAAAGCGTGTTGTTGTATATTCTCTGTGTGTACTGAGAATATTTCATATTTCCCAGAGGCTGTATAGGATGTAAGTTGTTTGGCAGTTTGATGAAGGACTGTAGTCTCTGGACTCCTAATCATGAAGGGAAGGTCTGACATGCAATGGTCTGGTGCCTAATAGTTACTCTCACTGGTAGTTTGTCCATAGCACTCTAAAAGCAACAGTTTTTTTTAGTTTTGGATACAGTGGACAGGGATTGGAATACCTGACAGTTTTTATTGCTGTCTGTGCTCCTATTAGGGAGATTCTCTCTCTTTCTATCTGTATTGTTTACCGTTATCGTATAAAGCAAAAGTAAAAGAAAATCCCAAATTATGAGTTGTCTCCAAAATAGCGATAGAGGGCAAATCTTCCAATGGGGACAACAGTGGCAGCCCGTCCATTAGGAGCGCAGGGGCGCCACCCCCCCTAATCCATGCGCCCGGCCCCTAATCTCCATGCAGGGCACTGGACACATGGATTTCAATGTGTTTTTTTTTTAAGCACGTGATTGGAGCAGGAGGCTCTAATTGGCTTCAAAAAGTGTGGGTTTGGGGCCCACACTGATCACAGATAGCGGTCCTAGGACTCCCGGCCAATCGAGTCTCAGGACACGCCTTCTGTTCAGCTGGGGAGAGAACCAATGGCCCCGGCAGCAGCAACAGCCTCTTCCAGGAGCCCAGGTTCCCCGCATCTCTACTGCAGTGTAAGGTAAGGCCATGAATTGCACGCGTGGGGGGTGACATTAGTGCAAGTGAATCGCAGTGTGGGTGGGGTATAGTGTGAGTGGATCGCTGCTTTGATCGATTGATTGATCGAGAGCCAAGGGGGGTGGAGGTGAGAGTGTGAGTGAGGGGGCCAGGATTGTTTACCGCCCCCCCAAAATATTGACTACCACCTGCCACTGGAGGACACTAGGTCTGGTGGCACTCAGGGATTCCTTCACTTCAGAGGGATATCCTCCCCAATGGGATGAAGATGGCAAAACAAAATCCTGACAGGTTATAACCCTCCCTTTCTCTATCCAAAATAAAAAGAAAGTTTTGCCTTTAGTTCTGCTTTAATATTGGAGTACCTGTAGACCACAAGGTCAATTCATTTGATGAATAGTGTCATATATGCACTGGCCGGGGCTTAGGAACATGACTGAGCCCTTCAATTGGGGTGTTAAATTTATGCTGCAAGTAAAAAAAAAATATAAGCTAGCAATACATGTAACATGTAGACACCTGGAAATTCCTGTGCTAACTTTCATTAGTCCCCAATGGTTTCTGTTACTGCCAAATTCCAGGCTATTCCAATTTGCAAAGCTTTGACACATCCTATTGGTTTTGAAGGTTGCCCATTCACCTCCCTTTCACATATTCCTACTGGACCTTGACTATGATAAGTGACCTCACTGACCAATATAAATGTGCTTAAATGTGAAGTGGGCAGGCAAATTTTGACGTGTTGAAAAGCCCTCCAAATTTGGGAGTAAGGAGGAGCACATGGAAAAGGGTGAAGGTATGCACACAGCCCGCAAGGTGCCTTTGCTTTATACATACTTGTGGGCAGGTGCCTAAATGTTACCTTTGTTTTGTGTCTCATGGGTAATGCAGCTGTGCTGTGTTTTGCCTCCCACAGCATGAGTCACTTCCTGTCTGTGGAGGGAGCCACAGCCTTGTGGTCAGTAGGAAGCAATCAATTAAGGGCTGTTTATGTAAAGATGTGATCAGTAGTGTAACAATGGAGACCCTGGCACTGGACTTTCTATTTATTTCCTTTGTGTACACCAATGAATCGGTCAGGTTAGAGCACCACAGCATTTAAAGGATATGAGTAGGAAGTGGGTCTGGTGCTGCTAGTACTGACGTAATAATGTGAACGTGTACAAAGTGATAAAAAGAGCAATATAAAGCATATATGGCGTAACCAAAAATTATATATAGGTAAATTTTACACAAATTAAGTGAAAATTAAAAATGTGAATGCTCTTATCCATAAATAAAGTTCATAAAACACATAAATACGTGTTGAGATAAAAAAAAAAAAAACAGATGCAAAAACAAAAACACAAAAAAACAAAAAAATCAGTCCATGAGTGAAAAAATATCCAAAAGTGACAAGTGCCAGCTGTCAAAGTACATTCAGTGGGTGAAAATAGCTTATAACTTCACACAATCGAACAGTGCTGGTGTACAGTCGTACTCCCCAATTGCTGTTGCACTCACCAGTTTCAATGGATGGCTGAGCATGGATGGGGATTGCTGAGCCGTGAATGTGGATGGCTGAGCCATGAATGTGGATGGATGAGCCATGGATGGGGATGGCTGAGCAAGGATGGAAATGGCTGAGTATGGATGGGGATGGCTGAGCATGGATGGGGATGAGTGCAGGAATTGGCACAGTTCAGCGCTGTGGGCACTTCAGATCCAACCCACAGTGCTGCTACACCTGGTCTCTCCCCTCTCCTTTCGCACTGTACTGATTAATACGGAAAAGGGAAGAGCTGAATAGGGCATGCACCGGCTTGTTTACAAATGATCGCTCCGTCATTGGACGGACCAATCATGTGGTAAAGGGCTGCTGTCATCGGGGGTGCATGTAAGCACGATTCTGGGAGGACTTCATAGTACGCCCTCCCAGAATTATCCGACCGCGATGTAGCCGTCAATCGTCTATGGCCCAGTCGGTAAGTGGTTAAAGTGTTACTAAACCCAGGACCCTGCATTCACTATATGTGGTATCCCACAGTACACAGAACACGGAAATGCAATAGTTTTAGTAACTATAAACTGCTAAATACCCTTTTTCATCAAAAATTAGAGCAGGCTTGTGACTTCTATCAGTGTCTGGTTAAAGCTTGTAGGAGCAGTTTTCATTCTGCTGTGATTATCCTATGAGGTTGCAGGACCCCTGACCCTCTGTTTGGACAGTGCCAATTGGCTCTGTGCTGATTTTCCAAAGAGAAAATAAACTCTCCAGCAATACACACCAAACGGAGCTTGTGCAGCTTGTCCCCAAGGCTCTGTTCTATCAGAAGATAGTTTGGGGACTGTGGAAAACAGCCATTTTACACAAACAGAGGATTAACCCCTTAGTTTTCACAGTGAGTATAACAAGCATGCTTTACTGCATATACAGACTGATTTTATTGTTGTGGGTTTAGTAATACTTTAAGTTTAAGTGGTTAATGTTTGCAACGGTAATTATTGTATCGTGTATTGCCCTACTGAGGTGGTGTTTCCAGAGAGGTAAGGGCTAACTCTGCTGGCCAGGTTTTCACAGGCTTTTTTGGAGTACCGCCCTCTGCTGGGGCAAACACAAAAAAAGGGAGAGAACCACCCTTCAAGGGGTCCGCAGTTAGTAGGTTGACCGGAGGTTTGGTTTTAGGTTACCCCGTTCAAGAAACAAGCATTCTGCTAAGGATGTGAGTTATATTCTACGGTGTAACCACCCTTGTGGGAACCCAGGCAGGGTTCAAAGGATATGGATTTATGTCACTTCTTAATGGACTATTAGACTCCAAAAGAACTTTCTCACCCATTTAAATGGGTTGTAAAGGCAGAAGGTTTTTTTTTTTATCTTAATGCATTCTATGCATTAAGATAAAAAGACTTCTGTGTACAGCAGCCCCCCTCAGCCCCCTAACACTTACCTGAGGTCCCTCTCTGTCCAGAAATGTCCATGAGTGTCTCAGCCATCCGAAATTCTCCCTCCCTGACTGGCTGAGACACAGCAGTGGCGCCAATGGCTGCCACTGCTGTCAATCAAAGTCTACTAGCCAATCAGGAGAGAGAGGGGACGGGGCTCCGCATCAGAATGGACACAGGGAGCTGTGACTCGGCTCGAGTGCCCCCATAGCAAGCTGCTTGCTGTGGGGGCACTGAACAGGAGGGAGGGGCCAGGATCACAGAAGAGGCACCCGAGAAGAGGCGGATCCAGGCTGCTCTGTGCAAATCCACTGCAACATGCTTGTTATTTTTAGAGGAAAAAAAATGAGACTTTACCATCACTTTAAGGTATGACTACCTCATGGAGTAAGGGCTCCAGGAAAACACCTAGGCACTAAAGGGCATTTAGAAGAATTTGTACAAGAATTGTGTTGGAGATATCCATGTTGAACTGTTCAAATAACTTCAGTAAAGAGCTTTGTTATTACATAACTTTGCCTGGTCTGCTGAGGTCACTTTAGGACAACCTTAAAGTGTCCAGTGTCACTGGAATGAGGTGAATGGTTACTGGGCTGGTGGAATCTGGTGCAAGCTCCATGATACCAGCTCCGAAATGCTGCAAAACAAAAGAGAGATGTATTATGAAGTATGAATAGGAACTGTTGTCCGTAGTGTACAATGTAAAGTGTTACAGAAGTTGGGCCATGAATTACAAGGAATGTGGAGAAGTGTCACTTCTTAAGATGGAGTGCTACCTTAAATTCCATGTGCATTAAGTAACAGCCTGCCTCTGGGGGGTACTACAGAGCACTCTCTCCCTGTCCCCATAAGGGCATTGGCCCATAAGCTCGTGAGTGAAAGTGGTGATAACTAGAAGTGTGGCAGCTTAGCACTTAATGCACCCTGCAGAGCGGTTGGGCCCATATTTTAAAGCCCTCTGCAGACCTGACCTGGAACCACAGTGTGTGAGGCCTTGAGATATACAGTATGTGCAGTGGTTCCCACCCTAGCCTATAGGCTGAAGAGGGTGTTATGTAGTGAATAGATTGTGGGGAGATTCAGCACTCAACTCTGTTTCTCTCAAAACAACTCTGCAATCTGTACTGGGACAGGAGTCACTGGCAGGTTAAAGGCCTTATTCTTCTGATGTGGAGCACCAGATGTTGGCATGGCCTCTGGCCATGAGAGGGGTGTGCACTCACATGCCTACATACTGTTCTCTTCTTTTTTGTTTTTTAATGACAGATGATCTTTAATTAAGATAAAGAATGGTTTAGCAATTATTAAAAAAATATAACCCCCAGCTATTCAAAAAGCATCACATTGCATGATTTGTTCCTATCTATCTTTATATTTCATAGTACTCAAGTACTCCGTTTTTATTTAATTATTGTTTGAACAACATGTGGGCTGTGGTTGGGCTTGTTTATTGGGTGAGCCTGCAGAGTCCCAGGCTGCTTTCAGAAAGATCATTGTTTGTCAAGCCAGGTCAATATTTTAAAGCCAACAGTCTTTTCTTTAGGCGCCGATCATTTGTTAAGGCTTGTTGGAGCTGTTCTCACAAACATTCAAGCCAACAGACAAACATCTTCTGAGTTTTATCAAATATCTCTGAGAACTGACAGAAACAAAGGATTTTCATGACTCCTATATAATTCCTGGCCAGCTCAAGTTCCATCCAGATCTGTTTCTTGGAAGGTGGGTATCTGTACAACGTTAAAACTGCTTTTTTTTCTTCACTATGAACTATTTCCCCAGAATTCTTAGAATTTAAAGAATTCAGCTCTGTTCAAACTTGATGTCCGATTCCGCAGTGCTCTTCACTCATAGTAGCAACCTTTTGTTAAAGCTATATGAACAAAACAAGGACAAATTTGTCCAACAGATCAAGGTTTGTACCAGACATGCAAATTTTGTAAAATAAATTAAAATAAAAAATGGCGCTAAGTACCCTCAGTTATGGAGACCAGGGCTCAACCAGTCTCAACAAGTATTAAATGCGTTCAAAATGTGTCTACCGCCAAAATAGACATATACATCAACAAAAATGTGTTAGCAGTGAAGAACAATTATAACTTCATAAGTGTTATTAAAAATCTATTAAAGCATACCGAAATAATTATATTGCAATAAAAAATAGTGATAGTGAGGAACAAGGTGTTGAGTCTTTATAGAGGCTTGTTGGAAGTCCTAAGGAGCTATGCTCCACAGAGAGTGCAAAACAATGACATATCATCCAATCTATGTGTATATGTGGCAATGCAGTCCAAAAAAACGAAAAATCCAAATATAAAAAATGTATGAGTTGTTAATTGTGATGGTGCTTGAAAGGTGATTATCAACGTGGTGAACCGTGGTAAACAATATGCAAATATCCGGTCAATCCAAAAACAGAAGAAATCAAGGCTTACCAGATGGTGAATATATTCACGCCTGAATATATAAAAGGGGTGGGAGGGTCGTCCTTCTCCGAACTGGGCCCGTCACACAATCCTGGGGAGGTCAACGGATCTTCACGGGGTGGAGGTACATCACACAATCCAATACGATATGTCCAGCTGGCTATGTGCTCCTCTTGACACATCTGCTCCAAGGAATGTGGCTCCAAATTTCCATATATATATAAAAAAGGAGGGGACTCTCCATAGTGTGAATACCCTCTATCACAGGGTGTATCTTTACTGGTAAACACAAATATAAAAGTCCACAGGAAAATATGTATAAAATCCACAAGCTTATGGTGAAGGATGAATAAAAACAACGCAGCAATTTGGGGTCATCAGTACTGATGCGTTTCGTCTTACTAGACGTCGTCCAGGGGCTGTATTGAAAAAGTCATGGAAAAATATGCGTTAAGATCTACTGGACAAATATATTACTAGTGAAGTAAGACTGGCTATAGATGATTAGTCTTTTTTTTTCGATCAGCCACAGAGCTGATTAAAAAAAAAAGGACTGATTCCCTCCATCCACACAAGCGAGATACATGGAGGAATCCTCCCTGCTGCGCTATTGTAATTTTACAGTGTGGCCTCCTCCGTTATCAGGATACCCTGATCAGTGCTTCAGTCAATTGGTTGCAGCCGCTTTTTTAACAAAAATTTTCCAGCGTTCCTGTTCAAAAAAACTTGTTAGATTGAGTTCTGGTGACAGGATAATCAGGATGCAGGTCTGGTCACAGGTCACTGAAGTTTACAACCACTGGATAATTCCATTTAGTTAGTTATACCTTAAGTAGGCCACTGTGCACCAAAAACCACTGCCAGACACACACAGGGCTGGTGCAAGGATTTTTGACTCCCTAGGCGAAACCTCATTTTGCTGCCCCCATTGGCTCTGTCCCTGACTCCACCCCTTTGACCTGCCCATGTGACAGAAGGCGGCACTATACAGCAAGCATTGGCTCTGCTCCCTTTAGTGCCGGCTCTAGTGCTGCGCCTCTAATTACACTACCGGTCGGATCGAGCAGCAGCCTGAGACTGAGTTAGTTACATGCTGCAGCCTGCAGAGCATGCAGACGTGGAGGGAAACCAGCAGCCGGGCGCCCCTAGACAGCAGTGCGCCCTAGGTGGCTGAATAGTTTTCCAAGTGGTAGCACTGGCCCTGGACACGCATGCTAACAAGTGCATACGCGGCACACACAGCCCTGACATTGTGTACTGGTCCATGAAGTGTTCTGTGCACATGAACACATCTTCGGGCATTGTTATCTTCCTGACACAGTGAAAAAAGACTAAAATATAATATATTAAGTTTATTTGAAGAATTTCTAAACTAATAGGTAAGCTATAAATTAGACAACACTGCTACTCTAAATGAGGAATACAACTGTATCAGAGTGCCCTTTATTCAACTTTTTCACCTTTTTGGTGAGTGCAGGCTCCTTTAATTCCATTCTACATAGATCCCTGGGCTCCTGGACACACCCAGGGGACATATATTCCAGCTCTTATTCCCCTTTGGTGTTCAGAGGGGCCATGCCTGATGGGACAGCATTGACTGGACATGTCAGTTGTCACAAGGCGCTTGATCTTCCATTTTTGTATCTGGCATGTGGGCCACCTTTGAATGCAAGAGAATGCAGCTTCCTTGTAAGCACCAGTCACAGTTATCGCTGTCTTGTAAAAACGACCTTTCCAGTGAGGTAGCATTACCTTCAGCCACCAGAAACTGCAGACCAAATTTTCCTCCAGTCTTACCCTTGTGGAGCCTGCCTGGTGCTCCATTCATTCTGCCTCTTGAACTAACAGCTACAGTAAGCCTCCTTGTGAGAGAGTTGTTACAACCTTATTTCCAGGGAACTGATACTCTGTTATACTGTATTGAGTTGCCACTCAGTAGCCCAGTGTGGAAACTATACCTTCATTGACTGTTATTCTTTGTACAACACTATTACACACCTTTCTACCATTCTGTCTGTATTGTCAATTTACCCTGCATTCATTCAGTAAATATCAAGGTGTGCATTGCTGTTTGTATGATATTTTGCTAATACCATTACATAATACTGCTATCTACCTGCTCTGTGGAGTGGGTTGCAACAACAAGGGTAGGCAGGTGCACTCTATATTCCCCAATGTAGGTGGCACTCAACTGAAGTGACAATGCACAAGGGGAATGAAGTTGTGGGGAACTTGGTTACTCCATGATGTCCTACGGTCCCAGGGAGACAGTTGTCCAATTGGATGCTGGAGCCCCACGTGACTTTGGTGGCCATCTTGGGTCAGGCAGGGTATTTTTAGGACTCCGGCTTATTGGTTTGGCACACTTTATGCAAGCAGTTACCATAGGGAAAGGTTCCCTGTCTGGCAGGGACTTTCCTTAGTGACAGGGAAAGGTTAATATACAGGGTGGGCCATTTATATGGATACACCTTAATAAAATGGGAATGGTTGGTGATATTAACTTCCTGTTTGTGGCAAATTAGTATATGTGAGGGGGGAAACTTTTCAAGATGGGTGGTGACCATTTTGAAGTCGGCCATTTTGAATCCAACTTTTGTTTTTTCAATAGGAAGAGGGTCATGTGACACATCAAACATATTGGGAATTTCACAAGAAAAACAATGGTGTGCTTGGTTTTAACATAACTTTATTCTTTCATGAGTTATTTACAAGTTTCTCTTTGTTTACAGCCATTGACATGTCGCTGAGGTTAACACGTGCGGAGCGGATAGAAATTGTGTTGATGTCTGGTGAACACAGTAACCAGGTCATTGCAGCAGATTTTAATGCAAGACAGCCTACGAGACCACCCATCTCCCATGCTACAGTTAGCAAACTGCTTGCTAAGTTTCGTGAAACTGGTTCAGTGTTGGATTTGCCAAAATGTGGACGCATGAAATCTGTCACTAATGAAGAAACATCAGTGGCTGTCCTAGCTTCATTCAGCAAGAGCCCACAGCGTAGCACTCGCCGCATGTCACTGGAGAGTGGCATTAGTCGAACATCCCTTCGGCGGATATTAGCTACTCACAAATGGCACCCTTACAAACTCCAGCTACTGCAGCATCTCAAGGAGGATGACCCAGATCAGCGCACTGAATTTGCAGAATGGGCAAAACAAAAATTGGAACAGGACCCTCCGTTTACGCAGAAGATTTTGTTCAGTGATGAGGCAAACTTTTATGTGAATGGTGAAGTTAACAAACAAAACCACCGCTATTGGTCTGACACTAACCCACATTGGATAGATCCCTCCAAGACTGTTGGAACCAAAAAATTGATAGTATGGTGTGATATATGGGGTACAAAGATAGTGGGGCCATTCTTCATCAATGAAAACCTCAAGGCCACTGGATATGCGAAATTACTACATGATGATGTGTTTCCCTCTTTATGCACTGAAGCTGGCACTTTCCCTGAGTTTTTCCAGCAAGATGGTGCACCACCACATTATGGGTGTCAGGTCCGAGCATTCCTAGATGAACAGTTTCCTGGAAAGTGGATTGGTCATCGTGGGCCAGTTGAATGGCCCCCAAGGTCTCCCGATCTGACCCCCTTAGGCTGGATTCACACCATTGCGGTGCGAATTCCAGCCTCTCTGCTGCCGGGAAGGGACGGAGCCGCCGTTCGGCGGCTCCTGTCCGTTCCCACAGCGCAGCAGCTGCGGGGGGAGAGATGGGGGAGGAGCAGCGAGCAGGGGAAAATATCCCCGTTCAGTGCGGAGTGCATCTCCGTGTTAGATGCGCTCCCACTGGACTCAACGGGCTGGGAATTCGCACCGCATTGCACAAAAAACGTGTGCGTTTTTTGTGCAATGCGGAGTGCGAATGCACCGCACCTATGTGAACTGGACACATTGAAAACAATGTGTTTTCAAGTGTCCTGTGAATTGGATGCGGTTTAAGCCACATCCAATTCGCATAGGTGTGAACCCAGCCTTAGACTTTTATCTTTGGGGTCATCTGAAGGCTATTGTCTATGCTGTGAAGATACGAGATGTGCAGCACCTGAAACTACGGATACTGGAAGCCTGTGCTAGCATTTCTCCTGCGGTGTTGCTATCAGTGTGTGAAGAGTGGGAGAAGAGGGTTGCATTGACGATCCAACACAATGGGCAGCACATTGAACACATTTTATTAGTGGTCAGAAACGTGTAAATAACTAATGAAAGAATAAAGTTACGTTAAAACCAAGCACACCATTGTTTTTCTTGTGAAATTCCCAGTAAGTGAGATGTGTCACATGACCCTCTTCCTATTGAAAAAACAAAAGTTGGATTCAAAATGGCCGACTTCAAAATGGCCGCCATGCTCACCACCCATCTTGAAAAGTTTCCCCCCTCACATATACTAATGTGCCACAAACAGGAAGTTAATATCACCAACCATTCCCATTTTATTAAGGTGTATCCATATAAATGGCCCACCCTGTAGAATAGGTAAATTGCAGGGACGACATTAACTTCTATTAGGAATTCTTCCATTTGGGTGTGTACCGGCCAGACCGCATTCCCGTTCGCTGCTGAAACTGTTCCAAGATCTCAATCCTCTACTGATGTTTGTAAGTGGTTCTGGTTGGTTGTGCCTACCTGCCAGGCCTGTGTATACAGTATCTCACAAAAGTGAGTACACCCCTCACATTTTTGTAAATATTTTTTTATAGCTTTTCATGTGACAACGCTGAAAAAATGACACTTTGCTACAATGTAAAGTAGTGAGTGTACAGGTTGTATAACAGTGTAAATTTGCTGTCTCCTCGAAATAACAACACAAACAGCCATTAACTGCCTCAGGACCGCCCACCGTCAAATGACGGCGGAGCGGTCCTGCTCTCCCAGCGGGTGGACGTCATATGACGTCCTCCCTTTAAGCCGGGATTGCGCGCGATCGGGGGCGCGCATCCCGGCTCTGTCGGTGTCGGCGTGTCCCCAGGACACGCCGCTTCACCGACAGGGGTGAACAGCCATTGGTTATGGCTGTTCACCACGTGATCGGCTGTGACGAAGTCACAGCTGATCACAAACGGCACGCCCGCCGTTCGCACGGCGCGTGCGCGCGATCTGGAGCGCGCTGCGCGTGCGTGTCGGTGGCGGCGTGTTCCTGGGGAACACTGCCTGTCACCGACACAGGTATCAGCCGCCGGCCGGCGGCTGATACCTTGTGATCGGCTGTGATCTACTTCACAGCCGATCACATACAGTGTAAACAGAGCGGTAACTCACTGTTACCAGCTCTTCTCTCCTCACACAGAGTCCAGTGTGAGGAGAGAAGAGCTGGGATCAGTGAGTTACTGATCTGTGAA
>BLSH010543622.1:215630-257876 GCA_018402905.1 Glandirana rugosa
GTATCCCCACATGAGTAAAAACAACGGTCGCCAAATCTGTAATTGGTGTTGTCATGGACCGTGCTTTTGGGGGAAGGACAGGTCCGGTAAAAAGTCGAAAGTCGCGATAGTGTGAAACTTACTGTTAATGAGTCAGTACGTTGTGCCATGGGTATACTTTAAACGCAGGAAAAAAAGTGTGTTTATCTCGAAAGAAAACCACCATAAATTAGTGATCCTCCCCCAAATAAAAAACACGATATTTATTTTTTTCTAACTGTAAAAAAACTTTTTTACGGAAAAAGAAACAAAGCCAGTATTTTAAAACGTTTAATCATAATTGTCATTCAAAGTGTGATAGCGCTGAAAGCTGAAAAATGGCCTGGACAGGAAGGGGGTTTTCGTGCCAGGTACTGTTGTGGTTAATGTCTAAACCGCTGGCAACAAAAATGAGTACACCCCTATGCTCTGGTATATATGCTCCTTTTCTGCTAAGAAGAAAAGATAATAAAACATTACAGGAAAACATTATAAAAACATTAAATGCCTGCAAAAAAAACATGATAAACAGTAACAAAACATTACAGGTAACCACTGGCAACAAAAGTGAGTACATTCCTAAGTTAAAATGTTCAAATTGTCCCAAAGTGTCAATATTTTGTGAGGCCACCATTATTTCAAGCATTGCCTTAACCCTCTTGGGCATAGAGTTCACCAGAGCTTCACAGGTTACCACTGGAGTCCTCTTCCACTCCTCCATGACAATATCACGGAACTGGTGGATGTTAGAGACCTTGTGCTCCTCCACCTTTCATTTGAGGGTGCCCCACAGATGCTCAATAGGGTTTACGTCTGGAGACATACTTGGCCAGTCCATCACCTTTGCACTCAGCTTCTTTAGCAAGGCAGTGGTCATCTTGTAGGTGTGTTTGGGGTCGTTATCATGTTGGAATACTGCCCTGCGGCCCAGTCTCTGAAGTGAGGGGATCATGCTCTGCTTCAGTATGTCACAGTACATGTTGGCATTCATGATTCCCTCAATGAACTGTAGCTCCCCAATGCCAGCAGCACTCATGCAGCCCCAGACCATGACACTCCCACCGCCCACCACCATGCTTGACTGTAGGCAAGGCACACTTATCTCTGCACTCCTCACCTGGTTGCTGCCACAAACGCCTGGCACCATCTGAATCAAATACGTTTATCTTGATCTCATCAGACCACAGGATATGGTTCCAGTAATCCATTCCCTTAGTCTGCTTGTCTTCAGAAAACTGTTTGTGGGATTTCTTGTGCATCATCTTTAAAAGAGGCTTCCTTGTGGGACGACAGCCATGCAGACCAATTTGATGCAGTGTGCGAGGTATGGTCTGAGCACTGACAGGCTGACCTCCCCACCCCTTCAACCTCTGCAGCAATGCTGGCAGCACACATACGTGTCTTTCCCAAAGACAACCTCTGGATATGATGCTGAGCACGTGCATTCAACTTCTGTGGTCGACCATGGCAAGGCCTGTTCTGAGTAAAACCTGTGCTGTTAAACTGTAGTATGGTCTTGGCCACCATGCTGCAGCTCAGTTTCAGGGTCTTGGAAATCTTCTTATAGCCTAGGCCACCTTTATGTAGAGCAACAATTCTTTTTTTTAGATCCTCAGAGAGTTCTTTGCCATGAGGTGCCATGTTGAACTTCCAGTTACCAGTATGAGAGAGTGATAACACCAACTTTAACACACCTGCTACCCATTCACACCTAAGACCTTGTAACACCAATGAGTCACATGACACCGGGGAGGAAAAATTACTAGTTGAGCCCAGTTTGGACATTTTCACTTAGGGGTGTACTCACTTTTGTTGCCAGCGGTTTAGACACTAATGTCTGTGTGTTGAGTTATTTTGAGGGGACAACACATTTACACTGTTATACAAGCTGTACACTCACTACTTTACATTGTAGCAAAGTGTCATTTCCTCAGTGTTGTCACATGAAAAGATATAAAATATTTTCAAAAATGTGAGCGGTGTACTCACTTTTGTGAGATACTGTATGTTGTTGGAACTCTCAAAATATACTGTTCCCATCCACCATGGCCACTGAGTGTATTTTTTTGCTGCTGGCCCATCATACTGCACCATACCCACAAATATTATTTGTTAAGACAAATGCCTGGTAACACAGAGGTTCTGGTGTAATTTTGCAGTTAGGGAATGCTCTGATGCCATTGTAAAATGCAGCGGTGCTGTGACCATGGTAAGGAACATTTTCTAATATGAAGGGAAAGGAAGATCCTGGATAACAGGCACTTTATTAGAAACCATTTGAGCTAAAAATCTATAAAATCTATAATAAGCCATTAAACCAGTGGTTCTCAACTCCTGTCCTCGGGACCCACTAACAGGCCAGGTTTGCAGGATAACTGAAATACATCACAGGTGATATGATTTGTTGCTCAGTGATTGCAGTATTCTTGTCTGCATCTCCCCAAGGTAATACTTAAAATCTGGCCTGTTGGTGGGTCCTGAGGACCGGAGTTGAGAACCGCTGCTTTAAACAGTCAACCTTTTTTCATAGGTTTCTGAAGCTATGTTTTCCCTTCAGGAAATACAAATAGAGTATATGAACAGATTTAAAGCACATTTAAGTGTTACTCTTTGGACATGTTTGAATCAAACAGTGAAAATGAATCAAGGGATCTGTAGAGGTGACATTCTGATGAGTTTGATGGAGAATGTTATTTCTTATTTTTAATGTGTCTCTGAAAATAATTAGTTTTTCCTCCTTTTCTCAATATGTTCTTCCTCCGCCAACACATCTAATATGATTTTGTCATACATTGCAAAGCTTTATTGCATTAGAGGCTGTATGTTGTCCCATCTGTGGCTGAACTCTACGCTGAGTTCTCCACCCTCTGGAAGAAACAAACATTTTCCACATGAGAACTGTGATCACCATCTGGCAGATTAAAGTCTCTCATCCACTACGTCACCCTCTTTGCCATCTCTGCGATTTCCTCCACAAACACACGGCCTCTTCCTCCTGCTGCTGTCTTCTCAGTAGATAATTTAGTGACGATCTCTCTGTCTCTAGGTTTAGAGAAATCCAACTGCAGGTTCCTTCACAGCTTGCATGAAAGCTAAGTAATGGTTGCATGCAAATGAATGCCACTTCCATTTTGCTAATTTAGCTTAGTGTTTTAGCCACGTGTTTCATTTTTTATGCAGTTTTTTCTTTTTGCCTGATACTGGGCTCCAGCTTTTTTTTTGTGGCTTCCTGTTTTTTTATGCCCAATATCCACTATATCTCTTTGTCACCGCTATTTTTATTTGCAATGGGGAAAACAACGACTTGTGTGAACATTGCTTTGGTCAATTTTTAAAAATATGAGTGCAATATTTGTTTGATCCTTACAGGGCAAGCTGGGCCACTCATAAAGGAACGTGGATCTGTTTGGTCTCATTAACGTGTCCCTATAAGGATGCGTTGAACTTGTTTTAAAGTCTCTTTTTGTGTTCTGATGTTCAAGAACACTGGTTCCTGATCTATTTCCCCAAACACCCATAACCTCTCAGCATTCCAAGCTATTTTCATCTTTTCCAGGATCTGGATGGGCATGGAAGAGCATGCAAGTGCTATCTTGCACATATGAATGTTATTCCTTTGCTCGCCCTCTCTTTTCTATCTGGCTGTTTTATGGAAATCCATACAAGAAGAGCCAAACCCTATAGAAGACAAATCTCCTCACACTGTTACAGAGTCAGGATCTTTAAGGATCTTCTGTAGGTGGCTAGATGCTCCTTGAGCTCTGGCTAACTGTCCTCCCATCTAATGGTGCTTGCATAATTCCAGGTCCAACTTCAATTGGCAGATCTTTTTACTGTCTGTAAGGGGTGTCATTCTGACTACCACTGTATGGAGGACATTCTTCCCAATGACCATCCAAGTCATTTTTCATACTTGAATCAATAAACAAATTCTAGCAGGGGTTGCTCTGGGATAAAATGGTTGAGAAAAGGCTGTTTTAGAGATTTTACTACTTTAAAATCCATAATTAACTCCTAAAAGTTTTATTGAGGTAATATACTGTCAGGGGCGTAAGGATAGGGGTTGCAGCGGTTTCAATTGCAACTGGGCCCCATGGTCCAGGGGGCCTGTGTGCCTCCCTTGTACACCTGGATAGGAGGGATGGAGGGGGTGGCATTTAGAGGACCCAATCTCCTCCATTTTCCTCTATACAGTTTACCTGTCTTCTGCTGTTCCCAGGGTCCCTGTGTGCTTCCCTGGTCCCCCCCACAGAGCTGCTGTCTTCCCCGCTGTTCTCTCCTGCCAGCTGCTGTAGAAGATGTGTCATGATGGAAAGATGGGAACGGGTCGTTAAATTTGTCATTTACCGGCACCTTCCTTTTCTCAATGGCAGAGTCAGTGATTGGTACCAATCGGTTCATTCATAGCTAAAGCATAGTAAACAGTTTTTACTATACTTCAGTTTCTGAATGAATGGGAGGCTCGGTGCACAGCTATTCCTGTCCATTCATTCTGTGCAGCTGAGGCTACACAGATGGAAATTGAGAGCTGAGGTTTGTTTGGACCCCTGATATCTCATCAAAGCCCCCCAACAGAGCTCCTAAAAAAATTGTGAAAATAACGTAAAAGAAATAAAATGAAATGGTAGAAAAATAATAAAATTAAAATAAAAATTAAAAACTACTGACACCAGTGAGGGAACTATCAGGATTGCAAAGTTTGCAATTGTGACCGGGCCCTGGCCTTTCACCACCATGGGAAGGCCCAAAGATGGCAGAAAGAGGGCCCGCTGCAGAACTTGTGAAAGGGCCCCGCTGCGGTACTGTAATAAAGGGATCCGTGATAGGAGTAAAGGGAACAGGGACAGGATCAGTGGGAAGAGGGAAGGGCCCCGGTCAGGGTTCAGGGGGCGCTTTATAATTTCTTGCACCAGGTCCCTGAAGGATCTAATTACGCCTCTGTATACTGTAGATAGGATGACGGAGATTACATTGTAGCCAATATGGATAAATGTAACATTGATTCCATGGACACCAGAGAGGAAACTATACATATAAAATGAAATTACATTATTAGTCTAGAAACAAAAACGGATTAGGCATTACAATCTCTAATAGAAGAATCACACACAATGATCCCTGGGGTATATAAACAAATACTAGATCATGAAAAATAAAATACACAAAACCAACAAGTGGAATTGAGGAGACTATACGAATGGCATCCATGTAAGAAAGAAGGAAACAAGCAAACAAGGAAAGTTAGAAGAAAGCAAATAAAGGAGGATAGTAAGACTGGAGAGGTACGGGAGGAGGGGGGGGGGGTATATCCCGGGGGTAATCTGAGATTATGGACCACCAAGCAGGATCTCTATGGTATCAGAAGGGCGAATTCATCAAAATAAGGAGGTAAGTAGCGAGTTACCCAAGGTTACCATATACGCTCATACTTCTGAACCTTGTCAAGAAGGACTGTTTCAACTTTAGCATGGATCATAGATCAAATTATCCTATCTTCCAACTCTTTGTCATTGTCTGTTTAGCTGCTGTTGTGAACTGTAATAATTACTTAATTTGAGTTGAATTTAAGGCCGGAGGGTGGGTATTAAGAAGAGCAAGGAGCGGATCAGGTAAATTTGAAGTGAAAAATAGTGTGGAAAGGATCTGAAAGTTTTTGACCTAGTACTGTTTAGCCGCAGGGCATTGCCACCATATATGTAAGTGTGCTCCCAGAGCTCCACAGCCACAATGACAATTTGCTGAATAATTAGGGACGTATTTAGAAATTCTGGCAAGGACTAAGTACCACTGAGCCAAAAATGTATAATTTGTCTCCAAAGCAAATATGTTGTGAGTGGAAGCTTTAGTGGCACTCCATATGTCAGCCCACCTTTATCTGTTTTTTAGACTCTGTGACTCAAGGAAAGTCCACTCCCATTACTGTGAACAAACAAATAGAATGTAAGCACACCTGTAGCATCTCAAATAAAGGAATTACTTTTATCAGCAATGACTGTGTTCTATTGTACTATACTTATGTTCAATGCACTCCTGCGTTAAATTATTTTTCCTTTGATTACTAAGTGTTACTGTAATGCCTTTTATGTCTCACTCATGATATTTCAGACCAGAGGTTTGGAATCTGTTATGTGAAATTCATTGGATTTATGGCTTTCCAGATTAGGGGGATTTTCTGTAATTTGAAGAACCTTATATTTTTAGATCCGTATATATTCCTGAAAATTTGACTGGTGGAAGCAATAAAGTAATAAAAATATGATATCATATAGCTAGAAGCTCCTTCCCTCCATCATTCAAAACTGTTAAAAATAAATTTAACTATATCATGACCTGTTAAACGAAATGTTCGGTGTTTGTAAAATGAAAAGCAGGAATAAGGAACTTTCCATACTTCACTATGGCAGCCAACAACACCTGCTTTCTTAGTATCCAGTCCACTGAGCCAATACAATTTCTTTATGGTGCCTATAATAATGTAAAGATATATTAGGAATATGAAAATAACCCTATCCAAAATGAGAATAAAATGAAGGTCCATTATTATTATTATAGAGCATGAGCATATGCCATAGAGCTTTGCAGTAGAGTTTACAAAAAACACACCTGCATTTTGTTAGCAATGCAAAAAAGTAAGATTACAGCATATAACAAAATTATAGGTATGGAGGGCAAGCTTATAAGAGTTTAAAGTTCCATGGAAAAAAACAATAAAGCTACAATGCTTGGAAGTCCTTGTTCTAACTTAGGGAGTAAAATGTAAACCTAATTATAGCAAGTGACACTCAAATTTACTTAATCAAGTATGGCCACATGAGGATGATTTTGATAAATTCTAGGAAAATCCTGCTTAGAACCTACAGTAAAACACTGATGTGCACACTGATATTTTTAAAATGTCTACTATTCTGGGTAAATACTGGTATGATGAATCTTCGGCTGACAGAAGTCAACAGCAAATAAATGCTTATAGAAAGGAAGGTAGGATTCATTGGCTGCCCCTAACAGTTATGACCTCAGATGTCACTAACCTAGCCAGGAATTGAGGGAGCCTACAATTTGGGTGTAACAGCAATTTCATACCACACTCAGCATCTGTTAAAAACTCAAAACTCAGGGAAAGCTATACCTCTGTTACTAGTGACAGACAAAGTCATCAAAGGGCCCCTGTACAAGACCACTTCTTGGGCCCTATGCAACTACTGACCTCTAGTGTGTCCAGGTTTACAAAGCAGTGGGTCTCAGGAACCATCTTAACCACATTTAGTATATGTAGCACCCTCCTAGGTAGGCTGCTATATAGACTAGATACATTTTAGTTCTTTTTGGCTCCCCTGTGATCAGTGGAGCAGTTTGTGCTTGCTTTGGGCTGTTCTAGCATTCACTGGCTGCAGGTTTTGACACCTGCCTTCTGAAGGATTCTAGTTTATAGAGGACTGGAAGAGGCAAGCCCACAGTCTGAATATTTATTTGATCTCAGCCAATCCCTGTGGGAGGATGCCAGTAGGTGGTTGGGGAGTGCATAAATAATTAGAGGCAGCCCTGTTCTTGTCCAGGAGGAGAAGTTCGCAGCCTGAAGGGTTGCTGCCCTTCTGGGCAGTCCAGCTGTGCTTCTACATTTTCTCATCCAGGTCCCAGCTACTCTTAAGCTGGTGGGCTTGCTCGAGTGCTCATCAAAGTCTCAGCTGTGTTAGAGCTGGGGGGCCTGTTCTACCTGGTTTTGCTGGAACTGATTGAGGAATTTCTCTGAGGATCTGGTCTGCAAAGTTCACGGGAGAAATGTCTGGGTGATATTGGAAGGAGGCATCCAAGTATCCAGAGACATTTGTGAGCCTGTGTGTGAGATCCTAGTGACTGTGTGTTGCTATTATTTCCCATGCATCAGTGTTATCCCTTGCTCAAATTTGGACATTGTCTATGGTGTTCCAGTGTGGTTCAGTACCTTAGTCGCAGCTGCAAGGACTGTGTCAAGAAGCTTTGAGAAAGTAGAAAGTGTCATATTTTGTGTTAGTGGAGTATCCCACAGCTTCCTATGCCATATCCAAGCTATTCAGCAATACATTTTTAAAAAGGCAATCCCTGGATTGTTAATTTAGCCAGAACAGTGATTGTTGCTGTGTTCTTGGCTGCTGTTGCACTAATCAGGAAAAGGAACCTTGGGAAAATCAACGGGCCTTTTCGGGGATGAGCATTGCATATAAATGTACCTATAAGTCTCAGATGGCCCTTGTGCAGCTGCACAAATGGTATGTTCATCTTTGACATTGCAAAGCGTAAGACTGCAGCACACAAGATTCCTGCAACCTAAGAAGTGTGAACACTTTGTATTTCCTTTAATTTCACACCCCTGTAAAGTAAAGTGGACTTGGGACAGCACTACCAAGCACCAAGAAAACCCTTAACAGCATCTCCATGTTTTTAAAATGGAACTTTTACTGGAATCCTCACTTCAAAATAAAATATTTTAAGTAGATTAGTAACTATTACTGCCAAGAAGTGTGATTGGCACTTACTTCTTTTTCCACAGCATTTCCTATGTGTAGAGTTGAGCGAACCCGAACTTTGGGGTGTCCGTGACCCGAACCCGAACATTTGAAAAAAATTTGGGTTCGGGTTCTGGGTTTGGGTATTTGTTCACGCATGTTGAATAGCTGCAGGGCAGCCAATCAACAAGCGTTTCACTGGTTTGCCCTTAGAAGCCATCACAGCCATGCCTACTAATGGCATGGCTGTGATTGGCCAGTGCATCATGTGACCCAGCCTCTTTATAAGCTGGAGTCACTTAGTGCTGCCACATGCTCTCTGGGTAGTGTAGGGAGAGGATGCTGCCAGCGCTGTGAGGGACAGATTGCAGATATAATAACATCTCATCCTGCATTACAGAACAATCTGATTGTGGACTAGGTAGAGATTACTACTACTACTGCTTTTAGGGACAGATTGCAGATCTAATAACATTTCATTCTGCATTACAGAATGATCTGACTGGACTAGGTAGAGTCTACTGCTTAGAGGGACAGATTATTGTTCTAAAATCATCTTCTAGTTCTATAGGGTCAGGTTCCTGCTGCTGCTGTAAGGGACAAATTATTGTTCTAAAATCATCTTCTAGTTCTATAGGGTCAGGTTCCTGCTGTTGCTGTAAGGGACAGATTATTGTTCTAAAATCATTTTACTTCCTTTTGCAGCCCTCTAGCACTTTCCAGGACTTTTTTACAGTCATTTTTGTGCCGAAAAGTTCAGTACCGAACCCGGACTTTTTCCCAAAGTTCGGCCGAACCCACCGAACCCAAACATCCAGGTGTTCGCTCAACTCTACCTATGTGTTAGCTACAGGGCTAATATTCTTCTTAGAAGAGAAGTGGAGGGCTGTAGAAGCATAAGTTACAACTGTGTATGTGTGCAAAGCTCATCTATGTGCACCTTGTTATAAAAGCTAGTTATGAATTGGGGTGAGTGCCATTTTGGTTTACAGTTGTGTATTTAACCTGTCCAAACCTCTTAAACCCCTTCATGACGTTGATAAAAGAAATTGTAATGCCTGAACACACTTTTGCAACTTCAACATGAGTTAATAACACTATACATATCATAACGACTACTTAGTGTATTCAGGTAGATTATACCTTTTTTGTGGAGAAATTGGGCTTCCATTTGGTGTTAAATAGTAATGGATATCTCATTTTTTTTAATATCAAAGGAAAACTGGCACAAATGGCCAATTGAATATAAATTCTTCAGCTCCTGACGATCATAGCAATACCATATATGATATTATTATTTGATGTCTGTGCCCTTAGTAGGGCCCAGGAACAATAGTACGGATTTTCCTTTTTTAACCTACCTAAAACACACTGAAACTGAAACCAACTGACACTGAAACTAATTTAAAAATCTTTTTTTTGAATCCTACCTTAAATACATTGACCCTGAGCTTTGGCACTGACCATGACCTTTTACCCTAACCCTGACCCTAATTAAACCCTGATCTAGCTATTTTTTCTTTTTTTTTTTTGTTTTGTTTTTTTAATATGCTGTGGGGCTAATTTACTAAAACTGGAGAGTGCAAAATCTATTCATTTATGGCATTTTTGCTATTTTTTTTTCTTACTAGTAATGACGACGATCTGCGATTTTTCTCAGGACTGTGATATTGCGGCAGACATGTCGGACATTTTTGACACTTTTTTGGTGCCAATGATATTTATACAGTGATCAGAGCTAAAGAAAAAACATTAATTACTGAGGGCAATGAAGGAGTTAACTGTGTTCTCTGTGTGTGTTCTAACTGTATGGGGGTTGGGCTGCCAGGGGCATAACAGATCTAACTGATCCCGAGTACAGGGATCAGTAGATCTGTCATGTCTCCCCTCACAGAGTGGGGAACCGACGAGTTTACATCGGTGGTTCCCCGTTCTGGCTCTCTCACAGGCAATCGTGGGTTGCCGGTGGACATCAAGTCCACCCGACCCGTGTCCCCGCTCAGGGAGCGCGCGGCGGGCACACGCCTGTTACTCGCATATGTGCGGATCGCTGTTTATAAATGGCAATTTGCGGGAACTTGCCACTTTGCCGCCGTATGTGTGCTATACGCTGTCTGAAAGTGGTTAAGATTTGACAAAAGAAAAAACCTAGAAGCTGAGGTTTCTATGCAGAGCTGTGCCAGATTCTGCACACTCCAGTTGTACTAAATCAACCCCAGTGCATCTTTTTCTCCATTCAAGAGGAGGAACACACACACACACAGGGTGAGCTGTACAGTGACTGCTTACTGTTATAGCTAATCAGAGGCTATCACAGTGATCAAGTGATCAGGAACTGAACCTCCTGATCATTGAGTTCCTGATCATTAGTATGAGACCCTCAGTGAGAGCTCAGTCTCTGTGCTGGGAGTGGGCATGGATATGCATATATATGGATCCAAAGGAATGAAGCCCCTCTTCCGTTAGGCTGCATATATGTGTATGCTCTTCATGAAGGGGTTAAGAAACCTGTTCTTGCCTCAGACACCTAATTTGTTGTTTTATTAGGTTCTAAAGTGCTCTAGACTTAGCTAATGTGTATTAATCAGTTTTATTGCAAAGTAAAAAATGGCTTTCTAGAATAATTAAACCAAGAGAAGATTGAATTATTTATCCATCACAATTTATTACTTCACAAGCCTCTTTCATTTTAGTCAGGTAAAGATCATATTATTAATTTATGATGTGTGGGCAAACTTATATACAGCATCATTCATGTGAATTCATCTTCCTTTGACACTAAGATGAGCAATGATGATGTAAATTCCTCCTAGCGGGTTTCATTGATAACTGCTCCCCCAAACAACAGGAACGTTGGTGTAAGGGCTTCAGGTTTACCTCTTGGGCTAGCTTTGGGCTGACAACATTCTTACTGTAAGTGTATATATAGCCAAAATTGTTACCAGAACAAAAACTAAAAAAAAATTCCAATGGGGATAGCTGTCAATTAGGGAATTTCAACTCATATTGAATAGGTTTCCTTTCATATCCAGCTGCATCTCTGGGGCAGGAAGTAAAGGTAAATTCCATATATGGCACAAATACATCAGAAAATAAAATTTTGGCTTTACATAAACTTTAAGGGGTCATTCACACCATGTGTGGTGACCTGCATTTTTCCACAGCAGATCAATGCCAGACATATATGGTTTCCTTGGTCACTATCCGATTGGATAAAGGCAGCCCATATGACTCCGGCAGAGTCTATTTAAGACCCTGGCTCCCAGACTTGGCATGCATTTCATTTGTGGATAGTGTAGAGACAGGTTACCCATCTGTCAAGGACAGTAATGTTGGCACACCCGAGACCTACTGTTATACTCTTCGCTGCAACTTTCTGAGAGTGTGCCCGGTTGGGTTATCTTCCTGCCGCATAGTTGCACTTTCTTGAAATTTAAAGAGAAGCTCCACCCAAAAAGGGAAGTTCTGCTTTAAGTACTCCTCACCCCCTCCCCTGCCAGATTTGACATGTCATTTTTTTTCTGGTAAGGGTGGGTACCTAGTTTTGACAGGTACCTGCTCCCACTTCCGATCCGTGCACCTAAACAATCTGAGCAGAAGTTTTCCTCTCCCCCTCCTGCCCACCCTGCAGTCTTCTTGGACACGTTAAAGGTCCCAGAAAACTGCCGGACCATTCAGGAGGCACAGCGTAACTCGACCATGCGCAGTGGGCATCAGGCTGTGGAGCTGCAAGCTGTCACAGCCAGGTTCCCACAGTTGAGATGCTGGTGAAGGAGAGCATATGGAGAGAAGGAATGTCTTGGGTGAGTACATCGCTTGATCCTGGGACAGGTGAGTGTGTGTTTATCATCTGTGCTTGTCATCTTGGCTCCCCCAGCGAGGCCCATAAGTCTTTATACAAAACCCACCAGGAACTCCGCTAGTGTGCTCGCACCATGATGGACCGGTACCTGGACAAGAGCGGCTTCAAACCTCTCCTTGTTCAGCGCTCCACAGAGGCAATCGAATGGGCTGCGCCACCTGTCATGGCGGCGGTATCGGAGATGGAGGTGAGTTCAGTCCCTGCTCTGCCAATGCCCCTGCAGGACCTTGCAACACAGAGATGATAGCACAAGCAGTGGCAGGTCTCTTGGAGCCGACAATTGCCGCGTCTATGGAGAGGGCAGTACAAGCCGGCTTGGCACTCATAAACAAAGAGCTGAAAGAGCATGCCGCCAAGCTCAATGAGGTGGAACAAAGCAGAAGACAAATTATATCAGACACAGGACTCTGACCAGGCACAAGACAGGCAGATTAAACAAATTATTGAGAAATTGGTGGACCTGGAAAACAGGTCCAGAAGGAGCAACCTGCGTCTCGTGGGGGTTCCTGAATCCTTGCAGACTGCGGCCTTGTCTAGCTTCTGCTTTAACAAGATCCCTGAAGCACTAGGCCTCCCAGACCCCTGCCAGGAAGAACACGCTCATCGCCTGGGGCCCCAACTCCTGAACGCAAGACACCAAGACCGATCATAGCCAAGTACCTAAATTATGCGGAAAAACATGCTATTCTACAGAAGTACAGGCAATTGAAGTCGCTCATTATTGATGGTGTGAAAGTACTCATATTTGCTGACTATTCAGCTGAGGTTGCAAAAAATGTAAAGCTTTCCATAACTTCTGCTCTGAACTCTTCAAACACAAAATCAAATTCACATTGGCATTTCCGGCTATATTGCGCCTCAACGCACCTAATGGAGATCAGCTCACTTTTCAAAATCCTTCAGAGGCCGAAAACTATATATGTTCTCTGGATCCCATTACATATGCCAACACTCTATCCAAAGATCCTTCCTCCCGGCAACCTTTGGATCAAAGAAGCCCTAGGAAAGACCCACTGAAAAGGTTCAAACATGCAGGAGCTTTTAATGCTGACCAACCCAGCTGACTATTCCATAACATTTTGCTTGCCTCTAAGGCTATCCTATCTTATCAGATGAGTATATATGAACATAAGTGTTTCTAACCCATACCTTCTTCCCGCTGGTTTTCAGATGTTTAATAATTGTGGGCACTCTATTGTGATATGGTTGCATTGGTTAATACTATCTCCCCCACCTACCATGGTAGCTGGGAGACTACTTTGGTGATGCCATCTTAACTATTGATTCATACTTTTCTCTCTGCGTGGGCAGTCACATCTCTTGAAAGCATACTATAAATTTATGTAGGCATATCAATAACCTGCCACAACTCCTCCACGGAGCTCTATGAGTATGGGATATAAAGGGACACTCACCCGGGAGCTGGCTCAGAGGCAGCGACACCATGTGGAAAAAAGTCTATGTATGGGTTAAAGTTTTTTTATGTTTATGTTCTCAGATCTCCCCCCTTTGTCTCCCCAGACTGCACATTGTCTCATTTTTTTGATATATTGCCTACCTATATACCTCCTCCCAGACACATATGGGTGACCCATAAGGACCTAGCATCTATCGTAACTCACCTCATCCTCAGCACCAATTGCTATACACTACATGCCTGCCCATACCAACCTCATACCACCCTTTTATGACAATTGTTACTTGGAATGTGAAAGGGCTTAGATCCCCTAGCAAACGGTTTAATCTTGTGTCACCTCCAATGTTTAAAAACGGATATTGCGTTAATCCAGGAATCACATCTATCCTCATGCGACTTTCCTCGCATGAGGAAACTATAGGTGGGCACTGTCCTGGGCTCGGAAGCAATAGGCCGCAAGGTAGGCATCCTCATCCTTATACACAAAAATCTCCCCTGCAAAGTCCTATCGGTAGACACAGACTTACAAGGGCGCATAATCACACAATTTATGTATGCTGGGGAACCAGAGAAATTAGAATCTCCAGTGTATATGCTCCCAACAATCCTGGGAAGCGATTCTTTGCTGACCTCTCACAACATCTACTGAAACACCCACATACACCTCATATAGTAGGGGGCAACTTTAATTGCATTCTGCACACGGAAGACGATTGATCCTCCCCCTAAAACAAACCCACCGACCCTCAGACCCCCCCCCCTCCACAACTCAGCTGGCGGAGACAATGGACTCCCTTTGGCTCACTGATCTATGGAGACTCCAACACCCTGCAGACAGGGAATTTACTTTTTTCTCTCCCCCACATAAAGTCCTCACTAGGATAGATTACCTTTTTGGCACAGACAATATAATTTCCCAGGTCATTGACACTGAAATCCACGAAATAGCCATCTCTGACCATACCCCAGTCTCACTGACTCTCAGTGACTCTAACCTCCCCTCCAACTGTTGTCTGCAGCGATTCCCTTCATAACTATCTAATAACAAAGACTTTCATTCATACATGGCTAGGGTGTGGGAGGAATATACCTCCACAAACAGTGAACACCAGGACAACCCCAACCTCTTTTGGGAAACAGGCAAGGCATTCCTTAGAGGTTGGATAATCTCTTATGTTGCCTCATTCAAAAAAGTACCATGGCAAAATACAAAGAAACAAGTATCTGGCTTAAACTGGCTCAACGGGCTCTGACCTCCTCAAACACCCCATCCCAACAGGAAGAATGGTATGCAGCTAAGCGCTGCTTTGACCACTGGGCAGACACCTTAGAGATAACCAAACGCGCCCAAGCAGATGCCACCCTCTTTAATATTCGGCAATAAATTGGGGAAACTATTAGCAAGGCTATACAGGGGCCCCCACAAACCCACTTATATTACCACACTCCGTGATAAGCTAGGCAACATACAATCCCAAACTCAAGAGGAGGCCCAGGTTATGTTGGACTTCTATTCCTAACTTTATGCCCCTGATTCCATCAACACCTCGGCAGCACAAAAATTTCTAGATACACTAGACTGACCGAAAATATCTAAAGCCCATCTTAAGGCCTTGAATGCACCTATCTCAAGTGTAGAACTACGGCACACCATTCAATACCTACCACCTGCCAAGGCCCTGGGCCAAGACAGGTTAAGGGAGAATTCTATAAGTCCCTACAAGATATCCTAAGCCCAACCCTCCTTAGGGTCTACAATGCTATTTGGTCAGGAGACACATACCTGGCCACTGGCAATCAAGCCATAATTAAATTGCTGGAAAAAAAAGGGAAGAGATTGGTTAGAACCAGGTTCGTACCGCCCCATTTCCCTTCTTAATTTAGATGTAAAAATCCTCTCCACGATAGTTGTAACCAGGCTAGCTGACATCATTCCTACCATGATACACCCCGCGCGTGCATTCCGGCTTTGTCAAAGGCAGGACGGCCACCCTAAATATCCGAAAGGTGATGGTGGCATTACAATATGCTAACTGATATCCTAAGGAGGATACAGCCATCATCACCTTTAGACACAGAAAAGGCTTTTTACAATATCAATTTAGATTGACTTACACTAACATTATCCAAATTGGACTTTAGTGGACCATTTACCCATTTTATTCAACAAATGTATGCCTCCCCCACAGCCAAGTTAGTCATAGCAGGTACTCTTAGCAAGGAATTCCAGCTATTTAAAGGTACAAGACAGGGCTGCCCCCTGTCACCCCTACTATTTAATTTAGCATTAGAGCCCCTATCTAGATACTTAACTTACAAAGCCCCCCTACACGGCATTCCTGTAGGAGATCTAGAACTCTGCTCTGCTCTGTTTGCGGACAATGTTCTCATCTTCACGGCTAACCCATCACCATCAAGCAGGTTTTTGAAGACTTTAAAACTTAAACTTTCAACTATGCCAAAAGTGAAATACTCCCACTGGGCACCATCAGAAGCCCCCTTGGGCATTTTTGTCTCCCTTTTCCATAGCCAAAACTTTTATTACGTATCTAAGCATTAAGATAGGCAGAACCCCCTCATCACTGTATTCTCTGAACTATCACCCCTTCATTGGGAAAATATCCCAGGAGTTACAGAACTGGATGGACCTTCCTCTCTCACTCCTGGGGAGCTGCCATTTATTTAAAATAATTTTTATTATTATTATACAGGATTTATATAGAGCCAATAGTTTACACAGCGCTTTACAACTTGAGGGTAGACAGTACAAATACAATACCCTTAAATACAGTAGGAGTAAGAGGGCCCTGCTCGATAGAGCTTACAATCTAAGAGGGAAGGTCAAGAGATATAAGAGGTAGTAACTGTGGGGGATGTGATGATGGAGAAGATAAATGTACAGTTGTTAGGTTGGAGCTAGATAGGCTTCTCTAAAGAGACGAGTTTGCAGGGATCGTCTGAAGGGGGACAAAGTAGGGGAAAGTTGGACAGATTAGAGTAGAGCATTACAGAGGATGGGAGAGGCTCTGGAGAAGTCCTGGAGGCAAGCATGGGATGAGGTGACAAGGAAGCCAGAGAGTAGGAGGTCTTGGGAGGAGCAAAGAGATGGATTTGGCTGGTATTTTGAGACCAGGTTAATGATGTAGCTGGGGGCCAAGTGGTGGATGGCTTTAGAAGTATATTGTTAGTATCTTGAATTTAATTTTTTGATTAAGCGGCAGCCAATGGAGGGATTTACATAGGGGTGTAGCAGACGCCGAGCGTTTTTTAAGGTGGATGAGACTGGCAGCAGCATTCATGATGGACTGAAGAAGGGATAGCCTATTTAGAGGTAAGCCAGTGATGGGGGAGTTGCAGTAGTCGAGGCAAGAGATGACCAGGGAGTGGATTAGAGACAGCAATAAGGGGTGATAGCTGGCGTCCCAGGGTCCCTGTCACACTGAGTTCGTGGTGGTATGAGACTGTAAGCCCAAGGTAAACTGGAGTGGTGACAGGGCCTGAAACAATGGTGGATTAACAGTCATATAACAGGTCCAATACTGAAGGCATAAACCAGGCTCCTCTCTTGAGTAAAGTCAGCTCAGAGGTACATGGAAAAATGGATGCAGAGAAGCACCACTCAATAACAAGGTTTATTGAGTACTAGAACAAAGCATAAAGCACTTACATTAAAATAAAGAATATTTGGCTCCTCATATCATGGAAACCGCCTCTGTAGTGGGTCTGTAGGCTGTATGGGGTGTGGGAAGCAGGTCTCTCTATATGCTGACACAGAGGGACAGGACACCGGCAAGTCCTTTAGTTGTTTCCGGGTGTTGGGATGGAGAGAACCATTCTGCCTACAGACCCACTACAGAGGCGTTTTCCATGATATGAGGAGCTGCTACTTCTTTATTTTAATGTAAGTGCTTTATGCTTTGTTTTATTACTCAATATACCTTGTTACTGAGTGGTGCTTTTATGTAAAGTTTTTTCTATGGAGTGGATTCAAAGCTTTGTGGTGTCATTGGTTAGGAAGGGGCATATCTTGGAGATGTTGCAGAGATTGAGGCGGCAAATTTTGGATAGCAATTGGATGTGGGGCCAAAAGGTTAGTTCGGAGTCCAGGATTACACATAGGACCTTGGCGTGGGGGGATGGGTTGATAGTTGAGCCGATAGGTGATCCATCACCTTTACCCTCAACTTCTGGGGAAGTGGCACGTGAGGGGACGAAAGATCATAAGCTCAGTTTTGGATAGGTTGAGTTTGAGGAAGTGATGTGACATCCAGGCCGATATGTCAGTTAGTAAGTTGGTGATGCGTGAGGAGACAGAAGGAAAGAGCTGGGGGTGGAGAGATAGATTTGTGTGTCATCAGCATAGAGATGATACTGAAAGCCATGGGAGGCAATCAAATGACCCAGGGAGGTGGTGTAGATTGAGAAAAGGAGAGGTCCAAGAACAGAGCCTTGGGGGACACCGACAGAGAAAGGAAGAGGAAGTAGAGTTGTAGGTGACACTGAAGGAGCGGTGGGATAGGTAGGATGAGAACCAGCGAAGAGTGCAGTCACGGAGACCAAAGGAATGGAGTTTTTTAAGGAGGAGGGGGTGGTCCACTGTGTCAAAGGCAGCAGAGAGGTCCAGGAGTAGTGGTCAGCTTTGCTATACTACTGTATCCATTACAAACCATCCCTCTGCTGCTGAAGAATAACGATGTACAAACCATTCACAAATCTATATCCCAATTCATTTGGCGCAAAAAGAAAGTGCGTATAGCCCTGGTGAAGCTTTATCTTCCCAGGAGTGAGGGTGGTGGAAACCTCCCCAATATTAGAATGTATAATCTAGTATGTTTGATCCGCATAGGCCTAAATTGGATAGCACAATCATCCTGATACTCTAACTACAACCTGGAGGCATCATCCTTATGATCCTTTGGTCCATCCCTATCCTTTGGCAGTCCTTCTCCATACCAAATGAAAATCACCACCCAAGGACTTTCAATATAATCTGCTCTTGAGGGACACGGTGATAGCCTGGAGGGAAACACGCAAACTGTTGAAACTCCCACCATAACTATCAAAATACCTACCAATCAGTAGTAGAATGCAATTCTTACAGAACCTGGGAAAAACACAGTCTCACAACTTTTGTATCACTTTTTGATTTGGAATTGGGCCATCCCTTGAAATACCAAGACCTTGCAAAAACCTTTGCCCTACCCTCAGCCCATGCCTTCTACCACAACCAGTGCCTTAGCTTTCTGCGAGCCACTGTCAAAGACAGAACCCAATTGTCGTGGGCACTGGCTGCAGGGACCTTATCTGCCCACATTCACCCTGTTATTTGTTATTATTGCTAAATTTCTCTTATGTTACATTTTTAGACAGAATGTTTTCTTGGATTGCCTTAAGGCTATCCCTATTCCAGACTGCAGACCGTCTGTCTCCTGTTTAAGATACATATTTAGGGGGAACACCCTACCCTAAGCCCACTGCCTGCTGCAAATTACCTTGTTTTAACAGTGGGTTCCTACACTAACCTTAGAGTGAATGATCCTATCTCTTAAACCATGGAAGCAAACACTTCTCTTTATGGGAGACCAGAGGACTCATCCCATGGGTCAGGTGTACACTGATTAGAGGTAATTAAGGAGGATTTACCAGCCCAAAAGGTCTGGTCAGGACCTCAACATACAAGATACATATTTGGGGGGAACACCCTACCAAACGCATGGTGCTGCTTGTAAGACCAATAGACAAAAAAATGCATATCACAGCGCACACATGATACTTACTCCTGCCAGGCTGTTTAAAAGCATCTAAACGTATATTGCAAAATGCAAAAATACGGAGGTTTGGTCACACTGAATGGCCATGAAGTGCTTAAGCCCACTGACTGCTGCAAAGTACCCCGTTTTAATAGTGGGTTCCTACACTAATCTTAGAGTGAATGAACCTAGCTCTTAAAACATGGAAGCAAACGCTTCTCTTTATGGAAGACCAGAGGACTCATCCCATGGGTCAGGTGGACACTGATTGGGGTAATCAAGGAGGATGGGGTTCACCAGCCCAAAAGGTCTGGTCAGGACCTCAACATACAAAAAGATACATATTTGGGGGGAACACCCTTCCAAACGCATGGTAGAGGAAATGTTATGCGGGTCCCCACTGCCAGAGTTCACCTTGATTGGGGTTCGGGGGCCAAAGAAGTGGAAGTTGGAATAATGCGGAACTTACCTGCAGAGGTTTTGTTAGGCAATGATTTGGGGTGTTTAAATTCAGCCTTCTCCCTGGATGCATCCCCGGAAGCCTGCCCTGTTACCAACCACCAGCAGGCCCGGGTGGAGTTGTGCTCCCTCAAGGATGGGACCCAGATGCCTCTACATTCAGGCTAGGGGCAGTACTGAGCCAAGTGGGACCTGATGGTGGTGAGCATCCATTGGCCTACATCAGTCGGAAGCTGCTACCCAGGGAAGTCGTTTATGCAGCCATGGAGAAGGAGTGTTTGGCACTGGTGTGGGTTCCCAAAAAATTCCAACCTTATCGCTATGGATGATCTTTTATGGTGCTCACTGACCATAATCTATTACTTTGGCTTAATCGGGTCTCTGGGAATAATGGACGGCAGAGCTTGGCCCTGCAGCCTTACAATTTTAATATCCAGTATTGGCCAGGAAAGCAGAATGGGAATGCTGATGGGCTTGCCCGGCAAACTGAACTATAAGACTCTCCCAGACAGCCCCAAGTTGAGCCGTGGTGGATCTAGCTGGGTCTGCTGGACTATGGGATGAGGGGGGGCACTGTCGCGGACACTGGCTGCAGGGACTTTATCTGCCCACATTCACCCTGTTATTTGCTATTATTGATATATTTCTCTTATGTTACATTTTTAGAGAGAATGTTTTCTTGGATTGCCCTAAGACTATTCCTATTCCAGGCTGCAGGAGACGGTCTGTCTCCTGTTTAAGGTGCTGCGTTCGTTAGCATATTAATTATATCATGGTCAGCTAGCAGTTGCCAGAGAGAGGGGGAATAGCCACGAGTCAGCCATATCTCGTTATCTAACCCATTGTGTGATGTTTTGGGTAAATATTTGGGTTATTGTGTATGTGGGGGACTGATATCCTTTTCAAGTGTATATAAAGCCTGTTCCTTTCCAATAAATCATTCCATGTTTAAGCTGGGTAACTGAGCTGATCTCATCTGGATTTTTAGTTACAACATGTGGCTGCAATATTTGTGATCTGGAGGAAGCAATATTACTGACAGAAGCACCCAGCGGAGTGTGGGTCGGACGGTTCCATCACATCAATGATTTAATTCCTCGATCATTGACGAAATGCTACTCAAGGGTACTTATTCCATATCAGACATTTATAAGCCACTGATACTAGAGTCAATTTCACCTAAAGCGGCCTCTGTTGTTTCAAAGTGGAGTAAGGACTTCCCTATAGCAAGAATCTCTGAGAGAATACTGAAAGGGTAAAAATCAGTAATACGCCCCACATCAAGAGAAGTATGGAGAGAAACCCAACTAAAAATCCTCCACCGTGACTTCATCCCATTTTTCAAAGACAAAAGCAAACCCGAAGCCTAAATGCCCTCAAGAGAAACCTTCTCTAGCCCATCGCTTTTGGAACTGTCCACGTATTTCCTATTTTTGGGACCAGGTCCTCTCATACGTGTGGGAAACTACTCGCACCCAACTACTCAAAGACCCACTTCTACTACTGTAGAAGTGTTTCTACACTTCTATTGGCCCGCTGGTCTATGCTAAAAAATTGGGTACAACCCTCTCTGCCCTCAATTTCCCAAATAAAGAGAGAGCTCCTTCTACTTCTATACAGGGAACGGTTTACAACAGACTTTTCTCACTCTACTTAAAAAAAAATGCTTCTACAGGAAATGGCAAACATTTATGGACAAAACCCTCTCTCAGGAAGAGGTGGTCTCCTTTGACAAATATCCCCATCTCTACTTCAAGGACCTCAAGGAACTCTACGATCAGGACGACCGACGTCCTATTCATTCCTCCACGCACAAAAACCCAGAGAACTACACCTTACAAAATCAAAACACTAAGTTTACAGTGCCCATCATGTAACTTTAGCTATTTAATCCTCGAGGAAATTCAAGGTCCATCCAACCTTAAGCAATTTTTTTTTTATAATGTGGTTCACTCCACTGGTGTCTATGTCTCTAGGTCTTTTCCCAGTGTCTCTTCTCTCTAGGATTGGAGGGGAGGGGCAATGGGAACTTTCTATACTATTAAACTAACTCTCAGTGTGCAGCCCCCCCCCCCCATTTGGTTTCTCCCACTATAAGTCTATCATAATACTTTATGCCAGATTTAATGTGTACGGTGATATCCTTTAACTCTACACCCTCTGTTTCAGGAGTATGCAATATGTTATGATTTACTCATATCATACTCATGTGTTTATCTCGGCGACAATGGTTATGTCATTGTTTGCTACTGTATGTATCCTCTTCAATTCTTCAATAAATTCTTTAAAAAAAAAAGTCAGCAGCTACAGTTTTTGTAGCTACTGACTCTTAATAAACACAAAAGCTACTGGAGCTTCGATACAATTCTATTACCGTACCAGGTCTCTGATTGTTTACTGCCACCACACCTTGCTGAACCTCCCCACAAGTGCAATCCTGGCTTACACAGCAACACTGGCTAAAGCATGCCTGTGCATGCAAGGACCAAAGATGAGAGATTTGGTTTGTTTGCAATTTGACCCAAGCCTAACCATTTTTATGAAGGTTGTTGGGTGGGTATGGAGCAGTGTGAAGGTAATGGACATGTGCTAGGCAGTGAATCTGACCTGAAGACGCTTCTGGGCAGTTAATTTAAGCCAAAAAAAGGTGACTACAAAGAATCAGAACTAAAGAATGTGCTGTACAATGAGGTTGAGCTAAAAATGATGTTGGGCACTCTTAGCAGATTACACTGAACTGGAACTCACAAAGCATCTTGCTTGGCTTTATGTCATTATCAGTTTTTTAATCCAGCATGGACTCTGTTAAAGGGAAAATGAAGATTGAGCATGAATATAGAGTGCTCCAGGTAAAATTCAGATGCAGTATTTTTTCTCACTAGTATCTGACAATTTGCTGTTTAACCACTTACCAACCGGAAGGTTTTGCAGCTTTAGGACCAGAGCACTTTTTGCGATTCGGCGCTGCGTCGCTTTGACTGACAATTGCGCGGTTGTGCGACGTTGTACCCAAACAAAATTTGCGTCCTTTTTTTCCCACAAATAGAGCTTTCTTTTGGTGGTATTTGATTGCCTCTGCGTCATTTCTTATCGCCGCTATAAACAAAAGAAGAGCGACCATTTTGCAAAAAAACCCTAATTTCTTACTTTTTGCTAAAATTCAAATCCAAAAAAAAAATATAAAAAAACATTTTTTTTCACCGTTTTTGGCCGATTTATATAATTCCTCATATTTGCGATAAAAAAATTGCAATCGGCGTTTATTGATTGGTTTGCGCAAAAGTGGCCGCGTTTACGGATGGTGAGAATTCATTTCTGGGGTTTTTATTTTTTTTTTATTTTTTACTAGTAATGGCGGCGATCTGCGATTTTTAGCGGTAATGTGATATTGGGGGGGACATGTCGGACCATTTTGACACTTTTTTGGGACCAATGACATTTATTCAGCGATCAGAAATTTAAATGTCCACTGATTACTGTATAAATGTAATTGGCAGTGAAGGGGTTAACCTGCAGGGGGAGAGCTAGGGGTTAAGTGTGTTCCCTGGGTGTGTTCTAACTGTGGGGGGGTTGGGCTAACATGGGCATGAGAGATCTAACTGATCCCAGTGACAGGGATCAGTAGATCTCTCATGCCCCACTGACAGGGCGGGGAACCGCCGTGTTTACATCGGCGGTTCCCCGTTCTTTTCCCTGTAGCCGCTCATCGCGGCTCGCCGGCGGACATCGGGTCCGCCCGAGCCGCGGGCACACTCCTCAGGAGTGCGGCGGGTGCGCGCGCGCCCCCTGGTGGCCAAAATGCGAATCGCCGTTTATTTATGGCGATTCGCGCAGGGCTCCCCGACTGCCGCCATGAAAAGACGGCGCGCGGTCGGGAAGCAGTTAATATGCTAAAGCTGTAGAAAAATATATGTGTCAATGTGGGTGAAGGTTCAACTGTTTGGTCTAAAGTTGGGCATGCAATCTTTGCAGAATATCTAAAACCAAAACTATTTTTTGCACGCTTTGTTAGGTGAACTGGTGTTTTTTTTTTTTGATTGAGCAAACAGGTCCCAGTTACCTGCATATCTCTAACTTTGCCTGTTCCTAGGTTTTGATACACTCACTGGTATACTCATTTCAAACATTTTGCTAAAATTTTTGTGAATCATTACTGCTGGGACTGTGAAGAAGGGGACATACTCCAAAAGCTTGTCCTGAAAAATTGTATGTTAGTGCAAATACAAAAAGTAGCACAGACAGTACTCAATTGCCTCATTTCAAACTATATATACATTTTAGGATTACAGCATATATAATGGTAAAATAAGGATATAATACTTTGTTTTTTGGAAACACAAAAAATATCACACACCACTGCCCTTGAATTGAAGCATGTTGAGGAGGATGTGGATAGAGACAAGCAATGATCTAAAACCTCAGTTGGATGAACAGGAAGGGCAGGGTCACGGATATGGTTATCCGTCCTGCTTCTAAATCATCAAGTCATTGTTATGATATATTAACCGCCTCTGATGCTCTGATGGCCATGTAATCTTTTCAAGCAGCTTGCGAAATCTGTACTAGTGATTGTATTTTATTACATTCATTGTAGCACTGTAGTTTGACAGATGATCTGTACATTTTCAAATGGCAAACACCTACAAGTATCCATGAAATGTATTTGTTAGATTAAAAATGGCAACAACATAAAATGAAGCAAAGTAGAACCAAAAGCCACCACTTTTTTTGATGAGAATGTGAAAGGGCTTTAAAGCTCTGTTAGTTTTTTTTATTGCTGCTTGTGTTCCCCCTGGAAAGATTCACCTTCTCTGTGTATTGGTCACCACTATCACTGGAATAGAAAGCGAAGTCTAACATTTTTCAGTTGTCACTAAAACTGGCATAAAGTGGATTTCTTCCAATAGATGCACCAGTGTTGGTGACAGCTGTCTGAAAGAGGAGTTCCCCTCACTTTGTAAAGCTTCTCTCCAAGCTCCCGTTGTGACTCTATGATGGAAAGAAAGCAGCTATAGCAGTCACCAAACAGTTTCAACTATTCTGATTCTTAATAAATATTTTTGTTGCATACATTAGAAAATTTTAGTGACTGTCACACTGCCATGCCAAGGCATCTCTGATAAATGAGATCCCTAAATAACAACTATCTGAGTTTCCCAACTAACATATATAGTAATGCATACAAGAGAGAGCAGGCTCGCCGGAAGGCTGCTTGTCCCCCTTAAAGGTACACAATACACCAGAAGCCCCAATGTTGCACAAGGCATCTGAAGACTTTTAGTGTGCCTGAACCAAATGCCAAAAAAAAAAGATATTGGCAGTCGCCAAATCATTTCAACTGCTCGGGCTATAAATAGATACAAATGATGAGCAGGCTCACCTAGAGGAAGTCCCTACTCCTTAAAGATTCAGAAACAAAAGCCCAGACATTGACCAAGGCGTTTGTTCCAAATGCAAGAAATGACCATTACAGCCACTATTATCAGTTTGGGTATGTCTACAAAAAAAAAAACAGGAGTTTTAACCATTTCCTGAAGTAAAAGCACCTTTCTTCAATAGGGTAGTTAGTATAGAATGATATTAGAAGGGAGTGGGAACAATTTTAAGATCAGATAGTTTTAGCCCAGAAGTCTACTTTAAAGTGAGACAAGGGGACAATAAAAAATGACACACAGTATCTCTCAAAAGTGAGTACACCCCTCACATTTTTGTAAATATTTTATTATATCTTTTCATGTGACAACACTGAAGAAATGACACTTTGCTACAATGTAAAGTAGTGAGTGTACAGCTTGTATAACAGTGTAAATTTTCTGTCCCCTCAAAATAACTCAACACACAGCCATTAATGTCTAAACCCGCTGGAAACAAAGCGAGTACACCCCTAAGTGTAATTTCTTCAGAGTTGTCACGTGATACGATATAATAAATTATTTACAAAAACATTAGGGGTGTACTCACTTTTGTGAGATACTGTATATGGTGCAGTCTGCCACTAGAAGCCCCTGTTATTTGCAACAACTAACCATGTTTGTATTGTCTAATAAAATTCTTAACCTTCATACAACTGGCTATTGTAAATAAATGGCCAGATGGTGCCCTTACTAGTTACATAGGAAGTGCGGGCGCCCAACCGTGGTTTCACGGCCGGGCACACACTGCGCATGCCCGAGCCATGCTGCACGCTGTGAATGACCAGGCAATCTTCTGTGACATGTCCCAGAAGATTGCCGTGACGGGGGGAGAGGTAAACTTCCTTCCATTTCCGCGGTGCCAGGAGAGGAAGTGGGTCCCCGCCCCCCTCCCAAAATAAATGACATGTCAATTATGGCATGTCAGGGGGTCACCTACATTTAATGCAGAAGTTCCCCTTTTGGGTGGAACTCTGCTTTAAGAACAAACCTACAGAATCTTGTTTGTAATCCAGGGACTGCCTGTACACAATTGTTTATGAAGACTCTTATTATAGATATTATACCCTTTAGGATTTTTTATCTACTTGCTTCTCTTTCCCCCAGTGATTCTACAAGAGTTACCATTTGGACAGTAAATTAGCTTTCCCCAGGCCTACACTTACCTTTCCTTTCCTCCTCTGCTCTGCTCATTACTTTTTTTTCCTTTTTTTTTGTTTCCCCACTATGGAAATTTTTGGACTCTTTGGTATGGCATAGGCTGCTGCCCTTCACCCACAGCCCCCTGATCTGTAGACATTTTACTCCTTCAGTCCCATAATTGTTGTTTTATGCCATCTAGGTTCATCATAAATTGATCTCTGTAAGTGATTTCGATTTTAAACCTGTCAGTGCTCAATCTCTCTGGATTGTCCAAATCTGTTTGTATTTTTTTGCTTTTAAATATGAGAAAAATAAAAGAATATTTGACTATAGAGTGTAACTAATCACCAATAATGCGTGTGTGTGTGGCTTTGGGTCTATCCATGACATATAGTCATTGTGCACAATGCAATGCAATTTCAACCTTTCAAATTTTTTCTTTCAACTTATATCCACTAATATTGGAAGATTCGCACTTGGCTTCAGTGGGTGAAATTTAAAAGGCTAACCACACTTACTTTATTGTTTAGCTACCTGTATTCCGGCATGTTTTTTTTTTTTCAAAAATGTGTCAAAATATTAAATCACCTTGGGATGTCAACTAACCAAAAGGGGGTCATTTTGGGAGTGTTGTACTGTCATTACATTATTAACAGAAAATAAGGGCAATAGTTTTTCTTTTTTTTAATTATTAGGTCTTTATTCCTTTATATAACAAAAAAAAACTGAAAAAAAGGAAAAAAAGGTGTTAAATACCAGCAATAGCAAGCTCCATCTGTCTAAAAAATTATACAAAAATTCATATGTACAGTGTCACGACAGAGTACTTTTCAGTCAAACCATCACAGCAGTGTAAACTGAAACATAGCCTGGACAGGAAAATGGTATAATATGCTGGTCCTGAAGTGGTTAAAACCTCAATTTTGGATATAAAATATCTTTAACTACATCCCTGATGAATGAAGCTCTAGTGTGTACGTATACAAGTTAAAAAAAGGTCTTTTAAGTTTAGTTTGAAGTTTGAACTATCGCTGATTTCGATCTTGAGAGCGTATCTCTCTTGCCAAAAACTCAGCACGGTAGCGGAAGAAAGAGGAGAAATCTATAATGCTGATGATAGGAAAGAGAAGATAAAAATGTGCTAAGGCATGCAATGATTTATTAATTGTTTCCGAGATCATTAGCATTCAATGTTTCAATTTTTCCTCTTAAATTATGAATTACTCATTAGAGACAACTCCCTGTAAGTTAGCTTATCTACCAACTACAGACCAAGACCTCATTTTCCCACTGCTTTCATGTGTGCCAAATACTGATGACAATTGCAACTTTTTCAGAAACTCCTAAAAATGCATTTCCCATCAAATCTTTTTATAAGTAATTTTTTTTTCTTTTGTCACGTTTGTGTTTAATTAGGCCTTCCCTTCCTAAAATTTAATTCACGGGCAAGCCTATAATTACATTTTTCCTTTCCCAACTTGACAGGAAGGAAACGGCCTTCTCAAATAGACGTCAATTGAGCTGTTAAGTGTTAACCTCTTTGAATAAATGCCTTTTATAGGCAGAACAAGACTTTGATTACTAAGCTACAAAAATAATGTGCATCCTGTCCTGACAATTGCCACTTATAAGGTCAAATGTGACTGAAGGACATAACCCACAATGTCAGGACTTCTGGTGGCGTAATCAGCTTTGGTAAAAAAAAAAGCAAAAAAAAAAGCTGAATGATAGAAGCGAAGTGTCACACATGCAAACACACACACACAATAAAATGAAAGTATTTTCTAAGTTCTGAGTTTATAATAAAAAATACAACCTAAGCATAAAGCCAAGACAAGGCAAAAGGTTGGAAAATATGTTATTTTTCCTATTTCTATAGCATAAACATTTACATAAGGTCTTTATAGAGTACACAGTCCATGCCCAAAAGGAGCTTTCCATCCAATGTCCATGCCATAGACACGTACTTTAGAGCAGGGGTCCCTAAACTATGGCCCTCCAGTTGTTTTGGAACTGCAATTCCCATCATGCCTAGTCATGTCTGTGAATGTCAGAGATTTACATCATGGGACGTGTAGTTCCGCAACAGCTGGAGGGCCATACTGTAGTTTGGAGATCCCTACTCTAGAGCAACGTTTGCCAAACTTGTCCAGAAGTCTCTCCAGTGGTTTCATGGTTTGCCTCATATATGCACCAAGTGGTATTGGTGTCTCAGCAAACAGAGCTTTAGGAGTAATTTGGTCAAAGGCTGTCTCTGGTTTTAATCACTGACCCATATAAATTATGCACATGTGTAAATCAGAACTCCTGATATGTATTCTTGTACCAGGTCAAAGCCTCAGAAAGTGCTGAAGCCAATGGGTCAGCGTGACAGGAAATTAGTATTTATAGAAGGTGAGGTCAGCAGTGGAAGTTTAGAAGTCTATCTTTCTATTTTTGGCCGTAGGACACCTGGGACATGCAGGCACTGGACCGGCCGGCTGGACTTCCTGTGCACGCATCTTTGCTCCTAGATAGATTGTGGGTTAGATTCTGCTGGCTTATACTGGTTGTGGAAGTTGGCGTTGGCATACCTTGAGAGATACAACCTGTGTTCTGATACGTGCATACCCACTTGTCCCTCTAACCCCTTGGTCTCCATTTAGTTTTCATGAATGAACACTATTGGAAGAGCTTAGCAACCTCACTAGGACTGAGTGGAGCAGTTGGAGATCCAGCCTTTAATGGAGTCTGCAGTAGATACTCAAGTTTAGGTTCGCTGGTATAACCAAGAGAATATACCTGGTGCGCAGTGTCCTTCCTCCCTTTTTCTGGCCTCTCTATGCGTTCCGATGCCCGCCCAAGGGATTTCCCATGCGCTGTTGTTGCTCTGGCATTAAGACAACTGCTATACATTTTTAACGTGTACTGATGAGACTTAAGTGAAACGCGTTGACTCACAAAGCCATGGTAAATTGTATGTCAGTTACCTTACACCTATATGCAGTTGGTTCTTCATATGAGCAAAATATACATGTGTTTGTAAGGTTTATTCATACATGTAAATTACAATGTAAGGTTTATACTGCAGCGCACATATTATATACATATAACAAAAATGTCCATAGAGTATGTTAAAGGTGAGTCCTATGTTAATGATGCTGCCACCGAACATCCACCGAAAGACCCGTCACCAGAGACACCAATAAGTCAAGCCTCTTACCGGAACCCACCGACCCCCTATTACGGAGGGTCAGTGACCGCTTTACACGGGTAGCCCCGCTGTAGGAACACTGTAGGAACCCCCCACGCAGCTTCTCTCCCACTGGGTCAGTCGCATACACTGCTCCCGGCGTGAGATGACAGTCCCACTTCGTTTAAAAGTATCGCTCGTTGGTCATGAAAAATATGAAGATCCAATAGTGCAGATAACCCAACACGCTTTTATTGTTAAAATATGTATAAAATATGTATAAAACACACTCACATTGTAACAAGGTAAACAGCGCGTTCTGTGTACATATGTGTACATATGCTTCCAATCACTAAAATGGCAGTCGCGGCTTCCTGGTCACATGCGGCGAGCGTCGCGTAAGCTCCACCCAACGCGTTTCGTCATCAGTTGACGTCGCCAGGGGTGTATTTTAACAATAAAAGTGTGTTGGGTTATCTGCACTATTGGATCTTCATATTTTTCATGACCAACGAGCGATACTTTTAAACGAAGTGGGACTGTCATCTCACGCCGGGAGCGGTGTATGCGACTGTCCCAGTGGGAGAGAAGCTGCGTGGGGGGTTCCTACAGTGTTTCTACAGCGGGGCTACCCATGTAAAGTGGTCACTGACCCTCCGTAATAGGGGGTCGGTGGGTTCCGGTAAGAGGCTTGACTTGTTGGTGTCTCTGGTGACGGGTCTTTCGGTGGATGTTCGGTGGCAGCATCATTAACATAGGACTCACCTTTTACATACTCTATGGACATTTTTGTTATATGTATATAATATGTGTGCTGCAGTATAAACCTTACATTGTATTTTTTTGGTCTTGCCTGGACCATTCTGCTGGCTGCACGATTTTATATGTTTATATATTTTTATATTTGACAGTGTGAGACAAGTGCAATATTTTCTCTAGCGCAGGATTGGGTAAAAAACATACATGTAAATTGTATGATCTTTTACCATTTTTGTAAAAAAAAAAAAAAAAATTATACATTTTTTGTGTACTCCTTGTCTGGCCAGTATAAGTCAGATTTAGATCTTTTTACTTTTGTTGTATACATATTACGGATGAAGGCAGGAAGTGTCTTTTTTGTTGCATATCTATCTGTCTGTCTATCTATCTATCTATCTAGCTATCTAGCTATCTATCTATGTACAGTGAGGGAAAAAAGTATTTGATCCCCTGCTGATTTTTTTTACATTTGCCCACTGACAAAGAAATGATCAGTCTATAATTTTAATGGTAGGTTTATTTTAACAGTGAGAGACAGAATAACAACAAAAATATCCAGAAAATGCATTTCAAAAAAGTTATAAAATGATTTGCATTTTAATGAGTGAAATAAGTATTTGATCCCCTATCAGTCAGCAAGATTTCTGGCTCCCAGGTGTCTTCTATACAGGTAACAAGAACCCATACATACATGAGACAATATTGGACTTGCGTGGTACGGTATGAATTCACAAAGGAATTTTTTATAAAAGTACAAATTTATTTGAAATATTAAAAAAATGCCCACATGGGCAGACATACAACATATAAACACTTTTTAAGACTGTCGAAGAGCAAAGGAAAACACTCTATTTATACCAAATACTCTGATGTGAACTGGAGGAGGGTGGATGTATAAACCGTAGGAGAGGAACTATGTATTCATCTCTGTCCAGTCATATACTCTACATATTTCCCAGAGATCCACTTCCTCAGGAGTGCCATTCAGAGATAGGTATATTATTTCTAAAGGAGAAGCATATGCATGAATAGCCATAGAAAGAGTTAGATTTAACAGCAATATTCATCATGGGGCACCAACACTAACCAAATATTTTTTGATGGCCCAGCGCTCCATGGCTGTGAAAAGCATGGTAAGCAGTGTTCATTGTAATATATCTGTCAGTCATATCGGGAGAAAAAAATCTTTTAGTTGCAGATACCTACCCAAACGTCCAGCAAGTACAAGCACCCCAAGGCACAAGGCCAGAAAATTGTCAGTCGCCCGGTCAAGTGTGGGCCCCAGATAATGGTTAAAAGAGGATATACAACTGTTGGAAAAAATAAAACAGATAAGTAGGGGACTAGATTTCACCCAATATGGTTTATCATGGGGACACCAATGCATGTGGGGAGGAAAGATACCATCACCCACATCGATGGACCCAATGGCAACATATATCCAAAAAACAAATAAAATAAAGCCACAAAGCTAATACACACCCTTAGTAGTTTTCAGAAAATAAAAACATATGGATGTGGCGGGAATGGAGGAAGAACTTATTCATCATAATGATATCCAGAGCTGATAAACAATCACTTTGTCTTATAACAAAAGAGCCTCAATAGGACCTATAAGGAAGGGAATGCTATCAATACATGCATAAATAAAGATTGAATATAACAAAGGGTCAATAGTGGTAATCTATACAAAAGCATACCTCATTTGAGAGACCCAAAAGTAACTCATATACTGAGGTGAACCGCCTTGGATAAAGGTATTCACAAAGCCACATTCATTCACCCTGAGAGATTCAGCATATTCACACTAACAGCCCAGATTATGAGGCCAGTGTCCACTAAGCTTAAGTGGTAACCAAGGACAGCAGCCCTAAGAGACAAACAGCAAGACAGAGTATGATAGGAAAAGGGAGATGTAATCCATAATACAGAGCCACTGCCATTATAAGAGATGCTCATCATGTATAATCCTCAAGAAAGAGTTCCTGCCGCCATCAGCGCTGCCGCTGCCAAAAGCATGGAGAGAACAGCCCTAATTTATATGCACCTGGTTCCTATCCAGATGACAGTCATCATGCCGCACTGAGGCACCAGCAGATAATGTCACTGGATACGATCTGAAAGAGAGTGCTCCTAATCTCAACTTGTTACCTGTATAAAAGACACCTGTCCAAGAAGCAATCAATCAATCAGATTCCAATCTCTCCACCAAGGCCAAGACCAAAGAGCCGTCCAAGGATGTCAGGGACAATATTGTTAGGGTTGCCACATCATCCCTTTAATCCAGGACACATATGAATTGCACAGGTTCTGAGGCTAATTTAATGCACATAAGGCACCAAGTGAGTTTAATTACCACCTTAATCAGCCACAGAACCTGTGTAATTAGTATGTGTCCTGGATTAAAGGGATGATGTGACAACCCTAAATATTGTAGACCTACACAAGGCTGGAATGGGCTTCAAGACCATCGTCAAGCAGCTTGGTGAGAGGGTGACAACAGTTGGTGCGATTATTCACAAATGAAAGAAACACAAAATAACAGTCAATCTCCCTCAGTCTGGGGCTCCATGTAAGATCTCACCTCATGGAGTTTCAATGATCATAATAATGATGAGGAATCAGCCCAGAACTTCATGGTAGAATCTTGTCAATGATCTCAAGGCAGTTGGGACCATAGTCACCAAGAAAACAACTGGTAACACACTATGCCATGAAGGACTGAAATCCTACAGCCCCCGCAACGTCCCCTTGCTCAAAAAAGCTCATATACAGGCCTGTTTGAAATTTGCTAATGAACATTTGAATGATTCAGAGGAGAACTGGGTGAAAGTGTTGTGGTCAGATGAGACCAAAATCAAGCACTTTGGTATCAACTCAAATCGCTGTGATTGGAGGAGGAGGAATGCTGCCTATGTCCCCAAGAACACCATCCCCACTGTCAAACATGGAGGTGGAAACATTATGTTTTGGGGGTGTTTTTCTGCTAAGGGGACAGGACAACTTCACCGCATCAAAGGGACGATGGATGGGGCCATAAACTGTCAAATCTTGGGTAAGAACCTCCTTCCCTCAGCCAGGGCATTGAAAATGGGTCGTGGATGGGTATTCCAGCATAACAATGACCCAAAACACATAGCCAAGGCAACAAAGGAGTGGCTCAAGAAGAAGCACATTAAAGACCTGGAGTGGCCTAGCCGGTTTCCAGACCTTAATCCCATAGAAAATATATGGAGGGAGCTGAAGGTTCAAGTTACCAAACGTCAGCCTCGAAACCTTAAAAGGGTTGTACAGTCAGAAGGTTTTTTTTATCTTAATGCATTCTATGCATTAAAGTGGTTGTCAACTCATGACAACCACTTTAAACTACAGGTAAGTCTGTAATTAGGCTTACCTGTAGCTTCCCTGTATATCTCCTAAGCCTGTACGGTTTAGGTGATATACACTATACTTTCATGTGCCAACGTCATTCGTCACATGTGCAGTGAAGAAACAGCCTCCGTGCCGTTTCTTCACTGACAGCGTGCCACAATTGGCGGCTCACGTGCACATGCACGGGAGTGAAGTCACAGGACTCCGGCCAGTCACAGCACTGGAGTTTGCAGCCACGGAAGGAAGAGGGCCGAAGATGGACACTCCCTGCTGTGGGGACAGCATGGGCGGCGATGGCAGGTAAGTGGCATATAATAGGCTAGTATGTGATGCCTATTATGCTTCTACATTGCAGGTGAATAAGAGGAAGTAAAACCATTAGGGTTTACAGCAGGGTTTACTTTCTCTTTAAGATAAAAAGCCTTCTGTGTGCAGCAGCCCCCTAATACTTACCTGAGCCCCTCTCTATCCAGCTATGTTAGTCAATCAGGAGAGGGAGGGGGCGGGGCCGAAAGGCAGCTACGTGTCTGAATGGATTCACAGAGCTGCAGCTCAGCTTGGGTGCCCTCATATCAAGCTGCTTGCTCTGGGGGCACTCAGCAGGAGGGAGGGGCCAGAATCTCCATCCAGGGACCCCGAGAGCAGGAGGATCTGGGCTGCCCCATGCAAAACCATTACGCAGGGTAGGTAATTATAACATGTTTGTTACTTTAATAGAACAAAAAAAACGAGACTTTACAATCACTTTAACCACTTCCGGACTGCCGATCGTGTATATACGGCAGTCCTTTGAAGTGGAATACTGTTGTTATGGTAGCAGATAGCTACGATAACCCTGGTAACCTTTTTTTCAGCGGCCGTTTCTACGTCTAATAAAAGTGGTTTCTGCGGTGGATTCGCCGCAAGATCACTTTTATCGGTGGCTGGAGAGGTGCCCACCCGCCTCTTTTCCGTTGTCTCCGCCACGTACCAGACCCACCGGTAGGGAAGGAGACAATCGGGTCCGCACCGCCCCTGCACTGGATGCCGAGTGAGCAGAAGATGCCGCCCGCTTAGCTCCATAGCATTGACTAGCGGAAGCAACGTCAAACATCACTTCCACACAAAGCTCTTAAAGGGGACATTTTTTTTTTTAACTGTCATTTTTTTAAATTGCATTTTAGCGTAAATATGAGATCCGAGGTATTTTTGACCCCAGATTTCATATTTAAAAGGTCCTGGCATGCTTTTTTCTATTACAAGGAATGTTTGCATTTCTTGTAATAGGAATAAAAGTGATCAAAAATGTTTTTTTTAAAAGTATAGTGTAGAAATAAAAAGTTAAATAATTACGAAAAAAAATTTAAAGTGCCCCGTCCCGCCTAGCTCGCGTGCAGAAATGAACACATACATAAGTCCTGCCCGCATATGAAAACGGTGTTCAAACCACACATGTGAGGTATCGCCGCGATCTTTAGAGCAAGAGCAATAATTGTAGCAATAGACCTCCTCTGTAACTCAAAACTGGTAACCTGTAGGAATTCTTAAACTTTGCCGATGGAGATTTTTAAGTGCCAAAGTTTGTCGCCATTCCATGAGCGGCGCACTTTTGAAGCATGATATGTTGGGTATCAGTTTACTCAGCGTAAGATTATCTTTCACAATATGGAAAAAAAATTAGGCTAACTTTACTGTTGTCTTATTTTTTAACTCAAAAAAGTTAATCTTTTTCCAAAAAAATCGCGCTTGTAACACTGGTGCGCAAATACAGTGAGACAAAGTATTCTCAAGGGTGTTAGAAAAAAATATGTATAATGTTTGGGGGTTCTAAGTAATTTTATAGCAAAAAAAAATGATTTTAACTTATAAACACCAAGTTTAAAAAAATAGGCCTGGTACTTAAGTGGTTAACTACTTCAGCTCCCAGAAGGATTTACCCATTTCGTGACCAGGCCATTTTTTGCGATACGGCACTGCATCACTTTAACTGACAATTGTGTGGCATGCGACGCTGTACCCAAACAAAATTTAGGTCTTTCTTCCCACAAATACCGTAGAGCTTTCTTTTGGTGGTATTTGATCACCTTTGCAGTTTTTATTGTTTGCGCTATAAACAAAAAAACTGACAATTTTGAATTTTTTTTTACTTCCTAGTATAATACAAATCCCCCCCCCAAAAATATAAAAATATATATATATATTCATCAGTTTAGGCCAAAATATATTCTTCTACATATTTTTGGTAAAAAAATACCCGCAATAGACGTATATTGAGTGTTTTGCGCAAAAGTTATTGTGTCTACAAACTATGGGATAGATTTAGGGATTTTATTTTTTTTTATTGTTTTTACTGGTAATGGCGGCAATCTGTGATTTTTAGCAGGACTGCGGCATTGTGGCGGACAAATTTGACCCCAAATGACACTTTTTGGGGACCAGTGACATTATTATATTGATCAGTGCTATAAAAATGCACTGATCAATGTATAAATGACACTGGCAGGGAAGGGGTTAACACTAGGGGGAGATCAAGGGGTTAAGTGTGTTTCCTCAGCGTGTTCTCATGGTAGGAGGATGGGCTGGCAAGGACATGACAGAGATCACTGTTCCCAAAGACTGAGAACAGAAGATCTCAGACATGTCATCTGGCAGAACGGGGATCCGCCTTGTTTACATAGGTAGATCCCTGTTCAGCCTCCGTACACCGCGAACGTGCGCCGCTATCTCCCATGCACGGACTGCTGTACGGCTACGGCGATTCGCGCAGGAGAGCTGACCTGCCGCTGTATAACGACGGCGGCTGGTCAGCAAGTGGTTAATGACTTGGAGAGGATCTGCAAAGAGGAGTGGGACAAAATCCCTCCTGAGATGTGTGCAAACCTGGTGGCCAACTACAAGAAACGTCTTACCTGACTTGGTGGCAAAACAGGGGTCAAATACTTATTTCACTCATTAAATTGCATATTAGTTTATACGTTTTTTAAAATGCATTTTTCGGAATTTTTTTGTTGTTATTCTGTCTCTCACTGGTAAAATCAACCTACCATTACAATTATAGACTGACCATTTCTTTGCCAGTGGGCAAATGTACAAAATCAGCAGGGAATCAAATACTTTTTTTCCCTCACTGTATCTCTATCTCCCCATTGTCTACAATATCTATCTATCTATCTATCTATCTATCTATCTATCTATCTATCTATCTATCTATCTATCTATCTATCTATCTATCTATCTACAGTGCCTTGAAAAAGTATTCATACCCCTTGAAATTTTCCACATGTTGTCATGTTACAACCAAAAATGTAAATTTATTTTATTGGGATTTTATGTGATAGACCAACACAAAGTGGCACATAATTGTGAATTGGGAGGAAAATTAGTCAATACTTTGTAGAACCACCTTTTGCTGCAATTACAGCTGCAGGTCTTTTTGGGGATGTCATCTAGAGAGTGACATTCTTGCAAATTCTTCTTTGCAAAATAGCTCAAGCTTTGTCAGATTGGATGGAGAGCGTCTGTGAACAGCAATTTTCAAGTCTTGCCACAGATTCTCAATTGGATTTAGGTCTGGACTTTGACTGGGCCATTCTAACACATGAATATGCTTTGATCTAAACCATTCCATTGTAGCTCTGGCTGTATGTTTAGGGTCGTTGTCCTGCTGGAAGGTGAACCTCCGTCCCAGTCTCAAGTCTTTTGCAGACTCTAACGGGTTTTCTTCTAAGACTCCCCTGTATTTGGCTCCATCCATCTCCCCATCAACTCTGAACAGCTTCCCTGTCCCTGCTGAAAAAAGCATCCCCACAACATGATGCTGCCACCGCCATGTAATTCAATTAAGGATAACTGCCTCAGTGGGAGAAGGTGTGTTCCTGGTGATGTGCAGTGTTCGTTTTCTGTCACGCATAGCATTTTGCTTTAGGGCCAGAAAGTTTGATTTACTTTCAACAATGGCTTTCTTCTTGCCACTCGTCCATAAAGGTCAGATTTGTGGAGTGCAGGAATAATAGTTGTCCTGTGGACAGATTCTCCCACCCGAGCTGTGGATCTCTGCAGCTCCTCCAGAGTTACCATGGACCTCTTGGCTGCTTCTCTGATTAATGCTTTCCTTGCCCGGCCTGTCAGTTTAGGTGGAAGGCCATATCTTGGTAGGTGCGCAGTTGTGCCATACGTTTTCCATTTTCAAATGATAGATTGAACAGTGCTCTGTGAGATGTTCAAAGCTTGGGATATTTTTTAATAACCTAACCCTGCTTTAAACCTCTTCACAACTTGACCTGTCTGGTGGGTTCCTTGGCCTTCATGATGCATAAATAAAATCCCAATAAAATACATTTATGTTTTTGGTTGTAACATGACAAAATGTGGAACATTTCAAGAGGTATGAATACTTTCTCAAGGCGCTGTATCTATCTATCTATCTATCTATCTATTCATCCATTATCTACAGTATCTATTTATCTATATAAATCACCCAGGCTCAGTGAATTGAACACAATACCTTCTGCTCCCCCACACATTCTCATTCCAAGCCAATAGAACAATCTTTAGCAGAAGGTTGCCAATACGGTGTCAAGGCGAGGCGTGTATTGCAGCACAGCTGGAATCTGATCTTGTGGCCTCTCGAAGATAAGCTGAAAGTACATTCTGGACTTTGTCCCCTATGTCATTCCTCTGAAGTAATTCAATTAAGGATAACTGCCTCAGTGGGAGAAGGAAAGAATGATTGCTATGAACCAATTTGCCATATGCTGAATTATACAAATTCGCTGCATTAACAACAGCAACGTGACATATTTTCTGCTGTCGATTTTAATAAGTGAATTAGGAAACATATATGTTTATACTGTTACTATACTGGCTCTGAATCATGTAATGATAAGTGTGATTAAATCATATTAAACAACTGTTACTTATGTTATGATATGCTAAAATCCCCTGCCCATAACTAATAATTTTGTTTTTGGATAGAGGGTGTTTTCTTCATCATTTAACATGTCTTAAACTGACAGAATTGGTCTTTTTTTTTTTTTTTAATTCAAGTTTTTATTGAAAAAGTAATGGAAATAAGTCATATACAAGTGATACAAGTAGAAAAAAAATACCACACAGTCAGATCTCTTACAGTTGGTTACATCAAGAAAATATTAGCTATAATCATTGGCGAATCAAGTTTCCTGAGCCACTGGCATAGGGGCACATATGTAGATGTCTAATGAAGGCACTCAGTGCCCAGAGGGTGCCCCTTAGTCTTATAAGAAAACTGCACATGGGAGTTCTCTGGCCTAGCTTTAAGGTACCTACAAAGTAGCGATACATAGAAAGTCTATTCCAAGCGTGGTATGTCCATATCAGCAAAAATTTACCATAAACAAAATACATATGTAAATCCAACTGATGAGGCTGTATATAGTATGACTTTGAGATGGTGAGATGAAATTTTAACCAAATACGGAACTTATCAGCCTGCGGAATATCTAATAAGTAGAAGTGTTTTCCATCGTTTAAGGTGGGTGTTAAGAGGGAGAGGGGGCAGGTAGGGGAACTTGGGCCTTTTGGAAGCCATACTCAAAGCGGTCCCAAGCCTCCCAGCATTTGTTAAATTGTATCAGAGTGTCTTCATTTAGCGCTGTTAAATGTTCCATAGCTCTAACCTCTCTAATACTAGCTATGAAATGGTCTCGAGTGGGAGTGATTGTAGACTTCCACTGCTTAGGAATTAGGCATCTAGCTGCCGTTAGTATATGTCTGACCAAGACTCTAGATGACTTGGGAATCCCCTTGATGGGGAGGCCTAAGAGAAAGTGGAGTGGGTCTAGTAGCACGTCCACTTCAAGCACGTGAACCAACATCTCCTGAACCTCAGTCCAGAATTTGACAATTCCGGGACATTCCCAAAATATATGGTATAAAGAGCCCCGGTCAGATCGGCACCTCCAACATAAGTCTGGTATGTCTTCATTCATCGCATGAAGAGTAGTAGGTGTTCTGTACCAAAACATTAATATTTTATAAATGTTTTCCTTATGAATTACACATCTAGATATTTTTGAAGCGTTATCTCATATGGACTGCCACATAATTGGTGAGATATGTCTGTCCAAAGCTTTTTCCCATTTACCCATATATGCGTGAGTCCTCTTATCAGAGATAGTATTGGTTATCATAAGCTTGTATAAAGAAGATATCAATCGGGGTTGCCCTGATCCCTGCATAGCTATTTGCTCAAAGGTGGTAGGTTCATCCAGTACTAGAGAAGGTCTTAGAGATTGAAAAAAATGTCTAAACTGTACGTGGGTATAGAAATTTAAGGAGGGAGCATTCGAGTGCTGGTTCTGTAGCTGATCAAATGACCACAACCTGCGGGAGGATGAGTTAATAAGGTGGTGGAGCTGGAAAATACCCAAGGGCCCATGGCAGCATCCGGGCTTGGGAAAGGCTATCTGGGATATCTGGATTATACAATACGTTGATTAGATAGGAACAATTTGGAGTCAAGGAGCTCCCTGTATTACACTCTCTCCATATCTTCCTGGTGAAAGCTACTGGGTTGATTGGAGGGGCTTTAGGGTGAGACAAAGAGGCGCCAGACGCCGCCCATAGTAGAGATGATAGGTGGGCCGGGTAGGTCGTACATGACTCAATCTCCGTCCATCTATTCCTGGGTGTCAGGTCCAACCAGGGCAAGGTTTGCCTGAGATGTGTTGCTAGATAGTATTTGACCACATCTGGTACTCCCAGTCCCCCTCACTCTCTAGGGGTCATAAGGACTGTACGCCCTATTCCAGGTTTTTTATTATTCCATATAAAGGTGAAAAAAAGGTTTTGTACCTTTTTCAGGTAAGATCTTGGGATGTGAACAGGCAGGGTCTCAAATAGGTATAATAGTTTTGGCATGGCTGTCATCTTTAGAACATTTATTCTACCCATCAGTGAGATGTCAAGAGACATCCACTGATGGATCAGTGATCTAATAGTCTTGAGCAGTGGGACGAAATTAGTCGAGTATAGCAGTGAATATTGCGGGGTTATATATGTGCCTAAGTACTTGATGGCCTTGGTGCACCAATGGTAATTGTAATTTTGTTTAAGTTGGGTTAATTGTGTAGGAGGGATGTGTAGAGGTAGGGCCTCTGTTTTGGAAGTGTTGATCTTATAACCCGATAAGTCACTGAAAGATGGTAGAAGATTAAGTAAAACCGGTAGAGTAGTGTGAGGGTTTGTCAGTGTCAATAGAATGTCATCTGCAAATAACAAGAGTTTGAACTCTCTCTTTCCCACTTCCACCCCCCTGATATCTGGATGTGCCCTTATGGCTGCTGCCAGGGGCTCTAGGCAGATAATAAAAAGAAGGGGAGACAGGGCAGCCCTGTCTCATACCGTTGTGCATACAGAAAGATTCCAACATGGAGTTGAGAAATTTCACCTGGGCCGTAGGGGATGAATATAGCGCAGTTATAGCTCTGAAAAAGGGGCCTCTTATACCTATGTATTGGAGAATCTCCATCATGTATGGCCAGCTTAGCCTATCAAATGCCTTTTTGGCAAGAGGGCAGGAGTTTGGCTATAGTTTATAACATGAACCAAATCTATTGTCCTCCTCGTATTATCTCCCGCTTGGCGCGCCTGAACAAAACCCACCTGGTCTTTATGTATCAGTTTTGGCAGAATTTTTGCTAATCGGTTGGCTAATATTTTTGAAAATATCTTATAGTCAGAGTTGAGTAAGGCTATGGGCCTATAACTGGATGGCGAGGCCGGATCTTTCCCCTCCTTTGGTATCACTGTTATAAAAGTATGTTGAAAGTGCGGGTGTGGGATTTCCCCTTTCCCAAGCTGGGGAAAAAGTTGTTTAAAGTATGAGTATGTAAAACTGTCTGGCCCCGGAGATTTGTGGGAGGGGAGCGCTTTGACTACCTCCTCTAATTCCTCCAGCGTAACTGGGTCATTTAGGGACTGACGATCCGACAAAGTCAGACGAGGGAGGGCTAAGTCTTGCATAAATTCTCCAAATTTTGTTCTGTCAAATGATGGGTGTTGGTCAGGGGTAAGACAGTTATAAAGTTTACCATATAATTTGCCGAATGCAGATGCTATGCCTTTGGGGCAATAGGTAGGGGTACCGTCTGATTGATAGACAAAATCTGGGGTGATATTCCCCGTTTCTGAGCCCAGTCTCTGTGTCAGCATTCTATGTGGTTTATTAGCGAATTGGTAGAATTTTTGCTTCATCCAATTAAAATTTTTTGACATGTCCTCTGTATCAAGGGACTTAAGGCTGTCCCTCAGCTGTGTTACCTCACAAATGTTTCTCAACGAGGAGCAACTTATAAGCTTGGCCTCGGCCAGCTACAATTGCTGGGTTAGGGATTGTCTCTGTGCGCTTGTATCGCGCTTAATTTTTGAACTTATTGCTATGAA